>CM021108.1:109576334-110082479 GCA_007115665.2 Sequoiadendron giganteum
TCATGTATTTTCCAAGATCATATATAACTTGCTTGACATTGTTGTCGAAGTTGTCTGGGAGAGATAGAGGTAGAATGTACTGCAATAATTATAAAATGATCTTTTCATTATTTTCCCAAAAGTAGTAAACATAATACATTGAAAAGTACATGCAGTATATAAATATATATATAATATACTAGAATAATTACCTTAATGAAGGTATGCCAATCATGCTTTTTCATTCCTGACCCAAATTCACCTTTCTTTGTTATGATATTGTTTATGTTCGCAACAAATCCTATGGGAAATCAAATTTTTCGTATGACTTCTTTTATAGCATTGCTTTGCTGCTCCATTAATAACCAAGGAAGGGCATTTATATTAATTTGGTCTCCATCACTATTTAATTGGATTGACATTTTCATTGCATGATTGGCTTCCCCACTGCCACTACAATTTGACAATTTTTCTGTCATGCCTCCATCCAATATTTTCCATAACTTTTATGTCATATTCTTCCGATATGCATTGTATCAAATAAATGCACAATTTGTAGCAGCTCATAGTAGGGCAACCTACTAAATTGTTTGGGATAACTTTTCAATCCCTATGGAAGCCAACCATTAATGCCTTGACAACCTTCATGAAGCATATAAGTTAAACAAATTAACAATGACAATCATTGTCAATTACAGCATGAGTAAACACAACACAATATAAAAATATAAATTCAAAACATATCATAAATGATAGATAAACAATTTGATCTGATGTATAACCTTGACGATTAATTCTATTATATTCCAACTTCCATAGGCGAGGTGTCATTCTTCGTGGTTTTGATGTAGTCTCTTCTTTCCCATTGAAAATATGTTTTTCAGTAGTTCGATACTTATGATTTTTGTGGAGGAAGTGCCTATACTCATCAAACACCTACTTTCCTAAACTTGTTGAACGACGAGATTTCATCTTTGGACCACAAATTGGACATGCAAATTTTCCATTTGTTTGAAGACCTACAAATTATCATATATAATTGGATTAAATATGTCAATCTTTATAATTATATATAATGAATAGATTATTTAAAAAAACATGCATGATATCTTACTCATAAAAATTAACATTGTTAAAGCCATGCAAATGAATATTTATAACATGGCCTTAAAATGCTAGCCCCTGGGCATCAAGTGGAATTGTCCATACAAGTAATTGTGTCATTGAATTCAAATCTGTCTTATCCCATTGGTCTAGATATCATATAGTCACTTCCATTCACTACTTTTAGTAACTCGTCGATAAGAGGCTCAATATATACATTCATATCTTTAACTTGGTAATTACCTAGTTGAATGAACATAAACATTACATAATTATTATAACCATTTTACTGCAATTTATATAAATTCATGTACATTACTATTAAATGAAACATAGTACCAAGGTGCAAACAAATAAGATAAACGAGATGCTAGCCAAGTAAGGGAAATTGATGTAAACAAATAATTTGGAACAACTATTACCAATATTATGTGTCTCTTTATCACATCCATGGAGGGAATGTTATTGTTGATAACAAAAAATAAAGCCATTAATTGAAAATAGATCATCCAAATTTCCAAATGGATTGACATCGTCTGCTGTCAATGAAAGCCTAAGATTACGAGGTTCCTCTTTAAAGTGTGGCCATTTTTCCTCCATGTCCCTAAATGCAGAACCATCCATAGGAATTCAAAGAATTTCATCTCCACTTCTATTCCGTGCATGGTAATCCATAAATTGTGCTAAGTTTTCACACCTAAATAATTACATTGCAAACGTAACAATGAGAATATAACAAAAGAACTCCTATGAGGTACCTTTTGTTATTGATCCTCACTGGATATCTACCTGGGAGTGGTGACATTCTGCATTCTCATGGTAAAATCTCATGTTGTTTAATATGATATATATATATGATCATTGGGAGCATGACATCTATTGGTTTGATTCCTCCATTCCAATAGGCATTCTGCATAATGCCGTATAAATCTCAAGACATTAAGTAAAATATTTGATGGTGGCCAAAATCTACTCCAATCAATCTGCTAACAAAAAAATACACTCCCCTTGAAGAAAGTAAAGAATATTAATGGTATATATTTCCTAAGGCTTTATTCTGATTAGCCATGAACTAACAACAATTAAATGATGAAAAAGATGACATATATGATACAGGTCACCAATATCCATGAGAGGGGATAGATTACCATGTTGGATAAACCATTCATAAACCCTTCTAAGTTCACCAAAGAACAACATAAATGTGAGAAGTGAGTTGTTTGGAGCTCCTCTCATGCAAGGGCTTGTAAGGCTCCTCCTGCAGTAAATCATAAACATCATCAAAGTCATCTCCGGGATCACCATGATCACTTAAAAACACTAGTATGTATGTCATGGATCAATGTATTTTGTGTACCATCATCTCTAATTGTGTTTTGGCATGATCATCTCTTCCATATAGGGATCATTAACTCTACCTCTGAGGATTCATGTACTCCATGTTCCCATTTGCAAACCATATCTCCTCCAGCTATGATAATCCATATCATAAAATTTAGGGCTCCCACCCTTTATATACAGATGTGACACAAATAAACCATGATCATGATCAAGTGATTTTTTATATATATATCAAATGTTAAAACAATATAAACATTTACAAATTCAATCAATATAAACACATATAATAAACAACTTGCCAATGGACGATAACCATGCCCCCCTTCAACGTGACCATGCTACCTACAATGTTTCTTAGCTGTTGTGATTAAAAGTCTTCTCGTCTTTAAGCCCTTGCAATTATTGCAAGGACAATAACATTTCCCATCACCCTTTCTTTTCAATCTAGCCCACAATCTATCAAGTGACTCTTCATTTTGTTCTGGACTAATATTATCTGACTTGATTTTTCTTTACCAAGCTTGAATATTTAGATCTTCAAAAAATATCAAACTCACACTCCAATAATTTTTAATCATACACAAGTAACAATATATAATAATTATGATATTTTACACCAAAAAAATTAGGCATGCAACCACCCTTGCAAAAGAGAAGATAGTCTGAAGTTAATGACCCCAAAAAACACTTTAAAATGCTAATTCCAGAAATGATTAAATTATGATTTTACTATGATTTCCAACTGTTAGACTCCTAAAATCACAATATTGAACTTGCACAACAAAATCTGGAAATGAAACTCTCAAAATGCAGCTTGAGTGAGGTTATAGGTGACTATGTTCATATAAGGATTTGATAAGTAGTATTGGGTTAGAATATAGATTGATGGTATTGTAAGGCAGTATTATCTAAGATTTTAGATGCTATGTGTCTAGAAGATAAACTTGGTTATAAGTAAAAAACAACCAACATCTTTGATATTATCTAGCTATGGCTCCCAAATCTATTAAAAATTGATCATTAGGGTTAAAATTGAAACCTTGCAAATACAATCTTTGTCCAAATCCATCAAGAATTTTCCATCAGTTATAAACAATTCCCTTATAAAGAATTTGTGAAGTCAGGTCTAAAATTTGGAAATGAAATTCTAAAAATGCACAAGACTAAAAATGAAATCTGATGAGATGTTGCTTTAAAATATGATTTTCAAACCTGGAAGTACAAATCTGACTTCACAAATGAATTCTGTGGAAAAAGACAATGACTACCCTCAACCCGATGATATCTTCTTGAGTTTCTTCTAATTTTCCCCAAGAAAATCGTCGACCAAAACACTGTCGCAATAAATAGTCAAGCTCATTTCAATTTATGCCTGCCACAATTTAACTTTGCAAGTCCGTCAAAATTTTGGCAAAAGATCTACATCGAAACGTAGACGAAAAAAATGGTTCGTTGAAATTCCGACGAACGTCGGGGATAAAAATTTTTAAAAATGAAAATTCGCACAAGTGCCCGATGATACATTTGATTATATAGCTTTCGTCGGAAGGTTTTGTCGAAAATTGGGGTCAAATGAGTTAGTGAGGGGTGTGAGAGATCCTTGTTTTGGTTTAACCCTTGTATAATAATATTTCATGTAAAGTTGAAACCATGATAATGTTGAAGAGATTTCAAACATTTTATGTATGAGATATATTATGCAGGGTTTTGAGGTTTGCATATTTGTGGTTATAATTTTTTTAATTTGGGGTTTAAAAATGAGTTGCAAAAAGGGTTTTTCTTGGTTTTCATTATAAGGTTTTCATGGGGGAAGTTTCACAGATGATCCACTGAGATAAAACATACCTCGCCATTGGATCCAAGAGGCATGAGAAATGAAGATTTAAAAAAATTGGCCTATTTTGGCCACCTTGATCTAAAAACAAAAAATCACCCCTTGGTTGTATAATTATATAGTTAGTTACAAAGAAAAAAAAATGGTAGGTGGGGGGTCTGCAAATGCCCTATGGTACCCGACATTCTAGGAATGGTATACCTCACTAATAGGAAAGGTAATACATGCTACCTAGCATTAGCTTTGACCGGTGGTGGTTGGACCATAATTGAGCGAGGCTATCCAACCAAGTTGCTCACGAGTTTAAACGTTTGAAAAATAAAAATTCAACTATTTAAAAAATAAATCATGTCTACTACCCAACATTAGCCTGTAATGGAGAGGATTTGCCACTCCCGAGTCTCTAGAATAGGGAAGAATCTACAAGGATTGGATGGCTCTCTATTGACTCAATAAAAAAGGTTCAAGTGATGAGTGACAGTTAAAGGAAAGTTTATGATATGTTTTTGGGTTTTATGACTATTTATGTAAAGGAGAACTTCAGAAGCTGAGTGAACAAACCTCAAAAGTCTTGAGAGACAAACATACATGCTCTCAGCTAAAGGATGAAAGCTCAAACCAAGGATAACAGTGAGATGTGTTGGCATCTCAATGGCGTGCTAATGTCTCGTATGGACCAGAGATAGACTTAGCCACTAGAAACACTTAGGGTCTACTAACTACTCAAATTCTAAAGTCTGATAACTTAACTTAACTAATCTAATGTTGAAAAATGTAGAAAATTACAACAACAAGAATACTTAAATAACAAGTAAATAAACTATTTCATGAAATGACGAGTACAGGAAGAAAAGGTATTAACTCATGGTAGGTACAACTATGAAGCCTCTCACAAAGCTCCCCATGGATAGCCTACACACACAAAAATAGTAAAAGTGTTGGGGCTATTTTCAAAGCTTACCTTGGTCAAACCCCCACTTTGGTGTTTCCACCTCCTCAAACAACCAAATAGACTACAAGATTGAAAGATAGATAATAGTAATGACAAGATAAGAATTTGAAAATATGTAAGACAATGATATACTAATAAATAAGAATGATAATGCAATAAATGAAATATTACCCTCCTTCCAACAAGCTTGGTGAAGTTGAGAGGAAGAGCGATGCCTCGAAATCATGAGACGAATGTGCAAGAATGTGATGTAGACAATCTCAAACCAACAAGAAAAGATGTAGAGTAGCAAGAAGAAGAGAGTTAAAATGCTAAGAAGTGATAATGAAGTTGCAAGAGTGAAAGAGAGTGAATGAATTGCTAGAATGGAAGAGAATGAGGATGAGAGGGAAGAATAAGGTCAAATTGCATGCAAAATAGCCACTCTTGGGTGTGTTTGCGACTACAAAGGCATTACACTTTGCGGGTAGGTAGAAGTGTAACATCCCAATGGCCACAAGATCAGGAATCTTGTCAAGACATTCATGTGACATGCGAACATCTGTGTTGTGCATAAATTACCCAAACAAAAATTCTCCCTCTAACTAAAAATGGAAAGGCAAGGATGAAAATGAAGGATATAAAGGTAGATATTCACATTATCATCTTATTAAGCTAAACGTTGATGTAATAAGAAATTGCATAAGGGTACAGTTTTATGACACTATGTTTTCTCCCACTTTAGCGAGCATATGTATCTAAACATGTGCAAGCTAAAGTAGAAAGAGATTGAAGAGAATAAACCCAGGATGAAGAGGAAGCAAACCTTAAATCTAGTATACTCGATGTAGAGGAGCTCCACTAGGATGTGAAGAGGACACGAGTCTTCGATCCTACGAAGTTAACTACAATCTCACCACAAACATGTTAGCTACAAATAAACATGTTAGACGAAAAAGAAAAAAATAGACATGATAAAATTTTATAGACAAGACATAATATGATCATATAAAAGATGGCATTGATAGGTATGGTTAGCATGACTAGAGACTATACGTGACAAGCAGATAGGCCTATGGATGTTGTAAACTGCATTATAGGTCAGTCACATAAGAGATAAGACAAGTCTAGTCAAGTTTCCCCCAATATAGACAACGAGACATAAGACATCAAGAAATCCTTTTGAAATTCTTTTTGAAAATTAAGCATATATGATAGCCCCCTTAGAATGATGTATATTACATAAAGGAGCACATGTTATTCTAGGAGAAGAGAAAGATAAGAGATTTTGTGGTATGAGATATATAGTGAGATGTCTTCATGAAAAAATTTCACGCGAGGGACAACACATAGAATCCAAAACAACACGAAAGAGAAGAGCAGAGGTGATTAAATCAAGAGCATAGGGGGATCTGATTATTAGGGGTCAAAACTACTCATAGATATAGATAAATTAAATATAATATAGTATACATATGAACTATCATTACTCCCTAAATGTATTAGAATGGGAAGAAGAATACACGAAGACAAATTAAAATAGAAATTGGGTCAACATGGAAGAGGCCTAAATGCCCCAATGCTTTGCATTGTTCCTGGCATGAAAGACAAAATTTACAACACATAGAAGAATGATGATAAAAATTAGAAGCGTACGACAAATTTTTTCTCTTGTATCCAAGCACCTACAAGGGTAGCAAGGGCCCTCTAGATGAGAGCACAAACATATATATACAACCATGGGGGAACACAAAAAAACACACAACGCTAATCTAAAGATGAAGAAGAAGGTGTTGCTCTAATTTGACTCAACCAGTAGGTTGTCCTACTCCCAATCTAGATCATTATACAGGGAGGGAAGAAAATCCTATAGGGGAGGGATAGATAAAGTAGCACTAGCCAACTCACCTGTAATAAGAGCTAAGGAAGAAATCCCCTCGAGGTCTTCATCACCAAATTGTTTTGAAACTAAAGTCATCAACCTACCAAAGATCAAGGATAGAGTCAAGATGTCCTCCAATGAATTGAACATGCACTTCTTAGGAGTGGCACATGTCAACTGAGTAGGAGGACAAGACACCTAAGAGTCACTACCAATCTCAGGAATAGGGACAATGACAAACTCTGGGGAGGCTAGCATTGCATTTGTCGCAAGGATGATGCAGACTAGAGTAGAACAAGACTCAAGGGATGAAGATAATTTCTTTCAACCATCACTCAAAGCAAGGTTTCCCTCCAACTTGTGTTTCAATGAAGGATGCGGAATCCTCACAGTCGAAGTGGAAGTAGGAGAAGGAGACGAGGTCACAAAGTACATCACCTTTGTGATAGGCATGTCTACAGGCTATGAAAAAGGAGGAATATTAGGAAGAGAAGTGAGAAGGGGCATCTCTATCGAGGGAGAAATGAAAACTTGCACCCTTTTGGGGTGAGGTTCATCAAGATCTGTCAACGAGGCTAGAAGAAGGATGGAGGCAATAGGAATTAAGGCAAAAAAAGGAGCACCAAAAATAGAAGGAATAGAACCAAAAACAATCAATTCCTCTGTGGTCTTCTGCAAGGCAACATGCTCCTTAGCCAAATCCTTTCATCGGCATTTACGCTCATGCACAAGCTAGTTACGGTGATTATGGGCACTAAAGGGTGTAGTTTGAGAAGAGGTCAGGGATCCTACTCTATCAAAGGAGCAACCTCCATAACCATCATTGATGGAAGGGTGGACTCTTGAGGAGGAGCAAGAGGAGGAGGTGTAGAGATGGAGATAGAGACAGACATCTCAACAACATGCATCTTTCCTTTCTTTTCCTTGGGGACAAGTGGAGGAATAGGCGAAGGCCAAGATGTAGGAAGAACCACATGGGAATGCTTCCCCTTACCACAAAGGGTGGGTTGAAGAACTGTGGGTAAAATTAGTAGTTGAAAAACTTGAGGCTTTGATTTCCATAGTGTAGGCACTTTTCCTATGCCAAGAATAGTAGGAGAAATAGAAGACGCCACCAAAGGCTAGGAAAAAGAAGTAGAAGGTGCAAAAGAAGAAGGAAGCGAAGAAGAGGAAGAAGGCCCCAAGGCAAGAGCATGCATGTCCTTCCCCTTTGGAGGGGTAGAGGATGCAACATGTTGTTGTGTACACAAGGAGGCCTTCAACGAGATAGCCTGACTAGACAAAGGAAAACCACTCTTTGGTGCTAAGCCCCCGGTCTTGTACCTAAAATAAGGTCTATATAAAATATCCCCTCTAGGAGGTAGGGATCCAACCTAGGTGGGCCAAAAGTGAACAAGGGAGAAGCCCCCACACTATACCAATGGTTTGTATCCAAGTATCTTGGATAGTATGCACGGTACCCTCGTGAGAAAACTTCAGACATTTGTAGACTATTGAGGCAATTGCATTCACGGAGGCTAGTCATGGAATGCCTAGCCTCACTTTGAACAAGTCAGACTCAAGGATCACAACAAATGGGACTTCCAAGACTTTAGGTCCTACAAGGACCGACAGAGAAATAAAGCCAATAGGTGCAACAAATAACCCATTGTGTGTGTGAATGGTAGCCTACAATTCCTTACACCTCCTAATGTAAATTGTTTATAAAGAGAGTCTCTTCCATGATGACATTCGCTTAGCTTGAAGGGTCAACCATAATGCATGTTATAACGTTATCGTTGATACAAGCATGAATGTATAATAGAGAGGGCTCCTTGTTCAAAGGTAGATCACATGAGATGAATGTAATATCAAGACTAGCATTCAAATCATCTAAAGGAGGGATATGAGTAAACGAGACTATATTCACATACTTAGATGGAATCAAATCAAAAGATGAAGAAGATGAAGTGACGAGATTAGCGAAATGAGACATAAATGGATGTGTAGATCTATAGCTAGCTATTGGGATTTACTACAGATTTGTTCAAGTTTTTCTTCTTACTATCGATCTAGATTATCTTGTTATCAATGTGGTATTGAATCACATGATGAAGACAAACACATATCTTGGTATCATGACTCAAGACCTGATAATAATGACATAACTTCTGTGCATCGTACTATTGAGGATATAGTCAGACATCGAAGTAATCTTTGACAAAGTTATTATTCCATCTTTAGTTTTTTTTTGAAATATATTACTATAAGATTTTAATAATTTAGTAAATATTTTGTTTCATCTTGTAGAATTTTTATCAGTGGTAATAGATATCATATTCACCACTACTTTGTTATTTTTAGACTCACCAAAGACTGACACAACTAATTGACCATCTTGATAGGAGTATAAGGATGAATCTTCGTACTGTGCAATTTTTTGTTGGTACTCGCATAGAGTGGCACATAGATGCGCAAAGGATAGATACTTCATTAGAAGAAAATTGTCTAGCAACGCATATTGCAAGTTTTTGATGAACACTCTCTATACATCAAAATAATGTAAGGCATAAGAGATCTAAGAGAAGAGAGTCTGATAACAAGCTATAAAATCAATCACCTTCTCATGAGGCCCCTTCTTACACCGAATGAGATCAAAAAATGTGACCATCAGCCCAATGTTAGCCTGGAACTAATGGAGGAGCTAATTTACAAGTTGATCAAAGGAGAAAACCGAATTATCAAGCAAGGAGAAATACCACTCTAAAGTGGCATCCTTAAGAGAATGTATGAACATCTTTGCTAGAAGTGCATCATGGTGAAAGAAATTTGTACACATAGTGATAAAGGATGAGACGCGAGTTTGCGAGTCCCCACATCCATTGTACTCAAACTTTGGAATTTTCCATCTAAGAAGATGAACTAGCTAGATTCACCTATTGATTCTACATCCATCCCATGTTTTGCAAGAGAGCATTAAGGACAGGGTCAGCGGATGAAGTATGAATAATAGAACCACCAATACCAACACCAACAGAACAACTAGCACTGGTACCAACAGAGGCACTAGCACCAACACCAAAGGTAGGGACATTCTGAGCTCCACATGTAGAAACATTAAAGCCTAGAGGAAACCGATTTACTTTAATCGTATGAATTTGCTCAAGTGCAGAGGTGGTAGCGGTATTAATAGAGGGACCCATGTTAGCCATACAAACAGACACTCTGGGAATTGAGATACTCAATTGTTGACCAAAGATCTCCGATTTGACATCTTGTGTATTATCCAAGATGGAGGTGTAGGATGGGACATGGGTTTCTACAATATTTAATATTCCATGAAGGAGTTCTAGACCTCTTTGATCAGCCATTAACAACCGTTATAAACTAATGACTATAGGAGTTGCTTGAGCATAGGTATCCTCTCTTGCCCAAAACTCCATGAGCTCTTTAAGCTTCAATCCCAAAGAGTGAGTATGCTCTATAGGAACCCAAAGAGCAACTTCCTCCTCTAAGGAAGAGGAAGAGTTTGAGGGCAAGACAGAAGGGGTATGGGTTACAACTTCATTATGATGTAGGGAAAATCCAATAAAGATTCTTGTAGTGTACTCTTCAAAATTCAAGTTGAATCTGGGAGGACTAAACCTTCTAGACCAAATACCTAAGTTTCAGTAACTTCTTCTTACTACGTGTGTAGAGGTAGTCGATTAGGTCGTAAATCTCATCAAGCATTACAACACGCTATTGGCTACACATCTTAACACGAGAGAAGAAATTTATAGAGAAAAATACAAGGAGAAAGAAAGTTCACATCGGGTTCACCAAAATGTAATGGAGAGGATTTGCCACTCCCAAGTCTCTTGGACAGGGAAAAGTCTATATAAGGAGCAGATGGCTCTCTATTACCTCAATAACAAAAGCTCAAGTAATGGGTGATGGTTAAAGGAAATTTTACACTATGTTTTTGAGTTGTATGATTATTTATGTAAAGTGGAACTTCAGAAGCCAAGTGAACAAACCTCAAAAGTCTTGAGAGATAGATAGAAAAACTCTTGGCCAGAGGATGAAAGCACAAACCAAGGATGAAAACATGACATAATAGCATCTCAATGGTACACTAACATCTCATATGACTAGAGACAAAGTCAACCACCAAAAACACTTAGGGTCTGCTAACTACTTGAATGCTAAAGCCTGATAATTTAACTAATCTAGGCATAATACTAAAAATGTAAAAAAGTAGAACAAAACGAATACTTAAATAACAAGTAAATAAACTATTTAATGAAATGATGAGTAGTGGAAGAAAAGAGATTAACTCAGGTAGGTCCAGCTATGAATCCTCTCGTAAAGCTCCCCATAGACATCTTGTACACATGGAAACAATAAAAGTGTTGGGGCTATTTTCAGGGCTTGCCTTGGTCAAACCCCCATTTTGGTGTTTCCACCTCCACGGATAGCCAAATAGGCAACGAGATAGAAAGATAGATAATAGGAATGACAAGACAAGAAATAGAACATGCAAGACAATGATATACTAATCAATAAGAATGATAATAAAATAAAGGAAATATTACCCTCCCTCCAACGAGTTTGGTGAAGCTCAGAGGAAGAGTGGTGTATTGAAAGCTTGAGATGAACGTGCAAGAACATGATGTAAAAAAGCTCAAACCAGCAAGAAAAGATGTAGAGTTGTAAGAAGACGAGTGAAAATGCCAAGAAATGATAATGAGGTTGCAAGAGTGAAAGAGAGTGAATGAATTGCCATAATGGAAGAGAAAGAGGATGAGAGGGAAGAATAAGGTCAAATTGAATGAAAAATACAAATGAGAGGGGGGTGAATCAATTGTATCTTATCAAAACACCAAAACCATCATTAACATTCAAATCCACAGGCATTCATTAAGCCCTTGATCTGTTATGAAGTTTTAACATGAAAAGCAGATAACAAAACTTAAACAGCTCAACGCCAAACATAAGAGAACACCAAATTTATATGGAAAAACCACGGCGAGGATTAGCTCACAATATAAGTAATTGCAAAATTGGTTATAAGAAGGGCTCACTACCAGAATAGGACACACTGCCAGAAAGGCTCACAACCAAGGCTCACATCCGGAATGAAAAGAAGATAGAGAAGAAATGTTACACAAAGAACATGATCTCAATGCAATTGGAATTCCACCACAATAGCTCCAACACCTTTGCAGTCTGTTTGAATGATTATAGACACCTTTTGCTCACTACATCTGGTAATCCAACACTTGAAAGTTCATACTACTCTACTCAATTTTGTATCACTCACATCATACACTTCACACATTCATCTATCTTGCATCTATCTTATCCTCCTTCAATAATTTAACTCACACTTATATTGTCCTCAACCTTGAAACTCTCTCTAAGGTCAACAATGCACCTCAAACATGCAAATTCAATTTAGGTCAGTGCCAAAAAACTTCTATGATAGGTAGAAGTGAATTTGGGCCACATCAAAACTTAATTGGGACCCAAATCAACAACACCACTCAACCACACACTACCACACACTACCACAAACTTTGAAGAGGCTTTGCATGTAGTGTAAACACTAGGTCGGTCATTACCCATGCAAACACCATTAAGCTTTTAAGTACATGCTTCCCTTGATCAATCCATGACTTTCAAACAACAAATTTTGCCTGAACACGATCTAATCACATCCTAAAAACTAAAAAAATCCTTTGCAACAAATTTTACTTGAAAAATGTACATGCCTAGTACATCCAGACAATATTGCCACACACTGTAACTCAGAAGACCATCTTCTAAAACACCAAACCATGAATTCGCTTGATACAGGCAAGAGACCAACACCATCAACTCTCACTTAGAACTGCAAGTCCTGAAACACAACTGTGGAGAAATGGGGAGCAAAGACATTTCTTCCAGACACCTTTGTAATGCACAATTCACACATTGGTGAACATATCTTTCTCTGCATATCGATCTAGAAGCCCAAATTTTGGATATAGCATCTTTGATCACCTCTAACCAACATATTTGAACCACACAAGTAGATCTTCAACCTAGAAGAAATACAGAGCAAAACTAGAACACACCTCTGTAACACATAATAATACTGCAACAATCTCTCTCAATCATTACATAATTGACACCAATGACAACACAAGCTTGTTGACATCAATAACAACACCTTCATACTTGCAACAATGCTTAGTTCCCATATTAATTGGTTTATTGTTGTGTGCAAAACCTATCTCTTATTTTAAAAATTACTCAATCGATATGTAATTAAGATATCTAGATTAATTTTTATGTCTAGCACACGGTGGTGATGTGGATCTATTAGAGAGAATTATCCTTTATGTAGCTTAATTGGAGACTTCAAACTATAAGGAGCATTGTTGGTATGTTCACATATCTCATATTTAATCCTAAGTCTACTTTGATTTTGGATTACAAGGGTTTTTTGGTTATTTGTACCATATTCTTCTATAACTAGTGGATTAACATTAACCACACGATAATTAAGTAGGGTTGGTTTCGGTGGTTAGGCAGGTGGTTAAACCACCTAGAATGTTATGTATGTGCCTATTGTACATTGATTGTATTAAGCTAATGAACAGGAATAATGGAACATTAATATTGTTATTTTTAATATCTATTATTAATGGTGTGTTCATTATGTTGGTTTGATTAATGCATGTGAAATAATTGCTAACAATTTGCATGTGTAGGTTTGGAGATGTAAACCTAATAGGAATAGAAGAAATCAAGAGGCATTATTCATATTGTATCATTTTTTAATTTTTTAATTTTATTTATTGTCTTCTTCACTGTAACATGCACCAACCATCTAGTTCACATGTATGCTAAAGTGGGGGGAAAATATAAAGGATAAAAGAGCATACTTCACATTTTTTCTCACTAATTTACACACTTTGACCTTGCATTTAGACATGTCATTATAATGATCGATTCAACATGTTTTTTCATATAAGATAACAAAAATCCAATAAATCCATTGGCCCTAATCTATTTTATCCCTAACGTATCAAGTTTGAACTAATTTCTATTAGGTTCCAACCTTGGGCTTAATCACATGTGTGATTATGTCCCTTGGGTAAGAAATTTCACATGATTGTGCCTCCTTTATTTGACCTTTCCTTTCATTCATTTTAAAATAATTTATTCCCAAATATAGGACCATTTTCGATAAACTTGCAAGTTAGAATATTTAAATTTATCATCTAGGATGTCATATTTAAGGATACCATAAGACACTAGATAATCATCATTTTATATCTTTTAGACACATTGAGAGGATATTAGACCATGTTAGAGTAGTATGTACTTACATCAACTTATATTGTACTTTTGTTATCTTACATTCACACACCTTCTAATATGACTTGATATAATTCCTATTAGTTTTCCCATCTTAGACTAAATCATGTGTGATTATGTCCCATGGATAGGACATTGAACATGATTGTGTCCCATTTATTTTAACTTATATTTTACTCATTTTAAACTTACTTCTTCCACCAAATAGGATTATTGTCCATCAACTTGTAGGTAGACCATTTGAATTTATCACCTAAGATGTCATATTTAAGGATACGTCATAAAGAACTAGATAATCATTATTTTATATCCTCTAGTACTTTAGGTATCTTCCACGCTTTCAACTCTTAGAAAAATAATACAAGGGGTTTGATAAAGGATTAAGGAAGTTTGATTCTTCAATCCTATCATAATAGCTCCCCAAAGTTGTTCACTACTACAACATTGGTTTTCAGTAGATATCAATGTAGAAGCACAAGATTTAGAGGCATACAACAACAAGAAAGCAAATTGTATCAAAGTTGACAAAATCATGCCAAATAATAATAGAACCACACATGGTTGCATCTAATAGCATAACAAACATTAAAAAAATAATTTTAGAGATTATAGCTTGAGAATGGTACTAAGATTTTAGGTTGTGAATATTGAAAAATCTCACATTGTCAAATCAATTACATAAACATTCAACATCTTTAAAGAAAAATATTTTCTAACTTTCTATTTACATTTATAAATCTCAACTCATATAATTATTTAAATTTTATTACTATATTATTTCTTTATCATTTATTGAACATAACTTTCTTATCACACTATTTATTGATGTATTTAATTTTCCTACAACATTTAACATTATTATAATTCATTTAGATCATTAATAATAATATAACAATTTATTTTAAATTTATTTTAAATTGACTATTTAATTTAATAAAATTTATACTCCTCAAACCACAATGGTATAAATTGGAGTAAGCAAATAAATATAATAAATTAAATAATATATTTATGTAAATAAATATTTATTACAAATAAAAAATATTTAAAAAGTAAAACAAGTCAAGATATGAAGTGTAAAGATTGTTTTATACTATTATTTTAATGTCATTTAATATATTTTACTAATAACATGTTTGGTAAGAAATGAAAACTAAAAATAAAAAGTAGAGTCCTTTGAAGAAAGAAAAAACACGAATAAATAAGACCTACAAATATACACTTTCTTGTACTTAGAAGTAAATTTGGAAATTTTCCTTTTGAAGAAAGTCTTTTTAAAGCTCCCCACTTTTGCACAAGGTACTCAATAAATAGGCTTTGATTAGAATGGTTATTGTTCATAGCGGATATGCTTTGCTTTAGTAGAGTTGTATAAAAAAAGTTAAAGTAGGTGTGAGGGTATGTTTCATTTTGGTACCATAATTTATTATTTTAAAGTTTAAATAATTATATTTTTTTAGTATTTGTCTTGTTAAGAAGTGTAATGATTGTATTGAGAAGGAAATAATTATATTATTGATATGAATATTTTATAGATGGAAATGTAATATAAAATTTAAATTATTTTATTTATGCATATAATTTAGAGTAAAATAATGATTTAGAGGTAGAGAATGAATATATCAAAGTTAATGTGAGTAAAAGTGTAATATAATGAATAAATTCAAAAATGTATAAGAATTGATGGGAAAATGATATAAATAGAAGTGAAATGGGTGTGGACAGGAATTTGATCATTAGCCAAATTTAATATGAGAGTATGTCACTTGTATTTAAGACATTCTAATCAAAGTGGGCACATAATTGAATGGGAAATAGCACGATTATGCCAATCTCTCAAATATTTTTCCCAATCTTAGCATTATGTAGATAAAATTTACTTTTGGTGTAAATTAGAACTCCTAACGTTCACTCATTCTAATTTTTTGTAGATTCTTGTGATTCTAGTCCTAGACATATATATTGTTCTTTTCACTATATATTCATAGTAATTTTCATAATACTCAATGAAACGTGCTAATATTCATAAATAGGATGTGTGAATTAAAAGTATTAGAGAACCATGTCAACTAGTTATCATATCCATGATTGGTTAATTCTTTACATATCAACTATAATATGGGGAAACACAAACCTATATTAATAACATAGACTAACTTTTATTCCTAAAATAATTATTTTATATCATTGAATCAAACATTAGTAAGGTAATAAAATACTAGGTAAAGTGGTTATTGAATAATTAAACTCATTAATTTTAATGACTGAATGAAGATTATATATGTATAGCCCTTATTTACTTTCAAATAATACTAGTAGGAGGCATCCTTCTCTTTTTTCTCTACAATTTTTTTCTATTAATTTTATTCATAAAATATAGTCCATAACATTCAATCTATATGGATGCCAATTTGAGATAATAGATCTTTTTATTCCAATATTTAAAAATATCATGAAAAATCAATCAAGGGGTAAGCTGAATTGATGAAAGAGGAGTGGAAATGTCAAATTATTTCTATTTGTACCACAAGATAGTCAATAGTATCCTCTATTGTTAGTGTTTCTTCTTTCTTTATCATTAGGAAAATTTCAACATGGTATTTAAGAGCCATATAATGATATGCACTTTTTATATCATGCATAGTCATGTTAAAAGAGAGAGATAACCTCATAAAATAAAATAAAGAAAGAAGAGGAGAAAGAGGAGGAGGGGGAACCTCTAATAGTTGTAGTCATTTTAACTATAGAATGTTATGGTATTACTCTATTTTTTACCCTCAAAATTTTAATAGAATCATAATTGATCATAAGATGTGGGGTCTATAAATAAGAATTTGTATATAGAATCAAGGGCTTGTGTTCCAACTAGATTCCTCTAGTTTCAACCTTTATAGTGTTTCCACCCATGTTTCGGTTATCGTTAAAACCTTAACCAATTATAGATTAGAATAGATTTGAATTCTTTTCCCAGTAAGGGCTATTAATGACATCTACCTTATTCTAGAGGTAGAGAAGGAAAAAGAATGAGATAGATGAATAATTCCTTCTTCCCGCCTAGATATAGATTGGGGGTAGTCCATTTATACCCTTTGAAATAGATAAACAATTTGGATATATGGTTAATAGCTAAATGAGCTATACGATTAATAGTTAAATGAGTGGGTGGTGGTTCAATAGTTTAATCATCTACGAGCCTTGGGAAACATGGCATAGTGAGCCACTCAATTTTTACTTGCATAGATTGAGGTTGAATTTGATTTTAAAATATAGAGGAGAGATACATAAGTGTGGGTAACATGATGTGGAAGAGTCACATAATATAGGAATTTTAGATTTTATAAAAGAGTATTTACTAAATGAGCTCAAATTTTGAGATGTATAAGTTACATATTTATTCCAAGGATTTTGTATATGTATCATATATAGAATCACTTCAAGGGAGCTTGAAATGATATATTCAAATAAATTACATGATGTGATGGGAATTTTCCTAATTTTAAGGTAAATATGAGCTAATCAACATCATTTGTGTGTTTGTTGGTCCTTGACTAGTTTTTTTTTTTGTGTGTTTTTTGTTGGTCTTTTCTTTTAGTTTTTCTAATCTCACTGCTTTTGAGACCCTTCTGCTTAGCCTATGTGAATGTTTTGTAATGGGTTCGTGCCCTTCCAGATTTATCTTAATGAAAACATCATTCATGTGCAATTAAATATTGATAATCTTGTTAGTAAATAAATATATATATATTTGTATTTTTCATTAATAGGGACATCTAGTGAGTCACAATAAATTTGATATTCCACAATAATGGGAAAATATAAGTAAAACATAACACCAATATCATTATATTATTTGAGAAAATAGTATGATACAATAGAGAATTGAATATGTATTGAAAGGGATTTGTAACTCTATGACTAGAGAAATTATCACATCATTTCTTTTTCAAACAAAATTATTTTCAATCCCATACACAAGCACTAGATTTATAAGCAAGAGGGAAAACAAGAAACCAAGAGTGGTTTCTAAAATTATGGGATCAAAACTATGATCTCCAATTCATAGGCCAAATTGGTTCAGTTGGACCTATTTACTCACCTCATGTATGTATCTCAAAAATAGTAACTCCCTCCATGAGATTATTGACTCCTATAGTTAAGGATTCCTTCTAGTAAATCAAATCAATCCAACTTGGATCAATTGAGTAATCTTACACACTATTAAAAATAGATATATTTTCAATCAAATATGCTCCACGTAACCTACATGTAACCCCCAATATCAATTAAATATGCTCTATCAAGAACGGAGTTCCATAATTTATAGGTTTACTTGAGACACCCCATTGTGCTTAAATAATCAAGTCCTTCCTGATATAAAATTAAATACTATAAAGTTCCATGAATATATTTAAAGACCCTCTTAAACTTAGTATACTTTTCTTTGCTTTGATTAGAATTACATCTACTCAAGACTCCCATTTCTTGCGTAATATCTAATTTAGTGTAAACCATCACACACACTAGCATCTCAAAAACACTTAATTTTGAAACATGGCTTAGGTTCTCTATCTCATGAGAGTCTTCAAACATTGTTCCACTACCAACTTTGTTCCCACATGAAAAGGAACACTCACTATTTTGTAGTTTTGTATTTTTAATCTCTATAAAATAGAGACCAACATACTTTCCTTGACTCAACAAAATTTATTTGTTGGAAGTATCTCTCCTAGTCTTCATGTGCCTAGAATAAACATAATAAGTCCATTTTTCATATCAAATTGTAATGCAAGAACCTTAAACATTTCCTTATTGTTACCAATAAGAAACATGTCATCAACATACAAAAAAATGATAAAAAATGATCTTCTATTAGTAAACATTATAATTAAATTAATCTTTAATAAGTACTAACTTTAAGACATAAGTATTAAACATCTAATACCACATCATGGGTGACTTATTTAGGCATATAGATAATCATTTACCTTGAAAACTAAATATTCCTTTCTCTTTACCAAGAAATTCTCTATTTGTGACAGGCATATTTCCTCCTCAAGTTTCTTAGAACATTTATATGGCCAACCTCAAGATCAAATGTAACAACAAACAATAATCAAAATTTTAATAGAATTTAGTATTTACAACATGGGAGAAAATCTCACCAAATTATATTCCCTCAACCTAGGAATAAAGTTTAACAGTAAATATTGACTTGTACTTCTTGATACTACCTTCTGTAGTTTACTTATTCTTAAAAATATACTTGCAACTAGCATATTTTATTCCTTTAGTAAATTAAACAAACTCCCAAGTCATGTTATTCTCCAAGGTTGTTATGCATGAACTTCTTCTAGGATTTTCTCTCCTTTGACTAAATTTATTCTTCATAGTTTTAGGCTCATCACCATTAGTAGATAATATAAAAAATAATAAAAAATGTTATCCATACCTTTTTGGTTGTTTAGTTTGCTAAGAGGATCTCCTCAAGAGTGTAATTTAAGGTTCTTCCTTCTCTAAATCCTCTTATATATCACCTCCCTCCGTAAGTGCATCCTGAAACTCTAGTTCATCCTAGGAATAAAGATTAACCACCAATCTTGATTTGTACTTCTTGATCTTTCCTTCAATACTTTATTTATTCTTCAAAATACACTTACAACTAGTAGGTTTTCTTCCTTTAGGTAGCTAAACAAGCTCCCAAGTAATGTTAATATCCAAATTTGTTATGTATGAACTTCTAGTAGGATTTCATTTTCTTTAACTACATTATCACTTTATAGTTCTAGGCTCATCATTGTTAGTAGATGTGAGAGAGAGGGACCACCCACTACAAGGTCCTAGGTCACAAAAGGCCAAGAGCGGAAAGGCTGCCCTAACTCACCTTAGTTTAAGGGGTAGTTAGGATGAAGAGGATGAGAATGATGAGGATTAGGTGTCCTTCGATCACTCTGCAATCCCGAATGTTGGAAGGAGACTAGATGAGTCGACCTTTAGAGTCAAATCTGTGTCTTAGGCAGCTCTCTGTCTGAGGATGGAAGTGCAGTTCTAGGATGACAACAGGAAACGGTGGCGTCTCACAAGTGCGTTGGCGTCCGTACGACCAGAAAACTGAAAAGACAAGACTCTAACTCAGGAAGGGGGACTATCAGCCTCAATGATTTTTTTAGTGGCTAATATTCACCAATTGGCTAATAGTTGAAATTTGGGAATCCAAATTTGGCTAATAGTTCGAGCTACAATGTGACTTGAATCGCCACATTTTTATAAAATTTTATTATAGTCTTATTTAAATTGCCAAATAATTTATTTTATTAAAAAAATTAACTCAAAAATTTGCCACAATATTCGATACATGATTAGATCAGATTCCCCTTAATTTTATAAATTATTGGAGAAATCTATATTAATTCGCCAATAGTATATCATAACTATTTGTTGCTTTAGGACCATATTTCTAATCTTTAGTTTCCACCATTGATTTAAATATAATCTAATGGCCCTTGTTGTATTCCACAAGGTAAAATGTACACATGATTTGTAATGCTCATGGGGCCCATAATTTTGGGTATCATGAGCATTATAGATTGTGGGTAAATTTCACCTTATAGTTTACAACAAGGGTTGTTAGACCAATGATCTAAAAGAATTTTTGAGCCCCAATGAGAATTATAGATCATGGTTACATTTTACCTTGTAGAATATAATGAGGGCCATTATATTATATTATAAAACAATGGTAGAAAGTAAATATTATAGTCTACCCCTTCAACTCATCGATAATTTCCACCCTCGGGCCCCTACTTTTCCATGAGAATTATTTTTATATTGGATAGATTTGCCATCATAATTAATGCATTTTCCTATTATTTTTCAAGATTCACCAAAATTTTCCACAAAATTTTAGTGATGTAAAAAAATCGCTAATAAAACTAATATTTTTTTCGAAAAAAAGGAAAGTTTCGCTAATAGAAATTAATTTTTTTTCCTCAAAAAATGAAAGATTTGCCAAGATTTTATATCTTTTTTGAGGGGGTTTCTTAAATTTATCACTGAGATTCAGCCTAGTCTAGAGGTGTTTAAAGTGATAAAACTAGATTAAGTAAAGAGAAATGTAGATACAGATACGATAAAAGAAATGTATTACCACCAAGGTGACGAAGATGATCTCATCCAATGCTCTCCTCGCCAACTTGCTCCAAGCCCTCTCCACCTACACACAATAAAGGGAGAATTTTTTGGGGTTGTATAGGGGCCTGCCTCAATCAGACCCCCATCTTGGTGTTTCCACATCCACGAACAACCAAGTTTGGAATAATAGAGATAAATGATAAAGAAAAGAAACTACAAGCTACATAAACACAAAACACTACAAACAGTACGTGCTTACTCAACCGAATACAATAGAGGAGATTAGAGGAGCTTACCGCCCTCGTCCAAAGCACTCAAGGCTTGTGGAGGAGTGGATGAGAGGAACTCAAGCCTCTGCTATTGCAGCGTTTATCCTGTGCTCACACTATCGAAATGATGGAGTAGTGGATTGCTACAATGGAGTGAATGGTGTTGTTGTAAAGCTTGGAAATGCTTGAAAATGGTGGAGGAAATGTGAAGGTATGGATTCAAGATCTTTCCAAAATTTGTCCAAACTTGAGAATGGATGAGAGAGTGAATATTATGAAGAGATGGATGAAAAACGACCATATTCGGGTCGGCCAGCTGAAGAGGGACGTTACTCTTCGACTTCCAATTGAAAATGTAATGCCTTTGTAGTCTCCAGTCGTAGGAATCTGCCAGGGACATAAGCGCGCCACACAGATGTCTGCACGTCGTGTGGGCCTCCCTTACAAAAATTCCCCCACCGGCACATAAAACAAGCGCCAAGTGGAATGCAGGCAACGAGCTTAAGTGGAATTAAGCCTTCTCTTTTGATTTTCTAAAGTGTTAAGGGTCAAAAGGGAATTTGTGTTAGGGGTGCAAATTCATGTTGATACATTTTTCCCCCACTTTAGCGAGCATGAGTACTAATGAGTGCTTCGGTAAAGTAGATTATTAAAGAGGTAGTAGTGTAAGAGATGTATATCTGAACTGACGAGGAAGTAGAGCACAATCTGGTGAACATGAAAGTGCAGGAAAGGGCTTCATAGCTCCGTGGAACTACAAAGCTGAAGTATGAAAGTGCCTTACAAGTTCATGGTCTTGCAAGGGTGGTATCCTTCAAGAACTCTCACATGAAGGAAACCAGGAAGAGCACCTTATAGACCCACAGACCTACAAGGAAGGTATCCCCCAAGAAATCTCACATGAGGGAGACCGAGTAAAAGGGGACTCCATAGAGTCAGAGATGATGACATGTTTACCCGCAGATATAACACATCAGGAAGTCGGTCGCATAGGCTAGTGAACAGGCAGTCATGCAGACCATCACTAAGTTGTAAGACTTTCAAAGGGGTCCCTTGGGAACCCTTCAAAAGGAAGGAGGGTCCACTCAAGGGAGGTGTTGTTTGAAAGGAAAGTCTAGTCGAGTTGCCCCTAGACTAGATGTCAAGGTGTGAAATACGTCTAGTCGAGCTGCCCCCAAGCTAGACACCATAGAACTTGCTAAGATTTTTTGAAGGGGTCCCTTGGGAACCCGATGTGTAAATAAGGGGGGTCCACTCAAGGGACACGCTGTTCAAAGCTTAATGTCTTCCTTTTCGAATAGATTCGTGATCAAGGAATCCTTTTGAAATATGTTCACTTCATCAACGAATTTGAAAGGAAGGAGATGTGCTCATTCGAGGGGGAGACTAAGACCGTTCCCACTTTGGAGAAGGATTTCCAAGTCCTTTCTTTATGAACCCATGATGAAGGAAACATGTTCCGCAAGGGTTTCGAGTTGAGAATGCAATTCTAACAAGGAAGTGTGTGAAGGGTCTTTGAGAAAAGATTCGTTTGACAATGAATGTGTTTTTCAAAGACTAAGCAATGTAGAAGAGGAGTTGTTGCACGTGAAAGGGACAAATCAAGCAAAGATGAGAGAAAGATAAAGAAAACAAATCATGCACAAAGGGCATAGGGGGATCTGGTTACGCGAGGTCAGATATGCCTTTATTTATATATAATAGTTAATCGCAGTAAGAGGCGAACGATCATCAATCCCCAACCAGATCAGGAAGAATGCACGAAATACAAAGTAAAATAAAAAATTGGGTCAACATGGAAGGAGGCCTAAGTGCTCTCGACGCTTTGCATCGTCCCCAATTTACCGAAATTCAATCACAAACATGGAAGAATGATGACACATATAGAGGAAGGTTTACAACACAAACACCATGCATGTATCCATGCACTAACAGGGGTGACGAGGGTCCTCTAGGCACATATAGCACGATCACGAGGGAAGCACATGTCACGACACACACACATATCTAATCTAAAGATCAAGAAGAGGGTCTCCCCCTAACATTGGTCAACCAATAGGTCGTCAGCTTCCCATTCTAGATCATCGAAGGAAGGAGGATGAGCTTGCAATGGTGTAATGTTAAGGGGAGGAGCTTTCGATCCTCCCGCAACAAGGGCCAAGGAAGAGGGACCTGTAAGGTCTCTGTCGCTTAGCTCTTGTGGGTCTAGGGTCAACGACCTAGAGAATATCATTGACATGGTCAGAACTTCATCCACTGAGTTAAACATGTACTTGACAGGAGTGCCATGTTTCACCTCGGTGGATGGAGGAGTTCGCACCCGAGGTTCACTACTAGGCTCACCAAGAGACTCAGGAGCAGTGACAAACTCGGGGGAGGCTGGGACCGGTTTCGTTACTAAGACAAAACAAGTCAATTTGGGGCCACCTTTTAGAGAAGGTGGGCTCTTCTTACGTCCTCCATTGCTGGAGGGGCCACACTCTACTTTCTTGTTCATCGAGGGAGGTGAATTCCCCACAAATGAAACAAGGAGTGGCGAGGAAGAAGAGGAAATAACCGCAGTGGACATAACCAAAATGTTCACCATGTCCACGGGATTTGGGAAAGGCAAGACATTCGAGACTAAAGTCAACAAGGGTGGCTCCGTCGAAGGAGCGATGAATACTTGCACCCTTCTGGGTACATGTGCGCTCACAATAGGAACCAAAAGAGATTTAGGGACATAAGGAGGGAAAGAGGAAGACACAATAGGAGACACGGTCTTCTCTTCCTCCTTCTATAAGGAGGCTTTCTCAGCTAGGAGAGCCTTTCATTGGCGCTTGCGCTCACGCACAAGGTGGTTTCTAAGGCTCTTCACACCGAAATCCGAAACTTGTGTAGGGACAGAAGGATCCTGCTCAACCATGGGAGTGTCCTCCATGACTGTCTCCAGTGGAAGGGTAGACTCTTGAATGGGTGAAGGAGAAGCAGGTTCAAAAATGATAGGAGGAGTTGATTCTAACACCTTAGAGGTGGATCCTTTCCTATTCGAACGACGAGGAAGAGGCAAAATCTCTCCATGAACCTTTATTTTTGTCGTACAAATAGTACCAGGGTCATGGGGATCTGTTAGGGAGATTCGATATCCTGACCTTGGGCTTTCGCCAAGGAGGAATCATTGGACTTAGAGGATAGAACTCGGGCTTGTTCATCCAGTATTCTTCCCGAGAGAGGGGAGTGGACGAATCAAATCGAGAGGAAGCGAGCTTCTCCTTTCCTTTTGGGGAAGAGGAGACAACTGACTACTCAACCATGGGAATGGTCAACTTTGGTTGTCCCTTATCACTATTTTTGTACTTCACATAGTTTTTGTAAGTAGGTTCGTTCTCTGTGGGAGTGGATTGACTGGAGTGGGCCAAAAGTGATCCAACGAATATCCTCCACGGGACACCACAGGTTGATATCCAGTGTCATGCACTACACCTTTGTGGGAAAACTTGAGGCAGTTATGAACCACGAAGGCGATCCCATTCATGGAATCCAACCAGGGTATGCCTAGCTTCACTCTGAATAGGTTCAACTCAGGGATGACATCGAAGACCGTGTCTACACTCCTAGGTCCAACTAGGATGGACAACATTATCGATCCATAGGGTTTAAGAGAAATTCCATCATGCATGCGGATGACAGACTTTATTTTGTTATTCCTCCCTTTATATGGAGTTTAAGAGTAACATCTCCTCCATGATGAAATTCACTCTACTTGCGGGGTCAACTAAGATCCCTGTCACAATGTTACCATTGAAGCGAGCGAGAATATAAAGCGAAGAAGGCTTGCTATTTGTTGGAATGTCTTGTGAGGTAAATGTTACATTCAACGAGTTGGTTGTAGGATGAGTAGAGGGAGTAATAGTAACCATGTTAACATACGCCTCAGGGTGAGAAGTAGAATCAGTGGGATCAATAATCATGTTAGCAAAATGTGACGGAAACAAGTCCACATATATATGTAATTCACTATTAGCCTTCGCCATTGATTTATTCGTGTTTTGTTTTCCTCCATCAAGACGGATACTATCGTCCTCGATGCGATCCTGTATCTCATGATGTAGGCGCATACAACGTTCGGTGTCATGTTCGTTAACTTGATGGTACTAACAATAAGTGTTTTCTTCATACTAGTTAGGGTATGGTTCTCTAACTAGTTTAGGAGGTGGTAGGGTAAGGATCTTATCCTTCACCATTTCTACAAGATGGAAGAATAAGATTCTGATAACTTCATAAAATTTCAGTCGCGTCTGAGGTTGTTGTTGTCCACAACAGCCACTACATTCACAATAGTTTTACCTCTTCACAAGATTGATACGATAGATCTTCCTTCAAAACAGGAGCACGAGGGAGGACCCCTAAACCAAACGACCATTTGCTAGTATTCTCGTAAATCCGCACAAAAGTGTGCAAAAGAAGGATACTTCATGAGGGCCAACTTCTCTTACCAAGGCCTTTGTAAGTTCCCTATGAAGACCTTCTATACATTCGAATCGGGCAATAGATACGAGATCTGTGAGAAGAGTGATTGGTATCGTGCTATGAAGTCTATAATCTTCTTATTGTCCCCTTGTTTGCATCTAACAAGGTCTTAGAAGGTCACCTTCGATCCAATGTTGGCTTGGAACTGTCGTAAGAACTGGTTCACAAGTTGATCGAATGTGAAGATGGAATTATCGAGCAAAGAACAATACCAATCTAGTGTTGTATCTTTGAGGGATCGAGGAAACAATTTAGCCATCAACGCATCGTGATGGAAAAATTTTGTGCATAAGGTGTTAAAGGAGGACACATGTGTCTATGGGTCCCCTTTACCACCGTATTTATTGAACTTTGGAATCTCCATCCCTTACAGGAAAGGAGTGTTTAGGATTACAACCGACAATGGGCTGTGTCAGAAGAAGGGCCGAAATATAGGTTGGGTCAAGGCTTGGGAAAGGTTTGCTAGTTGGTTTTGCCTCTTCCCCATATTTTGAAGAAGGGTATTTAGAATAGGGTCATTAGAAGACATAGGACCACTGGAACCACCACCAGAGCCACCGCTGTGACTACCGCCAAAACCACCACCAATACCGTTGCCACTAGTGTGACTTCCATTAGCGCCACCCTCATGACCACCTCCAGAGTCGCCATCGCCAGTGTGACTTCCACCGGAGCCACCATCATGACTTCCATCAGCATTGCCTCTGGCAATGTCACCTCCACTTCCGAAATTCCTGCCACTAAAGCCTCCACCCATCATTCTACCAAATCCTCCACCACCGGAGGTGATAGAAGGGGTGAAGTGGAAACCCAAAGGGTTTTTTTTTACTTTGACAGTATCCAAACTTTTAGAAGTAGAGGGTATATTGACTGAGGGGACCATGTCAACCATATACATGGATATAGGAGGCATTGACATCTCCAGTTGCCTCTCACATTCCTCGAATAGGCCACCTCATATCGAGTGACCAAAGCTCAAGGGGGCACATGCTTCAACCAAACCATCGAGACTAGCTAAGAGTTCTACACCTGTGTGGTCCTTTTCCACCATGTATCTTATTTCACCGATCACCTTAGCAACCCTAGCCAACTTCGGGTTTCCTTCCAGGTGGTTTTCCAATACACCTAATGCCTTAGCGAGACTAACGACGTACTCGAAAGGGATACAGACAACCTCATGCTCATCTATGAATGAGGAGGTCGATGACGCAAGAGGAGTAGGAATGCGATTGGTTTCATCAAGAAACCTAGGTTCGCCTTGTGCTACATGCTCTTGTGCGGACAAACCAACCGCAAAGCCGAAGAAAAGGCCGGTAGTGAAGCTAGAGGAGACCTTCATCTTGTCCATCAAAAGGTGTTACAAACTTCTAATGATATGCCTAGAGGTCATAGACTGGGTCATGAAGCTCATAAACGTTCACGACACACCAGGGTACAATGACTAAGAGGTATATGAGAACAAAATTTGGATGCCAACAAATGGATAGACATTAGTACATGTCGGGTTCACCAAAAAAGT
This sequence comes from Sequoiadendron giganteum, assembly GCA_007115665.2. Taxonomy (NCBI): domain Eukaryota; kingdom Viridiplantae; phylum Streptophyta; class Pinopsida; order Cupressales; family Cupressaceae; genus Sequoiadendron; species Sequoiadendron giganteum. The sequence goes on from CM021108.1 coordinate 109,604,160, forward strand.
GAGAGAGGGGGACCACCCACTGTAAGGCCCTAGGTCACTAAAGGCCAAGAGAGGAAAGGCTTCCCTAACTCACCTTTGTTTAAGGGGTAGTTAGGATGACGAGGATGAGAATGATGAGGATTAGGCATCCTTCAATCACTCTGCAATCTCAAATATTGGAAGGAGACTAGATGAGTCAGCCTTTAGAGTCAGATTCGTGTCTCAGGTAACTCTTTATCTGAGGACGAAAGCGCAGTTCCAAGATGACAGCGCAGCATGCTGGCGTCTCACAGGTGCACTGGTGTCTATACGGCTAGAGAACTGAAAAGACAAGACTCTAACTTAGAAAGGGGGACTATTAGCCTATTCTAGAGGTGTTTAAAGTGATAAAATAAGATTAAGTAAAGAGAAATGTAGATACAAATACGATAAAAGAAATGTATTACCACCAAGGTGACGAAGATGATCTCATACAATGCTCTCCTCGCCAACTTGCTCCAAGCCATCTCCACCTGCACATAATAAAGGGAGAAATTGTTGGGGCTATATAGGGGCTTGCCTTAGTCAGACCCTCGTCTTGGTGTTTCCACCTCCACGGACAACCAAGTTTGGAATAATAGAGATAAATGATAAAGAAAAGAAACTACAAGCTACGTAAACACAAAACACTACAAATAGTACGTGCTTACTCAACCAAATATGATAGAGGAGATTAGAGGAGCTTACTGCCCCCATCCAAAGCACTCAAGGCTTGTGGAGGAGTGGATGAGGGGAACTCAAGCCTCTGTTGTTGCGGTGTCTATCTTGTGCTCGCACTATCGGAATGATGGAGTAGTGGATTGCTGCAATGGAGTGAATGGTATTGTTGTAAAGCTTGGAAATGCTTGAAAATGGTGGAGGAAATGTGAAGGTATGGATTCAATATCTTTCCAAACTCTGTCCAAACTTGACAATGGATGAGAGAGTGAAGATTATGAAGAGATGGATGAAAAACGGCCATAATCGAGTCAACCAGTCAAAGAGGGATGTTACTCTTCGAATTCCAATCGAAAATGTAACACCTTTGTAGTCTCTAGCAACAAGAATCTGTCAAGGACGTAAGCGCACCGCGTAGATGTTTGTGCGCCATGTGGGTGTCCCTAACAGGAACGCCCCCACCGACACACAAAACGGGTACCAAGTGGAATGCAGACAACGAGCGCCAAGTGGAATTAAGCCTATGCTTTTGATTTTATAAAGTGTTAAGGGTCAAAAGAGAATTTGTGTTAGGGGTGAAAATTCACGTTGATAGAGTAGATAATGAAAAAATAACAAAAAATGTTATCCATACCTTTTTTGTTGTTTAATTTGCCAAGAGGATCTCCTCAAGAGTATAATTTAAGGTTACTCCTTCTCTAAATCATCTTATATAACACCTCTCTCTATAGGTGCATCTTGAACCTCTAGTTCATCCTAGGAATAAATATTAACCTCTTTCTTGACTTGTACTTCTTGATATTGCCTCTTCATAGTTCTATGCTCATCATCATTATTAGATAATGCAAAAAATAATAAAAAATGTTATCTATACCCTTTTTGTTGTTTACTTTGCTAAGAGGATATCCTCAAGAGTGGAATTTAAGGTTCTTCCTTGCCTAAATGCTATTATATATCACCTCCCTCTATAGGTACATCATAAACCTCTAATTTATTCCTAGATTTTGTTTTCTTGATCTTTATATCAAATTGTACTTTCTTTTTTCTTTATCTCTAGTTTGTTTATTGACTTGGGAGAAGACCAAAATCTTATAATCAAGTATTTACCTTGCATTATCCTTCCCATTAAAATGGATCTTGATAAAAATATAAGACTTTTGAATTAACCCAATGAAAGGAGAAACTCTAAATAGGAGTAGATATAATAATCACAAAAATATTAAATAACATACAAAATAAAATAATATCATACAACATTCAAATGATCACTCAATGTATTATCTTCAAAACTAAGATTACAATACCATATCACACTAGTGACCCATTTAATAACAACCTTCAACCTATGTCTAAAGAAAATTCAACAACATAACCCCTACAAATTACAAGGGAATAATTAAAATGGTTGTGTCTCATAGTGGATGTGCTTTCTTTAATAGAGTTATATAAAAATAATGAAAGTAGACCTATCAAGGTATGTTTCATTTGGTGTCATTTTTCATTAAATTAAAGTCTAAATAAGTATATTTTATTAGAATTTGTATTGTTAAGAAGTTTAAAGGTTATTTTTGTAGGAATTTTTAACACAAATATATTATATGGATGGAGATGCAACACAAAATTTTAATTATTTTTTCACTTATAAATAAACTTTAGAGGAAAATGATAATTTGGAGGTAGGGAATGGATATATGGGAGATGATATGAATGAAGGTGTAATAATGAATAACCAATTAAAGTATGGAAATGGTGCAAATAAAATTGAAGGGGGTATGGATAGGAATTTGACTATGATCTAAACTTAACATAAGAGTATGCCACTTATCATTAAGATATCCTTATCAAAGTGGGCACAAAAATAAATAGGAAATAATATGGTATTCTAATTTCGAAAATATTTTTCCCAATAATAAAATGTTGTAGATAATATTTATTTTTAACATAAATTAAAAATAATAACCTTAACTCAATCTACATTTTCATATATTCTTGTAATTGTAGTCCTGCATACATATATTATTCTTTCCAATGGTTCATTGAGTATTCCTATTCTTTTTTATTAATACCCAATGAATTGAAAGGGAGCTAAGGTACATAAATGCTTCTTACACTAATATACGAGGAGAGAAGATACATATAAGCTTATTTATCAAACAATTTTCAATGATAAACTCACATGTGCAATAACATGCATTGATATGTAAAGATATGCAACTCACAAAACCATTACATGTAGGTATTCATGGGGAAAACCCTTTTGGGATAGAAAGCCCTCACATTTTAGAGTATTAAAATAATTATATTACAATAACAACATATATACGTACAACTTCAAGTACATTCCCTTATAGGAGTATCAATAAAATCAAATCCTAGAGTAATTTTGACAACATAATGACATATGTATAACACACTATGAAAAATCCATACAAAAATTATAATAAATAGAAGAAACACAAACAGGAAACCATCCAATGGTTTAGAAAATAATAAGACAATATTCAAGAGGTATGGTGTGTAAACCCCTTAAATTATAGGTTATATTTCTTTAATATTCCTTAGAGCTAGAATAACTTTTCGCAACCTATCAAAGTCAACATTCCTACTTAAGTGCTCCAATTTATCATGTTTCTCCACTCAAATATTCTTTAGGATGTGCATCACAATACTATCATAATAATGGTCAATATTTAGTGTAAACCTCATAGCCATGATCTTACATGTCATAGAATTTTCATTAGTAATCCTTTCATCTTACAATATCATGAGATGCTCTTACATATCATACTAATATTATTTGCTCTTACAACTCCTTACACACATTCCAAGATGACCAATATTTAGAAAATATTTCCACCTCAAAGTAGGGCACTCCACTTCTCACACAAGGATAAAAATAATAAATTAATATAAAAAATAACAAATATGTAACATTAGGAATGCAAATATGAGACACCTTTTTCCCATCTTCACATTTAAATTGACATAAGCAAGATTTGTATATGTGAGATGCTATAAATGTATAAGATCCAAAGGTAGAGAACAAAAGGGCTTAAGTAATTGAAAATAGGATGAAGTCTCAAGTGCTATACAAGATTGAGAATGAAGGAATTCTCACCAATTGTACATAAAAATGGTGTAAGGATAGTAGTTTTATGGTTTGAAATTTTAGTGAGGACTCTTGAAGTATTATTTCTAAAGATGCATCAAAAATTTGTCATTGATTTGAAATGTGTGTGGCATGTGATGCATCATGACACTTTTTTAATCTTTTTTTTGGCATAGAAGAATTTGGTGTACTTTATAATGAATGTATTAGACTCGTTGGATTAAACATTTCACTTTATCCACTTTGTATTCCTATGCATACACCTTGAATATTGATGGCACACAATACTATAGGAATGTTGAATATTTTAAAGGTTATCATCTCAAGTACATGGGCGTGCATTATTTTTTATGTATAACAAGTGAAAAAATGTGTAATTAACCATCTTTATTTGGCCATCAATTTATAGATGAATTCCATGGAGTGTCTCGATTATTTTTCCATTATGGTCTAGAGAGTTTATCAAAAATTACTAAAGTATTATGGGTCATAATTAGATATAATGGATGTTGAAACCTCAAATTAAATTCTTACATGATTGAATAATATGTGTGTGATGTCTATCATAATGATTGTGTTCTTATAGGGAACATAATAGCCATTTTTAAAAAATTATCAACTACAACAAACATAGAATAGTTTTGGTGATTGATGGTTTGGAGGCCACTAGGGAGATCCATTCTAATTAACTCCCAAGTGAATTGAGGTATCACTAAAGGAGTGTAAAATTGTAATGCCTTATTGATAGACTTGGTGATGCAACAAGGTGTGTTGTATTTGATGTGACACTCATCATATTCATTACACAAATGAGGTTGATAAAAGTTTTTCTAGAGCATGATAAGGGTTTTTTTGATGTAAAGTAACATGCTATCTTGGAGCAGTGAACAAGTTACTAGATTAGGTTTTGGCATGATGCATCAAAGGGAATGATTTTTTTAAAATAATACCATTAAATACATAATAGTCACTTGGAATAATATGTGTGAGTATTGTGTAGGCTACATGAAATTAGTATCAGGTAAGTAAATTGGCACCTAATTAGTAGATTGGTGGCCACATAAATCCAACATGGTGATGAGTGCATAGATTGGGGATTGGGTTTTTAGGATTAAGTATCAATTCCTAATATTTATATTTATTAATTATCTTATAATATTAATTTACTTACATGAAAAATGGAACCTAACTTGTAATGGAACTTTATGCCACATGTAATGCATTATAAAATATGTTGTAATAAGCATTGAATTCCATGTAAGATGTGTACAATAATATTATAATATTGTAAATTCATATAAGAGAAAGTTACAAAGTGGAGTAGAAAGGTCATGGATAAATTTTAACTTTTACCAACTTATGACACATAATAATAATGCATTATAGAGCACCTTTATAAAATGAAAAATAGTCTAAAATATAGTGCTCTATTTTGGTGGGTGGTTATGTCATTTGAAATTAAATTCCATGTTGGGATTGTTGACCCATCATAAGAGGCATTGGAATTTGAAATTTGTCGCAGACTTAATTTTATACTATGTTATAATTATTTGTATATGTGTTTAAATTTTGATTTCAATCCCTTAATTACTATGTGAATTTATGAATAAGATGGTTAATTATGTTAATCACAAGTTAAAATTGATATTATGTACTAATATAAGATATTTTTGAAAGTCATTTCATAGTAGATATTAATGTTTTAATAACGTGATTACATTTCAAATTTTGAAAAGGACTAACTACAATTTGTTGTCATGTGAGTATCACAAGATAAATGTCAAAACTCTCACCAGTAAAGATTATCATAGAGAAGAAGAATCTATCCATGTGAGGGTGACATGCATGAAAAACCCCTGCACACAATCATGTAGTTGCATATAGTTAAAGTTACATGGAATTGTATGAAAACATATGATATGTTGATATTTATTTAATAGTTTTATAGTTTCTTGTAGAACCTAGAAAATTCAATTTAACTTATAATAATATTCAATTATTTTTAGTTTCTTCCACTTTCTCCATAAGTGTGATCTAAGAAAAATCTTACGAATTATTAAAGCTATTGGAATTTGACTATGTAGGGAACTTAAGAAGAAATCTCCAAAATTTCCAACCTTTATTGTTGAGTGGGAGAGAGGGAAAATCCAAGTCAAATACTACTATATTACCATTTATATGGATTCATAAATAATTAATATTGCAACTAAGGTCTTATCATAGACCTCCTATGTTCAACACTAATATATAAATTTATAAGCAAATATGTTAATAAGGAATGATGCCTATAAAACCAACTTTGATCTTTCATCCTGAATTGAGTTTCTAGCATAAAATTAATTCACTTTATTTCTCAAATTCATTTGAGTTTCTAGCATAAAATTAATTCACTTTATTTCTCAAATTCATTCATTCTACTATATATGTGGCAACCACAAATCATTTTTCTATGACTTAACAGTAGTAGGAAATAATCTTGCTTGTGTTGATATGTGGCAACCGATCAGACAAATAATGAAAAATCGATGAAGAATACTAGTTAAATTTGGCAGACTGATTGTGCAAATACTTAGTTAAAAAGGTTGGTGTTATGACTTCTTTGTCACGCGATCGTGTCAGAGTAGAACTTCCAAACCTCATGTCGGGAGTTTCAAAGTTTTGTAAACCTCTGACTTGGTGATCCCAAAGGCTATTGGGTGAAGGTTTAAAAGTCGATGAAAAAGTGGCACGTCGGGATATCGTTGGGTTAGGAAACTTCCAAACCCGCGACTTGGTTAGAAAATTCTTGGATTTCATGGCAATCCGATGGAGGTAGGGACCACTCGAGACAAGACGATATGGCGATGAGATTGACTCGATAATGATGTCATAGTGGGACTTGAATGGTGTGATGGTCAACAATGTTGGACGAGTGATGTGTCGACTCGTGGCTCAAATTTATTTATTGTTTCTATGTCGTTGTTGTGTATCAACAATCATTGGACCTAATTGAATTTGTTGATAACAATGTAGCTATATTTCAAATTCAGGTTACTCATCGGTAGGTCGATCGATACTATGACATGGTGTCATTTGGCCGACCTGAAGAATGAGTGAAATAAAAGGGGTGTGATTTGTAGTGTAATGAAAAGGTGTAGGTGTTGCTTAAACTTGAGGGTAATTCATAGGACTGTAATCGGGTTTTACATTGGATAATAAATTATTAGGGTGGTTGAGTTTTCTATGAATGTAGCCCATGTTGGGTGAACCACGTTGAATTTTTGTGTCTATCTCTTATGTGTTATTCCTCATTGTTATTTCTAAATCCTATATTTGCATATATTTGTTAAAATTTATTACTTTGGTCTCCCTTAATTACCTAACAACGGGTATCAGAGTGAGTGTGTATTGTTGGCTGATTAGTAGGAAACCTCTAGTTTTTGAGTGGGAGCAATAGAAGAAGGCAAATTCAAGGTTGAACAATTCAACGACCAAAATTATCAATAATGAAAGATGTGGATGGAAGATTACTTATATCAAAAAGATCTATGGCGGCCATTGCAAGGAAAATCAAAGAAAGAGGCCACGATGTCTGATGAAGAATGGGATATTCTGGATAGAAAGGCACTGGGAACCATTCGGTTATGTCTGGCACAATCGGTGGCATTTAATATTTCAACAAAAAAGACAACTGAAGAGTTGATGCAAACCCTGGCAAAGTTATATGAAAATCCTTCCACTTCGAATAAGATATTTCTTATGAAGCACTTATTCAATATGAAAATGGTAGAAGGTGGGTCAGTTGTTGATCATCTAAATGAGTTTAACACAGTTACCAGTCAATTAATTTCTGTAAATTTAAACTTTGATGAAGAAGTTAGGGCTCTTTTGATTCTGTGTTCTTTGCCTAAAAGATGGAATAGCTTGGTAATGGTGGTTAGTAATTCTATTTCTAGTTCAAATATGCTAAAATTTGATGATGTTGTTGGTGTTATTTTGAGTGAGGAAATTCGTAGGAAAAGATCATGTGGTACATCCACATCAGGCATTGTTTTGAATGCAGAAAGCAGGGGCAGAACAAAGGAGAAAGGAAAGAATTCTGGAGGTCATGGTAAGTCACGAGGAAAATCAAAGGACAAGAGATCCCAGACTAGAGACAAGAGGGATTATTGGTATTGTGGTAAGCCAAGTCATTTAAAGAAATATTGTTGGTCTCAAAAGAATAAAGGAGACAAAAAAGAAGGCAATAAAGAGGCAAATGTGGTCAGTAATAAATCTGATGAGGATTCTTTGATTCTTTCTCTTGATAATGTTGATGATTCTTGGGTGTTAGATTCAAGAGCTTCATTTCATACTACGCCCCATAGAAGTTATTTTCTTGATTATGTCCAAGGGGATTTTGAGCTGGTTTATTTGGGAGATAACGAACCCTATCAGATTGTTAGAAAGGGAAGAATCAAGATTAAGTTACATAATGGGAATCATTGGCTACTACATGAGGTAAGGAATGTTCCAAAGTTAATCAAAAATTTAATTTCAGCAGGACAAGTAGATGATGAAGGTCGTGTTGTTACATTTTCCTTAGTGGTAGAAAAAGGTGTGAAAGTAGGCACCTTATATCATTGTACAGGTCATACTGTTCCTTCTACTTTAGCTATTGTAGATAAAAATCAATATTCAGGAATAGTTGTTGCAGTTCAATAGGCAAAAAATAAAATAATTGTTGTGGGTTCTGAATTAGCACTGTGGCATAATAGACTTGGGCATATGAGTGTAAAAGGTATGAAAGTAATCCATTCAAAGAATGTTTTACCAAGTCTAAAATGTGTTAATATGGATTTCTGTGAAAGTTGTGTGTATGGCAAACAAAAGAGAGTTAGTTTTCTCAAGGATGAGAAGCATAAGAAAGATGAGGAATTGGAGCTTGTGCATAAAAATGTATGGGGACTAGCTCAGGTATCTTCTCTCGGTGGCTCTCGATATTATGTCACTTTTATTGATGATGCAACAAGAAAGATATGGATTTATTTCCTTAAGAAGAAATTTGATGTATTTGAAACCTTTAAAAAATGGAGAAGCTTGGTTGAGAATGAGACAGGTAAAAAGTTAAAATGTCTCAGATATGATAATGGTGGTAAGTATTGTAGCAAAGAGTTTGAATACTATTGTTCTTCAAATGGTATTTGCAAGCAAAAAATGATTCCAAGGACTCCACAGGAAAATGGAGTGGCTGAGTGCATGAATAGAACAATAATGGAGTGTGCAAAGACTATGAGGTTGCATGTTGGGCTGCCCTTAAACATATGGATAGAGGTTATAAACATTGTTGTTTATTTGATCAATAGAGGTCCTTCTACTCCTTTGGGTTGTGGTATTCCGGAGGAAGCATGGACATGTAAGAAGGTGAGTTATTCTTTTCTCAAAACCTTCGATTGTGAAGAATTTGCACATGTAGATTCTAAAAATAGAACCAAGCTTGATGCAAAATCAAAGAAATGTATATTTGTTGGATATGGCATTGATGAATTTGGTTATAGGCTTTGGGATTTTGAAAATAAAAAAATTGTGAGAAGCAGGGATGTCATATTGAATGAGAAAGTGTTGTACAAAGATCAGTTGCAACAACATGAGCATAAAGAAAATGATTATGCAGTGTCAGATGATACTCCAAAAAATGATGTTCTAGTGGTTTCTCATGCTCAAAAACAAGAACAATAGCAAATACCACAAACTCCAATGAATGTTTGATGATCTTTAGGATAAGTAGACCTCTAAAAATATTTTCTCCGCCTTTTTATTCTATTTTATTAACTGATGCTAGTGAATCGGAATGTAATGATGAAGCTATGCAGGTGGATGCCAAGGTTTAGTGGGAGCATGGAATGGAAGAAGAAATGGACTCCTTTTTAGAAAATCAAACTTGAGACTTATGCAAGTTGCCTGCAGGTAAAAAGGATTTACCAAACAAATGGGTTTATAGGTTGAAAGAGGAGGATGGAGGTAAGAAACAATTTAAAGCCAGGTTAGTTGTAAAGGGATTTGCACTGAAAAAGTGTATTGATTTTGATGAGATTTTTTCTCTGATTGTTAAATTGACTTCTATATGCACTATTTTAAGTATTGTGGCTACTGAATATTTACATTTAGAACAACTTGATGTTAAAACAACCTTTCTCCATGGTGATTTGGAAGAAGAGATATATATGGAACAACCACAAGGATTTGAGGTCAAAGGTAAGGAGAAACTAGTGTGCAGATTGAAGAAGAGTTTATATGGCTTGAAGCAAGCACCTTGACAATGGTCTATCAAATTTGATAGCTTTATACTGAAAATGGCTACAACCGGTGCAATTCAGACCATTGTGTCTACTTTAAGAGGTTAGATGATGATAGCTACATTATTTTATGTTTATATGTTGATGATATGCTTGTAGCAGGGTCTAACATGGTTCACATTAAGGAGTTAAAACAACAATTATAAAATTCTTTTTCTATGAAGGATTTGGGGGTAGCAACACAAATCCTTGGTATGAAGATACAAGAGATAGGAAAAACAGAAAATTATTTTTATCTCAGGCTGATTATGTTGAAAAGAAATTTTATATGGATAATGCAAAAGCTGTTAGCACACCTTTGCCTAATCATGTCAAATTGACTAAGGATATGTGTCCAAAGACACAAGAGGAGGAATAAAAAATGTCCAAGGTACCATATGCTTCAGCTATAAGAAGTTTAATGTACGCCATGGTATGCACGTGACTGGATATTGCACATGTCATAGGAGTTGTTAGCAGGTATATGAGTCATCTTGGAGTTGAGCACTGGAATGCAGTCAAATGGATTCTCAAGTATTTGAGAGGTACATCCAATAAATGTTTATGTTTTGGGGGCTCTAATATTGCTTTACAAGGCTATGTTGACTCAGATTTGGCAGGGGATATAGATACCAGGCAGAGTACCACAGGTTATGTTTTTAAAGTTGGTGGGACAATAGTGAGTTGGATTTCTTGGTTGAAAAAGGTGGTTGCTTTATCAACCACAGAGGTGGAGTATGTAGCTGCAATTGAGGCGAAAAAGGAGATGATATGGTTGCAACTCTTCATGGATGAGTTGGGCAAACAACAAACTAAAAGTTACTTGTTTATAGACAGTCAGAGTTCCATACATCTTGCGAAGAATTCTGCCTTGCACTCTAAAACCAAACACATACAATTGAGATATCATTTCATTCAATCGATGTTGGAAGATAGATAGGTAAAGATGGAAAAGGTACATACAGATGACAATCCAGGGGATATGTTTATGAAGGCGGTGACAAAGGAGAAGTTGAGCTCCTCTTCAGCTTTGATTGTCCTTCATGACTGATAATGGTGGATATAAGAAACCATCCAAACCCATAATCTAGTGGGATTTGCAAGTGCAGCGGTGTCATCCAGGATCAATCTCCAAGTGGGAGATTATTTGGTGTGGAGCCTGATCAGTCTCCAAGTGGGAAATTGTTGATATGTGGTGACTAATTAGACAAATAATAAAAACCCAATGAAGAATACTTAGTTAAAGTTGGTGGAATGATCGTGCAAATACTTAGTTAAAAAGGTTGGTGTTGTGACTTCTTTGTCATGCAATTGCATCGAAGTAGAACTTTCAAACCTCATGTCGGGAGTTTCGAAGTTCTGTAAACCTCCAACTTGGCGATCCCAAAGGCTATTGGGCGAAGGTTTAAAAGATGATGAAAAATTGGCATTTCGGAATATTGTTGGGTTAGGAAACTTTTAAACCCCACAACTTGGTTAGAAAATTCTTGAATCTCGTGACAAGCCGATGGAGGTAGGGACCACTCGGGACAAGCTGATATGGTGATGAGATTGACCTGGTAATGATGTCATAGTGGGAATCGAATGGTGTGATGGTCAACAGTGTTGGAGGAGTGATGTGTCAACTCATGGCTCGAATTTATTTATTATTTCTACATCGATGTTGTGTATTAATGATCATTGGACTGAACTAAATTTGTTGATAATGATGTAACTGTATTTCAAATTTAGGTTGCTCATTGGTATGATGATCGGTACTACAACATGGTATGATTTGGCCAACCTAAAGAATGAGTGAAATAAAATGGGTGTGATTTGCAGTATGATTTGACTTCAACTATCTCCTGAATCATACTAACAACTCTCTGCCAAACTTGTTGGATCAACAACTTACTACCTCAAAAATTCCTATGATTCCTTTCAAGCCATATTTTCTAAAGGATGAAAGTTGGACCAATAGACCACAAAATCAGGAGAAAAGAGGTATGTGTCATAGGTGTCCCCAAACTATTCCAAAATTCAACCAAAGCTCGGAAGCATGGACGCAAGGATGTCCCCAAATTCCCCACCAAAAATGTCAAATAAGCATAGAAAAGGGGTAGCGGAAGAATAAGTGTGATGAATCCTCCTCACTACACCCACAAAGAACACAAACTGAAGGGCCTTGAAAACATCTCTTCTAAAGATTATCCCACATCAAGCATCTGTTCCAAGCTAAAGTCCACAAGAAGCAATTACACTTGGGCCAAGAAAACTTATTCCAAACATTTTTCCACTAAGAAACTTCCATCCCCCCATATTTATGCAAGATAGCTCTTGATAGCCACTAGCCACCATGAAAGCCCCTTTAGGATCAAAACTCCAAGCCAAAATATCCCTCCCTAAGAGAACTACACACTCTACCAACAAGAATATTACTGAGCTCAACACAGTCTTCCTCTGAGCCCCCAACATGCCACTCACCAGGGTCCTTCCATCTAGACACCTACACCTGCTCATAGGCATACGAAGTTTTGAAGTCCACCACCTAAGAACAACCAGCCCCCAAGAAGTGATGACAAAGATCATGTAGATAAGGATGCTAGACCAAGATAGGAGAAAACCAATCCCATGAATCATACCAAAAAAGAGCCTTACCCCCCTATTAAAAATCCTGAACAAACCATCCTTAATCAGCTTAGCACCTTTTTTGAGCATATCCTAGATCATCGATCCTTTCCTCAGGAGGGGATATCGAGGGACATCCTCCACAACACCCTTCATATACTTGTGAGAGATAATATTATCCCAGCCATGATCCTGTTCAATACACCATCTCCAATATAGCTTAGCAGATAAAGCCATACTAGATTAACTGGACTCTCGTAATCCAAGTCCTCCAACAATTTCGGACAAAAAAAAAATTCCCACTTCACCAAAATCCACTTAGAAGACTCCGAGCTACCAGTCCATAGTAATTTCCTAGCCAAAGAGTCAAAATCCTTGATAAAACCCACAAGAGCAACTTGAAGCATACACATATAATTAGAAAGAGCCTCCACCACAAATTTGAGAAGCAAAACCCTACCCGCAAAATATAACCATCTGTGAGTCCAATGGTTCACTTTTTCCCGAAACTTGTCTAAAATACTTTGCCATGTGCTTCGAGGAGTGGTACCAGAAGATATAGGAATACCTAGATAAATCAAAGGCAATTGACCAACTTGAAATCTTGGAATGTGGGCAATACGTTGTTGAATGAGCATGGGAGTATTAAAGAAAAAATAGAAGATTTACCCTCATTGATTTGTTGATTGGAAGCAATGAGGTAGATAACAACACCTTACGCAAATTCATAGCCTCTCTAACCTTGGTCATACCCATAAAAGTAGTGGCATCCATAAATTGTAGGTGTGTTTGAGGGGGAAGACCAATGCCCCAATTCCAACCTTGGAATAAACCTTGATTAACATGGCTCTTAATAATTCTCCCCAGACCCTCAACCATGAGTATAAAAAGATAAGGGGAAAGAAGATCCCCTTTTCGCAAACCCTTGGAAGCACCAAAAAGGGAGGATGGCTCCCCATTAACCAAAATTGAGAAGGAAGTGGACATAACATAACTCATTACCCACATAACCCACTCCTTAGCAAAGCCAAAATATATAAGCACTTTTTGCAAAATGGACCATTTGACTTTATCGTAGGATTTTTCCATGTCAAGTTTGATGAACATAACCTTATCCTTTGAAGCTTCCATAGAATGGATAGTCTTAGAAGAAATAACCACACCATCCAAGATTTACTTGCCTGTCACAAAGCCCCCTTGTTCCTCCAAGATCAACCTATTAATCCACTGCTTCAGTCTTTCAGCAATCAACTTAGAGAGAATCTTATAAACCAAATTGCAGAGGGCAATGGGCTGAAAGTTACTCAATCTATCAACCCTGTCACACTTGGGAATGAAGGCAAGGAAGATGGATTTCATAGCCCTTAGCATCAGTTTGTTCCTTTGAGATTCACACATGACCTCCAATAAATCCACTTTTATGATGTCTCGAAATTCCTGAAAAAATTCAATAGGGAACCCATTAGGACCCGAGGCCTTCCCTTTCTTCATTTGAAAAATAATAGTCTCTAATTCCTCCAAGGAAACACAATGTAAGAGGTACTCATTCATTTCCAAAGAAACCAAAGAAGGAATACAAGACACAACATGATTCTCTTCAGCCCCCACATTTGAGGAGTCCTCCTTGAACAAAGCAGCAAAATATTGAGAAGCTTCTCTGGAGATATCTTCCAAAGAAGACAAATGCTAACCCCTGGAGTTCACAAGAAAAGGAATGGAATTACCATGTCTCTGGGATTTCATAGATTTGAAGAAAAAGCAATGTTTTTGTCTCCCTCCTACAACCATTCAACCTGCACTTTCTGTTTCCAATAGATCTCCTCCCATAATTCACATTCCTTTAGATTTTTTAGAGCCTTCGCCTCCTCCTCAAGAGAGCCCTGAAAAAGGAAAAACTCTCTAATCTCACAAGTAATAGCATCCAGCCTGTCCTAAGCAGTAGCCTTCACATGAAATATGTTTCCAAAACACTGTCTATTCCACCTTTTGAGTTGATACTTCACATACTGTAGCTATTCACAAAAGAGAACATTGCAGTACCAAAAGCAAGTCTACCACAAAGCCACCAATCGGGAATACAATCTTGCAAAGAGGGCTCCCAAAACCACATAAGTTGAAATTTGAAAGAGTGAGAACGAGCGAAACAAGCCATAGAAGTAGAGAGCTTAATTGGCCAGTGATCAAAACCTCTCTAGTCTAGAATCTCAGAGTAAATTGACTGGGGCCCACCAACCCAGAAACATGAAACCAAGAATCTATCAAACCTTTCAGCAATATAATCCATATCACATCTCCTATTGTTCCAAGTATATTGTCCATTACTAGGTTTAATATCCACAAGATTTAAGAAAGAAATATTATCACGAAGAAGAAAAGTTGAAGGCTCCAACCTCTTCACTCCTTCCCTCTTTTCATCCAACTTTATAATAGCATTTAAGTCCCCAACTATAATCCTACGATAAAGAGAGACAATACCTCGAATAAAGTAGATATGGGACCAAAGGTGAAACTTGCCTGATAGATCCGTACGAGCATAGATATTGGATAGAAGAATAATTTCCCTAGTCTCTAAGCTAGTAGTAACCACAAAAATAGAAAAATTATAGGACAACCACCAAAGAGGATAAATCTTCATAGCATTCCATAAGAAAGCTAAACCTCCAACACTACCCTGAGCACCAATACATTGACAATGTCCACGTCCCCAAATTTTGGGCACCAAACCGCACATACTCTCAACTGTCAACCGAAAGCTTAGTTTCCTGAATGAATAATGTGTCAGGAAAATGAATTTGCACTAAATCATGAACAACTTTTTTTTGAGGGCCAGTGTTCAAGCCCCTTACATTCCAAGAGAGAATAATCATTTCAAGGGGTTGGAGAAATGGGAATCAAGAGTTTTGACAGATCTTGACTCCACCAACGTTTCCCCCATCATCTTAATTTTCTCCAAATCCTTCTTTCGCCTAGCCTTGGAAGGTTTCCTAGGAGCTCCTTTCTTTTGATTTTTCTAAAGAAGCCCCAAGGGGGAAGAAGCCTTGTTCCCCTTCTTTGAATCGAACACCATCTTCTCCAAAGGACAAGATTCCATAACCTCACTCTTATCCATCATAGCAGGAACCACAAGAACAATAGAATCCACAAGGCTTAGATCCGTATCCATTTAAACCAGAGATAAGTCTTCTTCCTGCAAACTTTGAGGAATATCAATAATATTACCCTCTTGAACTCCCCCCATGATACTCTGATCTAGAGCCATCATACCAAGATTGACCTCCTGTTGACTAAGGTCATTCAACACATCAAAACGATTAAAAGTTTCCCCCTCCTGCCTTTCTTTGAAAGATCGATTTAGCCTACAGTTCCTATTATAGGGCTTAACAAGAATATATAACCCTCTTTATCTACCTCACCATCTGGTGTAGGAACCTTTCCTTTGTCATCCATAGAAGGATTTTGAGGGGGATGAGAAGGTAGAGTCTTAAAAGGGAAAAACCTAGGACATCTTCTCTACAAATGGTCATACTCATGACACAACCGACAACAAAAAGGGAGAGTATTGTAATCAAGTTGTTGCATCTAAGAAAATGAACCCACATGAATTTCCAATGAATCTGGAAGTGGGTTACTCAAGTCTATTTCCACACACATGCGGGCAAAGGTCGTTACCTTCTTATCCTGCATTAGTTGAGAAGGCCCTATCGGTTTCCCCAATAATAGAGCAACCGAATGCAAGATGCATTCCTCCAAAATTTTGTAGGAAACCAAGGAAGGTGCACCCACACAAGAACACGATTCAGGAGCTCCTTTGAAGGGTTAAAACCCTTGTGCCAAAGCTTGATTAAAAAAACCAATTTGATTATGAAAATAAGGTCCTCCTTTGAAGACTCTATTATGATTTTCCATGCAATTGAAAATAACCATAAAAAAGCTATTGGACAACATCATCACCTCCATTTCTCCCTTAGGGTTCCATGTTCACTTGGCCCATGCCTCAAAAAATGGAAGCAAGATATGCATTCCCATAAATTTGCAAAGTAAAGCATGATTCAAGAAATATTCGACATCTTCTGCAATTGATTTAGGTTGGAGTACGAGAACAGGCCTATCCTGGCTCCTCTCTAGACATCCATTGGTTTTTGGGATGTGAGGACCCCCAAATGGATCCGTAACATCAACCCCCAAAGCTTTATTCGTGAAATTACTTGCAGCAACAAAATTTGACGGAGATGGACTTTTAGAACGCAACACTGCCCAAAAATCCATGTGTTGATTCAAACTAGTGGCTCCTCGAAAAACCAAATACCATAAAAATAAACCAAAAATCAACTCCTTATACCTCCCCACACCCTACACCAAACACAGGTTTCAAAATGCAAAATAAAGAGGGAAAAAATGAAAAAATCCAACCCCCAAACACAACAATACCCCCCTCCCACACCATGGCGCACCCCAAAGCACATACCAACCAAGATAAAACACATGCAATAGAAGCTACGCCAGCATGCAGGCCCATGGCCTACCTACGCACCTGCTACTCGTTGATATTCAGACAGCTTCAATAATCCAAAAAAACACTAACTCGAACCCTTCAGCGTAAAAAACACCCCCTGGACTTGGAACACTACAAAAACCACCGATCAGATGATGCCAAATGCATGCAAAGACACTAGCGGCCATGCATCCCACGACCATTCATAGGTTGCGGGACAAAAAAAAGAGAACCTACGCCAACGTCATCATTTCCCTTTATCTATACACATTTGGGCAACCATTAGGGGCCAGTAGTCGTGCGGGCTAACTTCGTCAACATGTAGCAATTGACTGAAATATTGTAAAACCTTCATTTTTTTTTCCGACATGTGGATTAGCCTCTTATCTATCTATAACTAAGGTTTGGAGGTGTGACTCATCATGCAACTCACCACATTAACACATCTATTGAGAAGTGTCTAAAATTTGACTTTTTAAAGATTTGACCAAAACTTAATCATGGAAACCCCAGTAGTTGAACAAAAAAATACCATTAGTTGTTTGTAAAATATCATATTTTTATTTAAAATATGATAATATGCAACATAAATGGACCAAATACTTATTGGTAACCATAAATCTTTGATATCGCTAGCTTTTATATTCAACACATATGGACCAATAGTTGAACACAAAAAAACTATTTGTTGTTATAAAAACAACACATAATTATTTAAAATACATCTTATACCAAACAAAAATGGACCAATAGTTGAACACTAAAACTTTTTGAAAATCCTTCACATTTAATGAAAAAATACATGGTATTTATTATACTCACCTTTAATATTTGTGATAGGACAAACTATTAATATAAAATACTCCAATGCTTGTACATTGCTACCCCAATAGTTGTACACATTAGAACAATATTTTTTCACTATGATAAGAATACTTGTTTAAATGAGTGTCTTATTCTATTAAATGACCATTTTATTTTTTAAATTACACACTTATAGTGGATAGTTGTGATATTTTATTTGAGACAAAAAAATACTTATTTCACTTCTTCATTAATGTATTTATGTTTTTTTAATATAACATTTAAAGGTTCTCATGTGTTCAAGTATGGGTCCACTTTTGATCAACATTTGGTTATTTTTTAATTTATATTTAGATTATTTATTTACAATATATAGTATAAATATGTGGTAAGACTAGGTATTATAATCACAATTGAGTGCACGGCTATTGAACCCCGCACGACTATTGGCCCCTCTCCCCTATACTTGCCCAGGTAACTGATTTTATATACATATAGTTGAATATGCAATTATGGATAATGTATGATTATATAGTACTTTTATGTAGGAATTATATAGGCCCAAGTAATTGTATATACGCATATATAGTTGATACACCTGTACGCCTATGAGTGTAAATGTATTATACATTTACACATGTGTATGTGTAATCATGTATAAATTAAGTTACATTCATAGCATTCATACATATATATCAAAATATATTTTTTGTATAGATTAAACTATTAATTGGTCATTCAATTGAGTTTTATTTTGTTGAATGTTATGAACTTGAGAGAAGAGTTGTTTATTTTCTTGCTCTTGTCTTGATAATTCTAGAAAGTATGATAGGAGATTGATAATTGGGTCTTATAATTGTCTCCATATCATGAAGACCTTGTGTGGGATTATGAATTTAGTTCCTCCTTTTTAACCTATTTTTAATGATTCTTTTATTAACTTTCTTTATCAACAGTTATATAAGTTAGAATTCAATGACCACAAGAGCTAAGAACCTTAACTTATTTCAAAGATGAATAGAATCAATTATAAACAATTTTTTACATTATTGCATCATTGCATCATGAAATAATATGACCTAAAATGCAATTAATTTGTAATTTGAATTATAAATCTACCTAATGCATAAATAGGTGCTATTTTGGCAACTAAAGAAATTACTTTGTCCAAAGTTGTTTATTCCAATAGTTACCTAGTTAAATATTTGAATTCTCTCTCCCACACCCTAATATTAAAGGACTATGCATTTGGAAGATCATTATTTTTGATATGGTGGAAATCATTATGATGATACTCTCTTGATGCCAAAACATCTCGGGTGATCAGTAATCCGCATCAAAGTTTTGGTTTCAGTTTGATTTTCATTTTATTTCATTTTTGGCATGGAGATAAATTTTTGGTTTAGTGGTTTTTGGGGTAGAGCGAAATGAAATATTTGTCATTTTAATTGACAAAACGTCTCATCACAATTCTCATTTTTAGTCAATCATTCTTTACAATTAAAATGTAATATGAATTTTGATTTGCACAAAGATGGAAGGTCAATTAAATTGGTAAGGAGTTTTAAAATTTAAATAATGCAAGTGTCCAAAGGAACATGAAGGGTCATGGCTTGAAGAGACTTTGGAAAAAAATTGTTTCATAAGAACAGATAATGTTGGTTGTACTAGGAAAAACCAAAATTATTTAAGTTTAAAAAATGAAATGATCAAAAATAGCGTGGAGGTAGGGGAAAAAGAGAAGATAATGAGAAATGGTAAAAGGGAGAGGGAGAGTCACAAATGGATGGAACATAGAAGAAAATTCAAGAAAATGAATTGAAAAAAGGAAAAAAAGAAGACCAAGAACCAAGGCATGGCTGAGGATAGTCATAATGAATGGAAAATAAAAAAAGAAGAGGGTTATACCAATTTGGAGGAGAGAATAAAGTTCAAAACATTAGAAAAAGAGTGGGAAACGGTAGTTTAGCAAGAGGTATAAATACTGCGCGATTGGGAGAGGATAATTTAATGGAAGCTGAGAAATAATGTGCAGGGGGTGGTAGGAATAAAGAAAAAAAGGAATTGAATAAACATAGATTTAAAAAATGAAATGCATGTAGATTAAAGTGGTACAAGAACATACTGAGGATGATATAGAGGCCTTTGGTACAAGAAAAAAATGAATATAGAGAATTAGGCATACATGAAATAAAATGAAAATAGAATTGTGAATATGAAAAATAAATTGCAGAGAGGGAGCATAAACAAAGGATTGAATAGATAAACATTGAATTGGAAGATTAGAACATGATAAATGATTGTTTGTCTGTTATCAAATTAAATAAGTAAATAAACAAACTCCTCAATTTGATTTTGATTTAATTTCCCAGTGGGATGTTAATTGAATAAATGATTTGAATGTGAATTACCTTTGAGTTGTGAAATTTAATTGTTTATTAAAATATTTGAATTTTGAACTATATCAATTGGTATCAGAGCTAGAGAAGACTTAACAGGTTTGTGGTAGTGTTGAAGAAAACCCTAAGATGTGGTATTGTGGGTGAGTGAATAGAGAAAATACCTACAAGTGCAGAGGGTAATCAACATGGTGCAAAGAGGAAGTGAGCGAAGAGGACAATGAAATGACTAGGTAGTTATGGAGATGTTGAGAGGCATCACAAATTGTTTGGATTCCATGGAAATGGAACAATGAAGATGAGTTCTTATGGTAGATGTTAGTGAGGATGAAGATGAAGTAGAAGCCCCTAAATTTGATTTGGCAGATGGAGATAATGTGGTAGAGAGTAGATTTATTTGAGAAATGGACAAGCTTAGTAGTAAACCCTGATTTGATCCCCCCATGTACAATGGGAGTTTGAATTCAAAAGATTTAATTGATTGAATTTCATAGATGGAGAAGTATTTTGATTTTGAATCCATTAAATCCTGAAAATGAGTTAAGTTTGTGTGCACAAAGTTGAAAGGGCATGCTTCCCTATGGTGGGATCATGTGTAGACAAAAAGGAAGTGAAGAGGAAAAGACAAAAGTAAATATTGGGAGAGGATGGTGGTGAATCTAAAGGCCAAATTATTGCCTGTATATTATCAAACAAATTTATTTAAGAAGTTGTAAAATTTGAAATAAAAGGAGAAGAATGTGTAAGAGTACGCAAAGGAGTTTTACAAGTTGAACATGTGAAAGATGATGTAGAGAAGGTGTCAAGGTATGTGAATGGATTGCATAATTTCTTTCAAGATGAGATGAGCATGATAATAATAACCAGCATTGAGGAGACATATCAACATGCACTGAAGGTGAAAGAAAAGATAGCAAGAAGGAAACAAAACAACTCCCAAGGTAGAGGGAGATTTTCACGAGGAAGAGAACCATCTATCAATGGTAGAGGACATAAAAATTATCAAGAAGAAGTGAGAACATCCTATGCAAGTGCATAAGACAATAGAGGAAGAAGAGATTTTTCAAGAGGAAGAGAATATTACTATTATGGAAGAGGGTCATTTGGAAGAGGTAGAAGAAGAGGTTTTAGTGGTACATGTTTCTAATGTGGGGAATTGAGGCATCAGACATTTGAATGTCCACAAATCCAACATGATGGAGGAAAGGGAAAAGAGGCAAGAGTGCATGTAGCACAAGATGAAAATGATAGTCTGACTCTACCAAGATAGGGAGAGGATCCCGAGGATGGAGAATTATTGATGTTGCAAAGAATTTTGTTGAATCCAAAAAAAAAGAAAAATCAAAACCAATCCAATGAATAAATTTGTTTAGAACACTATGCAAGATGGATGGAAAGTGCTACAAGGTCATTGTGGATAGCGGTAGCACCAAGAATATAGTCTATGAAGAGATGGTGGACAAGTTGAAGTTGAAAAGGATCAACCATCCCAACACATACCAAGTTTCATGGTTGCAAAAGAAGAATCTTTTTTTTGGTGAATGAACAATATTTTGTGAGTTTTCACATTAAAAACTATAAAGATGAGATCATGTGTGATGTGATTACAATGGATGCATGTCATGTTATTTTTAGAAGATCATGGTAATATGATATGAAAGTTGAATACATATACCATAAAAAAGAATGGAAGAGAATATATTGTGAATGCTTTGAAGAATAGGGAAGAAGAGGTTGAAGGCAAACCAAAGGTGTGTTTGGTGAATGGAAAAAAAATAGGAACAAGATGATAAAGGAAAATGCATGTTTTGCAATTATGTCCAAGTTTGTAGTAGTCAAATCCAAAGAGAAAAGTGAAGAGTTGAAGATCATAAAATTGTAGATGAATATGTAGATATATTGTTTGAGGATCTAACCAATAGATTTTCATCAATAAGAGATGTAATTCATTGCATGGATTTGATTCCTGGTGCCTAATAAAGCACCACATAGGATGAAATCAATGGAGAATGAAGAAATCAATAGAAAAGTGCATGAGTTGTTGACACGAGATGATTAGAGAGATCTTGAGTCCATGTGTTGTTCCAATAGTATTGACACCAAATAAATATGGAGAGTGGTGGATGTGTATAGACTCTAGAGCCATAAATAAGATCATAATCAAATACTAATTTTCATTGCCATGAATGGATGATATGATGGATTGTCTAAGTGGGGCTAAATACTTCTCAAAAATTGATTGAAAGAGTGGCTATCATCAAATAAGAATAATAGAGGGAGATGAATGGAAGACCACTTTCAAAACCAAGGATGGATTGTGTGTGCATGGTTGGTGATGCCTTTTGGGTTAATGAATTCTCTAAGCACATTCATGAGGTTGATGAATGAAGTCTTGAAGTCATATCTTGGTAAGTTTGTAATTATCTATTTGGAAGACATTCTTCTTTTTAGTAAGATAAAAGAACATTTATAGCATATTAGATTGGTTTTGTAAAGGCTACAAGAAGAGAAGTTGTTGGTCAATTTAGAAAAGTGTAGTTTCATGAAGGAAGAATTGGTGCATTTGGGGTTTGTAGTTTCCAATGCTGGTTTGAAAATAGACCAAAAAAAGTAAAAGCTATCATTGAATGGGCTTCACCAAAGAGTATGTTTGAAGAAAGAAGCTTCCATGGGCTAGCTAGTTTATATAGAAAGTTCATTCAAAATTTTAGTGGTACTTGTGCATCGATTATGGAAACAGTGAAAGGTAATTGGAAAGAGTTTGTGTCAACAACTGCAATAGAGAGGAGTTTCAATATATTGAAGGAAAAGATAATAGAGTAGCTCATATTAGCACTTCAAGATTTAGGAAAAGTATTCCAAGTAGATTGTGATGCAAGTGGGACAATGATAGGAGGTGTTCTAATTCAAGAGGGTAAACCAATAGCTTACTTCAACATGAATTTAAATGAGGAAAAAATAAAGTATTTTGTGTATGATTAAGAGTTTTATGCAATTTTGCAAGCACTCAAGAAGTGGAGAAACTACTTGATACCAAAGGATTTCATGTTGTACACCGATCATCATGCATTACAATACATTAACAACCAAGGTAAATTGAGTCAAAATCATGTGAAATGGGTTGAGTTTCTTCCAAAAAAAATAAATTGAATCATTAGAGTGGAAAATAAAATAGAGGTGTTGATGCATTAAGCAAGAGATGTTTTTGTTTCAATGAGCTGAGAGTAAGTGTTGCTAGTTTTGATTTTGTGGGAGAGTTGTATGAAGAAGATGTAGATTTGAGAGAAGCTTGAAGAGCATGTAAGAACCTAGTGGTGGTGGATAAAAATCCATGGTTGGAGTATTTTATTCAAGAGAAATTGTTATTCAAATAGAAGAGGTTGCAGATACCACAAGGATCAATGAGGGAGAACTTGATGAGGGAAAAGTATAGTGGAGGTTTAAGTGGACATTTTGGAGTAGACAAGACATTAGCAAATTAAAAGATAGTTATTATTGGCCATGAATGAGTGCAAATGTAAAAATAATGGTGCAAGGTTGTCGAATATGCTAACATGCCAAATGGGTGAGGCAAAACATAGGACACCCATTTGGTAGAAACAGGCTCCAAACCAATTTTCGAGAATTTGAAACTAGGTCACCCAGATTGGCACAAGTGTCCCTTTAGATTTTTGCAACAGTTTCATCAGCATTCTAGACCTCCATCAAACTCTTCTTCCAATTCCAGGTGCACATATTCTAACCCACTCATTTATGTATAGTTTAGTGTATATTATTAGGTCATTTTGTACATGTTACATATTATTGTGTGTTTTCCATCATTTTACATTTCAATAGCTTAGCATTAGTAAATAATTTACATTTTCAATTCTTTGCACTTAGACACAATCACACACCTCACAACCCCTGATCTCAATCTCAACCCAATCCAACCCTCTTTGAATGAACCCTAAGATGAAAGAGGTGTGAAAGACATACAATCTCCCAAAAGTTAGCTTCTAGGGTGAAAAACCCTAGAGGCTCATTAGGGGAATCATCTTTCCCTTTCTTCATTTTTGGTGGTTCATTTTGGTGAACCCGACCTTCTTACACTTTCTTATTTTTGATTTGGACCTCTTCCTCATCCTAGGATTAACTTGCATTGCATGTTGCATTAGTGAAAGTTGCATCTTAGGCTTTCAATATTGCATTAATGAAAAGTGCATTCTATGTTGCATTTTTATTTTTAAATCATCGTGCACTGTCTACAATTTTGCATTTCCCTCTTAGATCTGCATTGTGTAACACAAAAACCATCTAAATCCATCAAATTTTTCTATCTAAACTCAAAAAAATCACCAGGAGGACTAGGTCTCCATCCTGGGCGACCTAGTGCCTTTAGGCTTCTGAAACTGCCCTTCACAGAGTTGAAAACCCAGTTTTCGGGCTTTTGTTTTGTGCCATGTTACATACCTGTATCAATAGGTTATGTTTTTGTTACATGCATTTTATTAAAATTAGCATTAATTATCTGATTTCATGCATCGTATATTTTCCATTTTACATTTACAAGGTTTCATTTTTAGATCATTGATAGTGTAATCAACAAATTGCCTTCTTTGCAATCTAAAAATTACATTTCCTTTTTAGTCTTTAAATTGCATTGTAAATTCTTCAAACATGTTTACTTTTTTCTTTTTTATTTATATTGTTTGTAAACTCTTCAAAAATGTTAAAAATTCATTCAATACATTCCCTCGTTATGAGCGTCTAGTAGATGAAAACATTAACACTTATCTTAAACTTACCCCCCTCCTAACTCTACTATTTGTGAGAATGATGTGTTAGAAGCAAATACAAACTTAGATAACCACGATGATCACATTTGTTCTTCTCATGATACCTCTCCTTGTAGTGACGAAGGTATCTTGGCTAACGAAGGTACAATCGTTGAATGTCATGATAGTCTTGTTTGTTCTTCTCCTCATTCCCTTTGGGATGATGGTATAACCATTCAAGAGGACTTAATTTCCACCACTTTACCTAGTCTTCATTCATATCCTAAAACTTTCCCTCTTTCTAACAATGCTTTAGTGAGTAAGGATATCCTCAAAAGCAATCATAACAAACACATTTGTGAGAAGGATATATTGGTTTCACGGAATCCAATGATTGAGAGCTCTAACCTTATTTCTCTCTTTCCTCATGTTCCTAACATTTGGAAGGGCCTATTTGAACAACAAGCTCCAATCATGGATGCGTAAGAAACTCATAATTTTGATGAACCTCTTGATTTTCACTCTCTTACTAGGGTCGCTATTATGGGACAAGAGAATGAGACCTTCACTGATAAACTAGAAATGTCTCCTCCTCATCCCACCCATGCTAATCCCATCAATTATCCTTCCCCTACTTATTACGAGGTCATTTTAGAAGAACCAATTCTTGAATGTCACGAACATGTGGCTTGTAGTTCTCCTAAAATCTCTCCTCCTAGGGAGGATATAATGACGCAATCCAAGGATAACATTGAATCTACTTCCCAAGGGGATGTTAATATTATCCAACCTTAACTTATCCTCTATCCACCTTCACCTAAACCCAAACATGAATTCACCCTCTACCCACCTACCCCTAATGTGTTGCAGCAATCGAGTCCTAATATCGTTGCTCATACACATTACACTTGCAACAACCTGCATTACCAACCATTTCCCTCCACTCCCTTACCTTTACCTGATCCTCCCATCTTACCTGTTGCCCCTCACTTCAATTCCCTCCTTAGGGAGTATGACCTTGTTGATCAACTAATGAATACTCCCGCAAAAATATCCTTATGGGACCTTATTCAAGTCTCCCCTCACTACCACAACATGATGCAAGCAGCTTACAACAGGTTTCTATCCCTTCTAATGATCCATCAAGTGATATAGCAACTATTATTAATTGAATCAATTTTGATATTATTGTTCACCAAAGTGAGCTCCCTCCTTTGGATGTACAAAAACAAAATGATGCTTTCATAATAATCTCTCAATACAAAATAAAAGGGATAAAGTGAACTCTTGTAGATATAGGCTTTTCCCTTAATGTGTGTAGTGTGATCCTTTTCGATAGACTTGGCATAGATGGATCCCACATCCAACCTGATTCTCTCTCTGTCAGAGGATTCAACAATGTCTCTAAGAAATTGCTTGGTGTGATCACTATCCCTCTTACAGTAGGAATGGCCACATTGGACACAACCATCCATGTTATGCCTCAGGAGGTTTCATACAATCTTCTCTTGGGAAAGCCATGGGTTCATGCTATAAATGGAGTGCCTTCCACTCTTCATCGTAAGATGAAGTACATCTATAATAACAAAGTGTACACACTCGATGTTGATCCTGAACCCAACAGTTACTTAAACATTGAAAAATCCTGAGAGAATCACTTTCACACCTTAACACCCACCACCTGAGTGGAACCCACACATCCAAATAACGCACAACATCTTGAGCCAATCACCAAGCTCTTAGATGATGACTAGGGTTCCTTAGACTTCACCCCTCCCTTAATGCGAGAATCCAAGATCGCCAACAACAAAGACTTTGAAAAGGGATACGCAGTCTTGTCCACATAAGACTCGACCGGTCCTTCTTATGCATCCACCTCAATTACTTCAGCCATTGAAACACACAATGACCAATCACTCGATGCGAAAAAGATAAAAAATCTTTATGGTAAAGGTTATGATATCATGAAACAACTTGGCTATATTCGATAAGGTTGTGGTGCTTACGAACAAGGTATCCACCACCCTATAGAGCCTATCAAAGGAACATCACATCATGGTCTTGGTTATTGTCCTCTCATTGAGATCACTAGGCCTTTATCTCCCATCAACAATATCCTTCATCGCTCTTCTCACCCAACCTTCACAAGTGATCCTTTGACACCAACAAAGGAATCTGTGGTTAAAGCCAATGTCATATCGCAACTTCCTCCTCATTCGGATTTTACACACTCCTCTAAAGGAGTATCCAAAATCTCACAATCTCTAATGCCTTATGTAAGTTTGACATCCTATACTAAGCAAGACCTTTCTTTGTCCCAAATAAAAGGATCCTCTCCCAGCATCAATCAAGAAGGTATCTTGTTGAGACTCCTCCAAGATCACTTGATATCCCTCCCTCCTCACACTCGAAAGAAATGTTACAACAAACATTCCTTTTGTGCTTACCATCGAGTTCATGGTCATCACACCAATCAGTGTAAGTCCTTGAGTCATAGAATCCAACATCTTAAGGATTGTGGTGTTCTTCCTTATGTGGGAGCACCTTACCCCTCTAATTGATACCAATTTTCACTCACCCTTACATTCCCCTCAACCCTTTCGGCTCCCTCTTGTCCTGCAAAAGTGGGGGTAAAAGGTTAGTTAGCCTTTTTCCCTCGTATGTCACTTGTCGTTGTATCTTGCGACTTGTCGTTAATATTTCATGAGCATATATGAGCAAGCTTGGGATGTCGACGACAAGTCTTAAATTGACTTGCATGTGACATACACCCCTTCTCATGACACAACTTATCAAAAACCATATGACTCGGCATAGGGCTTTTCGAACAAGCTCTCATGTCCTCCTCTTCTCTACTTTAAAGTAATTATTCATAGTACAGTGATTCACAATTCCTTTAAAGTGGGGGCATACATTACCACTCACATTTCACTATGTGACATTCTTTTTTCTTGCGATTCCTTCTCTTGAAAACATTACACACAATGTTGTTCAGGATGAGACATCTGTATTTTTCCTCTTTTACATACAAGATGATCCCTTGCCTCTCTTGCATACAATATGAGTACACTTGCACTTTTCATCTCTTGACAACATTGCGCATAATGTTTTTTAAGATGAGACATCGCATGAACAAAGAAAAATCCCTTTGAAACACTATCATTTTCAAACATCACTCCCTTTTGTGGTGCCTTATCAAAGTTATAACAAGGTATAACTTTGGCATGGTTTAAGCGGGTAGCCCAACAAGTGGCATGAATTTCCCCATAGCCACCTATGTGAGTACATACTAACTGTGTGTATGTTTCTCACCTTATGGGACTTCTCACCCCGTAGACAACCTAATATTCTGTGGCCCCGGAGTGAGCACATATCTCTTTATTCTCTTCACTGTAAACCTTGTTGCATGATCATGTATCTCATCTTGCTGTAATGCATTCACCCTTGAATATCTTTTACATTGATTCCAAAGTTGACTTAGAATATCAAATCCTTGTAAGCTTGACCACCTCCTTAGTCTTTTCGGGAATATGAGACTAGGTTGCCTAGATTTGCACAAGTGTCCCTTTCCGTTTCTGCAACAGTTTCATCAGCAGTCTAACCCTCCATCAGACTCTTCTTCCAATTCTAGGTGCACAATATTCTAACCCTCTCATTTTTTTATAGTTTAGTGTATATTATTAGGTCATTTTGTACATGTTGCATATCATTGTGTGTTTTCCAACATTTTACATTTCAATAGCTTAGCATTAGTAAATCATTTATATTTTCAGTTCTTTACACTTAGACACTTAGACACACCTCACAACCCCCAATCCAACCCTCTTTAAATGAAACCTAAGATGAAAGAGGTGTGAAAGACAACCATTCTCCCAAACGTTAGCTTCTAGGGTGAAAAACCCTAGAGGCTCATTGGGGGAATCATGTTTCCCTTTCTTCATTTTGGTGGTTCATTTTGGTGAATGTGACCTTCTTAAACTTCCTTCTTTCTTATTTGGACCTCTTCCTCATTCTAGGATTAACTTGCATTGCATGTTGCATTAGTGAAAGTTATATCCTAGGCTTTCAATATTGCATTACTGAAAAGTGCATTCAAGGTTGCATTTTTGCATTTAAATCATTGTACACTGTCTGCAATTTTGCATTTTCTTCTTAGATCTACATTGTGCAACACATAAACTATCCAAATCCATCAATTTTTTTTGTCAAAACTCAAAAAAATCACCAAGAGGACTAGGTCGCAATCTTGGGCGACCTAGTCCCTTTAGGCTTCTGAAATTGCCCTTCACAGAGTTGAAAACCCAATTTTTGGGCTTTTGTTTTGTGCCATTACATACCTGTATCAAAAGGTTGTGTTTCTGTTACATGTATTTTATTAAAATTAGCATAAATTAGCTCATTTCATGCATCGTATATTTTCCATTTTATATTTACAAGGTTTCATTTTCAGATCATTGATAATGTAATCAAAAAATTGCCTTCTTTGCAATTTGAAAATTGTATTTCCTTTTTAGTCTTTAAATTGCATTGTAAATTCTTCAAACATGTTTATGTTTTTCTTTTTTCTTTATATTGTTTGTAAACTCTTCAAACATGTTAAAAATTCATTCAATACATTCCCTCGTTATGAGCGTCTAGCGGATGAAAACATTAACACTTGTCTTACACTTACCCCCCTCCTATCTCTCCTATTTGTGAGAATGATACGTTAGAAGAAAATACAAACTTAGCTAACCATGATGATCACATTTTTTCTTCTCATGATACCTCTTCTTTTAGTGACGAAGGTATCTTGGCAAACAAAGGTACAATCATTGAACGTCATGACGGTCTTGTTTGTTCTTCTCCTCATTCCCTTTGGGAAGATAGTATAACCATACAAGAGGACTTAATTTCCACCACTTTACCTAGTCTTCATTCATATCCTAAAACTTCCCCTCTTTGTGATAATGCTTTAGTGAATAAGGATATCCTCAAAAGCAATCATGACAAACACATTTGTGAGAAGGATATATTGGTTTCACGAAATCTGATGATTGAGAGCTCTAACCTTATTTCTCTCTTTCCTCATGTTCCTAACATTTGGAAGGGCCTATTTGAACAACAAGCTCCAATGGATGCACAAGAAACTCATAATTTTGGTTCCCTTGATGAGCACCCTATTTGTGAGGACACCACAACATGTGATGAACCTCTTGATTTTCACTCTCTTACTAGGGTCGCTGCTATGGGAAAAGAGAATGAGAACTTTGTTGATAAACTAGAACTGTCTCCTCCTAATCCCATCCATGCTACTCCTATCAATTATCCTTCCCCTACTTATGACTAGGTCATTTTAGAAGAAACAATTCTTGAATGTCAGGAACATGAGGCTTGCAGTTCTCCTAAAATCTCTCCTCCTAGGGAGGATATGATGATGCAATCCAAGGATAACATTGAGTATCCTTCCCAAGGGGATGTTAATATTATCAAACCTCAACTTATCCTCTATCCGCCCTCACCTAAATCCAAACCTAAATTCACCCTCTACCCACCCACCCCTAATGTGTTGCAGCAACCGAGTCCTAATACCGTCGCTCATACACATTACACTCGCAACAAACCGCGTTCCCAACCATCACCCTCCACTCCCTTACCTTTACCTAATCCTCCCATCTTACCTGCTGACCCTCACTTCAATTCCCTCCTTAGGGAGTATGACCTTGATGATCAACTAAGGAATACTCCCACAAAAATATCCTTATGGGACCTTATTCAAGTCTCCCCTCACTACCACAACATGATGCAAGAAGCCTTACAACAAGTTCCTATCCCTTATAATGATCCATCAAATGATATAGCAACTATTATTCATGTAATCAATGTTGATATTATTTTTTACCAAAGTGAGCTCCCCCCTTTGGATGTACAAACAAAATGATGCTTCCATGATAATCTCTCAATACAAAACAAAAGGGATAAAGCGATCTCTTGTAGATACAGGCTCTACCCTAAATGTGTGTAGTGTGAGCCTTTTGGATAGATTTGGCATAGATAGATCCCACATCCAACCTGATTCTCTCTTTGTCAGAGGATTCAATAATGTCTCTAAGAAACCACTTGGTGTGATCACTATCCCTCTTATAGTAGGAATAGCCATATTGGACACAACCATCCATGTTATGCTTTAGGAGGTTTCATACAATCTTCTCCTGGGCAGGCCATGGATTCATGCTATGAATGGAGTGCCTTCCACTCTTCATCGTAAGATGAAGTACATCTATAATAACAAAGTGTACACACTTGATGCTGATCCTGAACCCAATAGTTGCTTAAACATTGAAAAATCCTGAGAGAATCACTTTCACACCTTAACACCCATTACCCAAGTGGAACCCGAACATCCAAATAACACACAACATCTTGAACCAATCACCAAGCTCTTAGATGATGACTAGGGTTCCTTAGACTTCACCCCTCCCTTAATGGGAGAATCCAAGATCGCCAACACCAAAGACTCTGAAAAGGGATATGCAGTCTTGTCCACACAAGACACGACCGGTCCTTCTTATGCATCCACCTCAATTACTTCAGCCATTGAAACACACAATGACCAATCGCCTGATCCAAAAAAGATGAAAAATCTTTATGGTAAAGGTTACGATATCATGAAACAATTTGGCTATAGTCAATAAGGTTGTGGTGTTTATGAACAAGGTATCCACCACCCTATAGAGCCTATCAAAGAAACATCACATCATGGTCTTGGTTATTGTCCTCTCATTGAGATCACTAGGCCTTTATCTCCCATCAACAATATCCTTCATCACCCTTCTCACCCAACCTTCACAAGTGATCCTTTGACACCAACAAAGGAATCTTTGGTTAAAGCCAATGTCATCTCGCAACTTCCTCCTCATTCGGATTTTACACACTCCTCTAAAGGAGTATCCAAAATCTCACAATCTCTGGTGCCTTATGTAAGTATGACATCCTATACTAAGCAAAACCCTTCTTTGTCCCAAATCAAAGGATCCTCTCCCACCCTCAATCAAGAAGGTATCTTGTTGAGACTCCTCCAAGATCACTTGATATCCCTCCCTCCTTGCACTCGAAAGAAATGTTACAACAAACATTCCTTTTGTGCTTACCACCAAGTTCATGGTCATCACACCAATCAATGTAAGGCCTTGAGTTATAGCATCCAACATCTTAAGGATTGTGGTGTTCTTCCTTATGTGGGGGCACCTCATCCCTCTAATTGATACCAATTTTCACTCACCCTTACATTCCCCTCAACCCTTTCGGCTCCCTCTTGTCCTGCAAAAGTGGGGGTAAGAGGTTAGTTAGCCTTTTTCCCTCATATGTCACTTGTCGTTGTCTCTTGCGACTTGTCATTAATATTTCATGAACATATATGAGCAAGCTTGGGATGTTGACGACAAGTCTTAAATTGACTTGCATGTGACATACACCCCTTCTCATGACAGAACGTATCAAAAACCATATGACTCGGTATATGGTTTTCTGAACAAGTTCTCATGTCCTCCTCTTCTCTACTTTAAAGTAATTGTTCATAGTACAGTGATTCACAATTCCTTTAAAGTGGGGGCATACATCACCACTCACATTTCACTGTGACTTTATTTTTTCTTGCAATTCCTTCTCTTGAAAACATTACACACAATGTTGTTCAGGATGAGACATCTGTATTTTTCCTCTTTTGCATACAAGATGAGCCCTTGTCTCTCTTGCATACAAGATAAGCACACTTGCTCTTTTCCTCTCTTGAGAAAATTATGCATAATGTTCTTTAAGATGAGACATCGTATGAACAAAGCAAAATCCCTTTGAAACACCATCATTCTCAAACATCACTTCCTTTTGTGGCGCCTTATCAAATTTATCACAAGGTATAACTTTGGTATGGTTTGAGCGGGAAGCACAACAAGCAGCACGACTTTCCCCATAGCCATCTTTGTGAGTACATACCAACTGTGTGTGTGTTTCTCACCTTTTGGGACTTCTTACCCCGTGGACAACCTGATGTTATGTGGCCCCAGAGTGAGCACATATCTCTTTATCCTCTTCACTCTAAACCTTGCCATTGCATGATCATGTATCTCATCTTGTTGTAATGCATTCACCCTTGAATGTCTTTTGCATTGATGTCAAAGTTGACTTAGAATCTCAAATCCTTGGGGGCTTGACCACCTCCTTAGTCTTTTCTGTTCTTCTTTCTTGTCATTCTTCTCCATCTCCATCGGGCTACTTTACTGTGAGTTTGAAGCAAGTTCATACTCTCACTAAAGTGGGGGCTAAATGTGTCGCCAAAAAGTGAGGACTTTGTCACTTTTCGCTCATTTGGATCTTTGTCTATGCACTTTGGACCATTTTCATCCTATTTTTACATGTTTTCGAGCCTTGTGTCGAAGTATTGTAAGGTGTTGTAAGACATTTTCACACTCTCCTAGGCTTTTCATAACCAAATTAACCCCTTGTTATGCCAAAATGACCCCTTAATCCTCATACATGTCCTACTTTAGTGTGTTTTGTGAGACAATCCCGACAAGCAACAATAATAATATTTTAATCCCTGAAAAACAATGTAAAATGCCCAGGTGGACTAGGTTGCCACCTTGGGTGACCTAGTCCCATGTGGTTTAAATTTCATATTTAACTTAATTTTTGTTGGGATTTTGGTCTCTAAAACCCTAAGGTCGGTCAGTATGGTGTTATTTTAGGAAAATTAGGTCATAAACTGTATAAATAACCTCCAAAACCCTAAATCCTCATTATGCAACACTCATTTTTTTCCTCTCTCACACAACTCTTCACTTCTCCTCCACTTCTCCTGAAGCAAGCTAGGGTTTGATCCTTCCAAGTCAACAAGACATCATTTCTGAAGCATTCGAGGGCTGATTGCTGCAACAACACAAGATCAATAATTAAAGGCAAGATAACTCACTGCATTATTCCAGTGTTTCATGTTTCATCACATTATTTCTATTCATTTTGGTTTGGTTACCTGAAAGGGGTTTGACTAAGGCAAACCCCTAATCCCTAACAATCAACATTTTTCTCCTTCTCTTCTTGTGCAATTGCATGCTCAGGTATTTTGAAGATCATTGAAGACTTTTTGAAGACCTCCCCTTGCTTGCAAGGTCAAATCATCCATCAAAAACCACTCTCAGGTGTGAACATCAAAGTTTTAGAAGCGAGAAACTGTGAAGAACCAAGGTGCAAACCTGGGGCTTCTGTTTCCTCTTTAGAAACCCCAAAAATCTTGAAGAGGAGTAAGTCGCTAAGAATGGCAACCTAGTCCCTCTAGATAGGTATTTTTGTGGTTTTGACATTTTTGGACACCCATTTCACAAAAATAGGCTTCAGATAATTTTTTGGGAATCAGAGACTAGGTTGTCCAAATTGGCACAAGTGTCCCTTTCAATTTCTGCAACAGTTTCATCAGCATTCTAGACCTCCATCAAACTCTTCTTCCAATTCCAGGTGCACATATTCTAACCCACTCATTTTTGTATAGTTTATTGTATATTATTAGGTCATTTTGTACATGTTGCATATCATTGTGTGTTTTCCATCATTTTACATTTTAGTAGCTTAGCATTAGTAAATCATTTATATTTTTAGTTCTTTACACTTACACAATCACACACCTCACAACCCCCAATCTAAATCTCAACCCTTGCAACCCTCTTTGAATGAACCCTAAGATGAAAGAGGTGTGAAATACATACATTCTCCCAATAGTTAGCTTCTAGGGTGAAAAACCCTAGAGGCTCATTGGGGGAATCATCTTTCCCTTTCTTCATTTTTGGTGGTTCATTTTGGTGAACCCGACCTTCTTACACTTTCTTCTTTTTGATTTGGAACTCTTCCTCATCCTAGGATTGAATTGCATTGCATTTAGCATTAGTGAAAATTGCATCCTAGGCTTTCAATATTGCATTAGTGAAAAGTGCATTCTAGGTTACATTTTTGCAATTAAATCATTGTGCACTGTCTGCAATTTTGCATTTTCTTCTTAGATATGCTTTGTGCAACACATAAACCATCTAAATCCATCAAATTTTTTAGTCAAAACTCAAAAAAATCACCACAGGAACTAGGTCGCCATCCTGGGTGACCTAGTCCCTTTAGGCTTCTGAAACTGCCCTTCACAGAGCTGAAAACCCTATTTTTGGCTTTCTATTTTGTGCCATTACATACCTATATCAATAGTTTGTGTTTTGTTACATGTATTTTATTAAAATTAGCATAAATTAGCTCATTTCATGCATTGCATATTTTCCATTTTATATTTACAACGTTTCTTTTTTAGATCATTGATAGTGTAATCAACAAATTGCCTTCTTTGCAATCTAAAAATTGTATTTCCTTTTAAGTCTCTAAATTGAATTGTAAATTATTCAAACATGTTTACATTTTTCTTTTTTCTTTATATTATTTGTAAACTCTTCAAACATGTTAAAAATTCATTCAATACATTCCCTCGTTATGAGCGTCTAGCGGATGAAAACATTAACACTTGTCTTACACTTACCCCCCTATCTCTCCTATTTGTGAGAATGATGTGTTAGAAGAAAATACAAGCTTAGATAACCATGATGATCACATTTTTTCTTCTCATGATACCTCTCCTTTTAGTGACGAAGGTATCTTGGCAAATGAAGGTACAATCGTTGAACGTCATGACGGTCTTGTTTGTTCTTCTCCTCATTCCCTTTGGGACGATGGCATAACCATACAAGAGGACTTAATTGCCACCACTTTACCTAGTCTTCATTCATATCCTAAAACTTCCCCTCTTTGTGACAATTCTTTAGTGAATAAGGATATCCTCAAAAGCAATCATGACAAACACATTTGTGAGAAGGATATATTCGTTTCATGAAATCCAATGATTGAGAGCTCTGACCTTATTTCTCTCTTTCCTCATGTTCCTAACATTTGGAAGGGCCTATTTGAACAACAAGCTCCAATAATCGATGCACAAGAAACTCATAATTTTCCTTCCCTTAATGACCACCCTATTTATGAGGACACCACAACATGTGATGAGCCTCTTGAGTTTCACTCTCTTACTAGGGTTGCTATTATGGGACAAGAGAATGAGACCTTTGTTGATTAACTAGAATTTTCTCCTCCTCATCCCACCCATGCTAATCCCATCATTTATCCTTCCCCTACTTATGACGAGGTCATTTTAGAAGAACCAATGCTTGAATGTCACGAAAATGAGGCTTGTAGTTCTCCTAAAATCTCTCCTCCTAGGGAGGATATAATAATGCAATCCAAGGATAACATTGAATCTCCTTTCCAAGGGGATGCTAATATTATCCAACGTCAACTTATCCTCTATCCACCTTCACTTAAACCCAAACCTGAATTCACCCTCTACCCACCTACCCCTAATGTGTTGCAACAACCGAGTCCTAATACCATTGCTCATACACATTACACTCATAACAACTTGCATTCCCAACCATCACGCTCCACTCCCTTATCTTTACCTATTCCTCCCATCTTACCTACTACCCCTCGCTTCAATTGCCTCCTTAGGGAGTATGACCTTGTTGATCAACTAAGGAATACTCCTGCAAAAATATCCTTACAGGACCTTATTCAAGTCTCCACTCACTACCACGACATGATGCGAGCAACCTTACATCAGGTTCCTATCCCTTCTAATGATCCATCAAATGATATAACAACTATTATTCATGGAATGAATGTTGATATTGTTTTTCACCAAACTGAGCTCCCTCCTTTGGATGTACAAAAACAAAATGATTATTTCATGATAATCTCTCAATACAAAATAAAAGGGTTAAAGCAAACTATTGGAGATATAGGCTTTGCCCTTAATGTGTGTAGTGTGAGCCTTTTCGATAGACTTGGCATAGATAGATCCAATATCCAACCTGATTCTCTCTCTGTTAGAGGATTCAACAATGTCCCTAAGAAATTGCTTGGTGTGATCACTATCCCTCTTATAGTAGGAATGGCCACATTGGACACAACCATCCATGTTATGACTTAGGAGGTTTCATACAATCTTCTCTTGGGCAGGCCATGGATTCATGCTATGAATGGAGTGCCTTCCACTTTTCATCGTAAGATGAAGTACATCTATAATAACAAAGTGTACACACTCGATGCTGATCTAAACCCAACAGTTGCTTAAACATTGAAAAATCCTTAGAGAATCACTTTCACACCTTAACATTCACCACCCATGTGGAACCCACACATCCAAATAACGCACAATATATGGAGCCAATCACCAAGCTCTTAGATGATGACTGGGGTTCCTTAGACTTCACCCCTCCCTTAATGGGAGAATCCAAGATCACCAACACCAAAGAGTCTGAAAAGGGATATGCAATCTTGTCCACACAAGAATCGACCAATCCTTCGTATGCATCTACCTCAATTACTTCAGCCATTTAAACACAAAATGACCAATCAGCCGATCCAAAAAAGCTGAAAAATCTTTATGGTAAAGGTTATGATATCATGAAGCCACTTGGCTATAGTGGACAAGGTTGTGGTGCTAACGAGCAAGGTATCGACAACCCTATAGAGCCTATCAAATGGACATCACATCATGGTCTTGGTTATTGTCCTCTCATTGAGATCACTAGGCCTTCATCTCCCATCAACAATATCCTTCATCACCCTTCTCACCCAACCTTCACAAGTGATCCTTTGACACCAACAAAGGACTCTTTGCTTAAAGCCAATGTCATCCTGCAACTTCCTCCTGATTCATATTTTACACACTCCTCTAAAGGAGTATCCAAAATCTCACAATCTATAGTGCCTTGTGTAAGTAAGATATCCTATACTAAGCAAGACCCTTCTTTGTCCCAAATCAAAGGATCCCCTCCTACCCTCAATCAAGAAGGTATCTTGTTGAGATTCCTCCAAGATCACTTCATATCCCTCCCTCCTTGCACTTGAAAGAAATGTTACAACAAACATTCCTTTTGTGCTTACCACCGAGTGCATGGTCATCACACCAATTAGTGTAAGGCCTTGAGTTGTAGCATCCAACATCGTAAGGATTGTGGTGTTCTTCCTTTTGTGGGGGCACCTCACCCCTCTAATTGATACCAATTTTCACTCACCCTTACATTCCCCTCAACCCTTTCGGCTCCCTCTTGTCTTGCACTAAGTGGGGGCAAGAGGTTAGTTATCCTTTTTCCCTCGTATGTCACTTGTCATTGTCTCACAACTCATAACGACTCACAATAACAATTATATACTCACCTTTATGCATGAATTTTCTACCTCTTTGCTTTTGTTGCATGATTTTACATGCGTTCATTGTATGGATGCCATCACATCAATTAACATTAATATTTTTTTTATAGGTAGTAGTTGCTAAGGGGCAACACCCATTGTATTAATTATCGAAAAATTATAGTGTGAATCCAGTATATTGACCCAACCCATTACAACACATTTGGAGTTTGTTTCCCACCCTTTACATCCCTGCATATTCGAAATTGTTTAGGCCCCTAAGAACCATATATCCAAATCCATT
The DNA here is from genome assembly GCA_007115665.2 of Sequoiadendron giganteum. Lineage (NCBI taxonomy): Eukaryota > Viridiplantae > Streptophyta > Pinopsida > Cupressales > Cupressaceae > Sequoiadendron > Sequoiadendron giganteum. The sequence continues at coordinate 109,642,845 of CM021108.1, forward strand.
CATAGCCTGAATACATATACACACTACTAAGGCTCCCATAGTTACAAAATTGGGGCTTTCACAACTCGATTACATACAAACACTACTGAGACACAGTAAATGCTATCGACAAAAATTCATAGAAAGACAAAATGACACAAGCCCAACATAGAGAACATCTTTCCAGAGCTAGTCATTACCTTCTTCATGCATTTTCTTCGTCACAAGTGCACCAACAACCACACGACACTCATTTCCACATGCATGATGAGCCAGGTTGTTTGCTATTTCTTCAATGTCTCTGAAGTCATTCTCCACCCATTGCTTACCATTTCCTAGGCCCCAATCCTCATTGTCCTTGATATCAACATCCAATTCCAACCCTTTTACTTCCACGAAACCCTTCATCTACATGTACCAGGTGCCCGAGAAATGCCAACCGCCCTCATCAAGAAAGTAATGCACTGTTCCATTTCCCCCAATGCCGTTCCAACACCTTCGGTTTCAATGTGCATACCAAAAGAATTTTGTTCTTCTCTACATCTTGGCCCCATGACATGTAGTAACTTTGTGGCAGTAGTGTGAGTAGGTTGGCATCCACATTGTTTAGGGCCATGTCAATTTTGCCCAATCAATTAACATTAATAAACATATATATTGCACAGATGGTTATTATTACACCAAAAGATTGACTTGTTAATGCCTGATACAATTTCTAGAGTTAATGAATCCACGTGAGGCTATTAAGCCATGACTTGAATCTGAGCACTACGCTACACAACACAAGGAGACCAAGGACACACACCTTGCAACAATCTCCTCCTAGCGCAAGCAAGGTGGTTGAACCTATGACCCAAACTCTGATACCAATTATTACACAAATGGTTGTCATTACACCAAAAGATCAACTTGTTAATGCTCGATACAACCACCAGAGTTAATGAATCCACAAGAGGTGGTTAATCCATGCTACGAACCCGAGCGCTACACTGCACAACACAAGGAGACCAAGGGCACATACCTTGCAACAATATATATTATATATACATTTGTATTTATTTGCTTATAGCAATCACTCATTATTTATATATGTATTAATATAAATATATATATAACAATTATTTTACTATATACATATATATGTATATATAATAGTCATATATATATATATTTTTTAAAAATTATTATTACTTAAAACTAATTAATTTAAAATAAGATAATTTATAAATTAATATACTTAAAACTTTGTCTTCACAATCAAACTCTAGAGAAAATAAAACCTTCCCATTCCTCTTAAGTGAAAAAGGTAAAACTACGAGATATATCGACACTTAGTTAACATGCAGTTTAATCCTTTGATAAATATACTTGTGCATTTAAAAAATGAGAGTTCTACTACACCTTAGAGCACATCTTCATGAACAAATATGAAGTTATATTAAGTGAACTAATCAATCAAGGATGGTTAAAGACAACCAACCCAAACTTCCCTATCAACCAAGAACTATCAACTTAAACTTAGCACTTATTGACACAAAAATCAGGATGACTCAACAAGGTTCCCTATCCTGTGCACTGCGTGTGTGCGTCTACTCATATATACATACAAATGGTTTCCACACCAACCTCCTTTCCTGGGTGATACTCTCCCTCCCCCTCTAGAGGAGTCAAACCTTTCTTGCATCTAGCTTAGTGCAACATGTACATAGTTAGCTGACAGCATGTAAATCATATGCATCATATATCATAAACATCATTAAAGAATTTAAAAAGTAATTCATCATAACACATATTCATACATTCCATTCAAATTTCATCAAAACATAATCATGCATTAAAAATTTATTTACTCATAAAAGTAATATATTTGGTAAATAAATGATGAGGTGTAACATATGGTTGAGTGCATATATATCTAATCAATGCTCATTAAACTCTTGAAGATGATCTTTTTTCAATAGATGAAGGAATAAGAAAGTACATCTATAAGAAGAAAAGAACACTTTGATAATGATAAGTAGTTGAGAAAGTGCCCTCAACAATCAAAGTGTAGTCCAACTTTATTTATTTATAATTAATTAGAATTATAATAATATTTTTAATATGGGATGGGAGGTAAATTATAGATCTCACAAACAAGAAATTAGATAAAGTAAGTCATAAGAAAAAGTCTTATAAGTTTGTTACTAAGCAAATGCCGAGGAGAAAAGTGCATATGCTTACAATTTTCTCTATTCATTTATGTTACTTTGTATGAACGTGTTTAATGCATGATTCTAACTCACAATTAGAGTCTTTTAGCATGCTCATTAATCCAAGACTAAACCCAATTCTTTGAGATGCAATATTCTCGTGTTTAGAATCCTCTTGACCTATTTCTCAGTAGTTTTCCCATCTTGGACTAAACTACACATTTTTTTGTTCCTTGAATTGGATTGCAAGCTTAGTTTCATACCCTTTCCCAAAATTCAAATTTGTGCATTCTAAGCTTGACAATCCTAAGATGATCATTTTCCTTCGATGTGAGCATCATAAATTTTAAATTTTTGTGTTTAGGGTTAAATATACAAATATATTATCCTAAGTTGCTTTCGTGCAACATGATATACAACTCATAGTGTTAAAGGAACACAAAAGCATCTCTACTCTTATGATAATTAAATCATTAGTCCTCATTTGCTAGCATTAGACATCAACAACAATCAATGATTGATATTCAATATCCGTTATCAAAGGACACTAAAAGACACCTTAAAACATAATCACTCATTTTATTGCATAAGGTTTCAATAACATTCATCTATTAGCTCAGTGACATTGATTCCCACCATTTACATTAGTAATCATGTCACCCTTATCTCTTTTACCATTATTAACATAACCTAAGGGGTTTGCCAAATGGTCAAGGAAGTTTGCACTTCAACACTCACATAGTAGACTCACAATTATACTCTTACCTCAAAATATATGTTAAGGGAACATTATATGTTGACATCAAAGATTTATTTCTATAATGGACTAAGTGTGGATGATGAAAATGTGGATCACAAATATCAACAATGCAAAACTCACACTCTCACAATCACGTAATCAAGTTCAAGATCTTGACTCAGAATATAGAATTTAGATAACAAAGTAAGTCATCATAGCTAAGATATTGATTTACTCCATTGTTGGTTGTTTTTCAAACTAACAAACTATGAAAGAACAATAATGATATGATGCAATGATAATGATAAATGCTTGATAATGCTTGAATACTTGATAGATTTTGATCATAAAATTGCTAGAGAGATCTTGACAATAAAAGTGCTAGGGAGATTTTGACAATAAAAGTGCTAGGGAGATCGTGACAAAAAAATTACTAGGAGATTTGAATGAAATGGAAGCTTCTTATTTATATGCTTCACTTAACATTTGATTAATGGTGGAGATTGATTTGTAATGGATAGAAAAATTCAAGATAGGACCCAAATTTTGAATTTTGAAGAAAAAGAGAATTAAATAAATAAATTATTAATTTATTTAATTCAAATGATAGCTTGAAGAAATAAATAAATATTAATTTATTTGTTTTAAATAAAATATATAATTAAAATAAATTATTTTAATTTATTTAAAAAATGAGTGTTAGCTAATTAAATAGAGGAAAAAAATTAATTTAAAGAAATTATTTTTAATTTATTTAAAAGAGGAGTGCTAACTAATTAAAAATAATTTATTTAAGAGAGGAGTGTTAACTAATTAAATACTTTTTAAAAATTATTTAATTCCAGAGGACCAAAGATAATGTGAATTTTCATTAATGTTGGAAGTAAAATGATAAATGATGAATTGATTAATTTAATCAATATAGATATGATAAAAATATAAGATAATTAAATAATAAAAAAAAAGATAATTAAATAATTAAAAAAAAGATAATTAAATAATAAAAAATGGATGAAAAGAGAAAAATGTTAGCTTAATTAAATAATTAAACATTATTTAATTAATGTAAATAGCAAAAATAATAAAGATAATGACGAACCAATAGCCCCCCTATAAACTATAGTGCACCTTGGTAAACTTTTTTCATGTGACCGGTAATGCTGGCGCGAAATGCCTTCCGGTACCACGGGACAGGTTGAGACTATTGTGACCTCTTACCTTATGCTTTAGCCAATTGAACTAGACCCCCTACCCAATGCATCTCCATTTTTATCTCAACTATTCTATACCAATTATTTTGTCCTCACCTCAATAATTTATATAAAATTTAAACCATAATTAATTTATCTATTAAATGTATATTTCATTCAATAGAAAATATCATCGTTACACTTTTTGCACCCACCATCAAACTTCCAATTTTATCATAAAAGAACTTTATTTTAAAACCCCACATAAGTTGCACAGTAATACGTCTTGACCAACATTCCAAAGTCCTTTATCATTTTTGAAAAGAACAAAAGGGCATGCAGAAAACAGAGAGAAAAATCTTCTCAATTGTGACATGTTTACCTTTTACTTCTCACTATAGGGAACAAGTGTTATTTTTTCTACAAATAATAGTAAAATATATGCATGCCGAAGTTGAAAGTTAGACTACAGACAAGGTGGGACCACATTTACTCACTAATTTAAATGGAAAAACTAAGAACAAACGTGAATGGAAATAATATTAGTGGTTGTTGATATTTGGTACTGTTTGTAAAAGTGTATCCCATGAAATCTTTTGAAAGACAATATATATAAAAATTAATGGGGAAGTTACTGAATTGAATCAGCGATCTGTCTGCATCTTCTTGTTGTTGATACTGCTTACATCACAGATCAAGACTCCAGGTGAGCACTTTTCTGTGTGCTATGCGCTCACTGTTTCTTTTTCTCACTCTGTTTTTTACTTCTTAATTTATAAAGTTTATGTTGGTTTTTAATGGTGTTTACAGTTATAGGCCGTCCTGTAGAGAAGCTTGGCTTCTGGGGTTGCTGAGAAATATAACAAATTAATTATGTACAGATTTTGTATGGAGGATCATGATGAATTGTTTTGGTGGGTGGTTTCAGAAAATTCAACTATGCTTTATTTTTAGTTCTTCTTATTATGTTTTTGATTAGTCTTCCATGGTGTTGTGAGGCTTTTCTTTTTCTCTGAGAGGGTTTCAACTTTCTTTGGTAGAATTAAGCAGCTTTAAGACATAAATAACAGTTTCATATCATAGAAGCAATCCTTTCCCTTAAATTCATAGATAATCCATTTTCCTCTTAGGAATAGATTATAATCTCTTCAGTGACTTTTTTTTTTTTCAATGATAAAACATAGAATGTCCACTAATGTCCCAAAATTCTGTCTAGACCCAGTTTATTTAGAGTAACTGAAATGGGTGATTTGGATTATTATTTGAACACCGGAAAGTAGAACAACTATGCGTTTGTATGTGATTGGATTGTTCTCCTTTTCTCTTTTTAGACGGAAAACGTCATATCTTTTAATGCTTAGAATTGTTAAATATTTCCACTTCGCAAAATAAGAAATATGAATACTCTCTGCTTTTTTTTATCTCTCAAAACTGGTAACTCACATCCACCTGCTTATTTAATTCAAGAAAATCACTATCATGTTCAGCATACTGTACAATATCTAACTTGGGATTTGCTTTTACTAGGGAGTAGCCTTCATTGCTTCATTAATACAGGGGTCATGGCTAACAGGGGCTAATGAGGGTCTGTACCTAGAGCTTGAACCTCGTTCAGCTGGACATAAATATTGTATTCTATTATATGGCAGAGATTATGTAGTTTTAAAAAAAGATTGGCCTTAAAGTTTTCTCTTATTTGAATCTTTTTTTTGATTGTTTGGACAGTTTTTTATGATACCAATGTTTGCAAATGTTTTAGGGGAATAACTTATCCTCCATTGGACATTATATTCTGCTATTTGATATATAAAGCATATAGTTTTAAATCAAGATTAGCCCATAAAGTTTTCCCTTATCCCAGGATCTTTTTGCTTTTTGATTTGGCAGTTGTTCGCATTACAAGGAGTTATTGGATGTTTAAGAAGAAGAGGCTCTCCGATGGAGACCGGAGGCAATTCCCTTATTTCTGGAACAGATGGGACTAAGAGGAAAGTGTCATATTTTTATGACCCAGATGTTGGAAACTATTACTATGGACAAGGTCATCCAATGAAGCCTCACCGGATACGAATGACACATGCTCTTCTTGTTCACTATGGTTTGCATAAGGAAATGCAAATTCTTAAGCCCTTCCCTGCCAGAGATAAAGATCTCTGTAGGTTTCATGCAGATGACTATGTAGCATTTTTGAGAGGAATAACTCCAGAGACAACGCAGGACCAATTGAAGTTATTGAAAAGGTTTAATGTTGGAGACGATTGCCCTGTATTTGATGGGTTGTATCAATATTGCCAAACTTATGCTGGTGGTTCTGTTGGCGGTGCTGTCAAACTTAATCACAAACAATGTGACATTGCAATAAACTGGGCTGGTGGTCTTCATCACGCAAAAAAGTGTGAGGCATCTGGATTTTGCTATGTAAACGACATTGTTCTGTCCATCCTGGAGCTACTGAAATATCACAAGGTGCTTATCCAAATATATTCTGTATCTGCATTATTTTTTACAATTTCATTTTCTTTTTTAGATAACTTATGGGGTTCTATTAAAGGGGCCTGTCCCATAAAATGTTAACATATAGACATGCAACAACTACAGTACAGCTAACCAGCCTATAAACAGGATAAAAAAAGGATATACATTCTAATAGAAACACAACAAAACATAGCAACACATACAACTACCAGCAGCAGAAACCATCAAACCCAGAAGAACATAACAAAACCCACAAAAGCTAAACATCACAGCTCTGCAAGCAAAAACTAGTGCAAGTGAGAAACAACCCAATGCATCATTCCATTTTTGGGAGGAGCCATCAACCATCAATCTGGAGCGTATTATAAACACCATTGCCCGACATTATAACCGGCTTGAAATTGGGCACGAAAGGACTCATTGCTGCCTTCTAGCTAGAAAATTTGAAGCCCTGAATCAACTCCACCAGTCAAACAGCATGAACCAAATGATGGTTCGCCAGTAGTATACCTTCTTGCCAGCTTCATTGCACTGTTATGCTATGAGACCACCACGTGCTTAATTACCAGTTGCAGTTCCTGACAAAACTTTGCAAGCTTTTGCATATCCACTATTAAATCTTGCATAGTTGCATCCATGGCAATAATATCTACCTCTGTCATCTTCACAGGCTCTTTATCCTTGTCAACTTCCACTAAAGGCTCTACCAGAAAACCCACATTGCCCATATCTTGAATATCCGACACCATTGGGTTTTTACCAGAAATTAAATAAACTTTCCTGCACAGCTTTGTCAACAACCACCACCTTTAGTTTGCCTAAAAAATCATCTATTATTGAGCTCCGAAAGCAGATGATAGCATTGTCCTCAATGCTCTGAGAACACAATATAGCTTCAATCACATTTAGCTTCCCTACACTATTGCTGGTAAAATGTTTTTCAAGCTGTGATTCGTCACCTTTCCATGGTGATACAGATCCCTAACACCGCCCTGTCCTGCTGTTAGCAGCATATCTACCTAGAGACCAATCAAACCACTAGAGAACACCACAAAATCCACCAATGCCAATAATGTTACGTAGGCCAAGGTCAGCTTTAAAATCATGACTCCACATCATTAAAATCAATGCTCCAAGCAGAAGGAGAAGCTAGCTTGCACAAATGAAATTAATAAAATGCAAACAATAGGACAACCATCATATACGCTGCAATTAATGATGATTTAATGAATCAATCTAGAGTTTTCCACAATCCAACAAACATGTCGCTAGCAAAAACAAATGTTAAGGGGGTCAATCCTTGTCTAACAATTTAGCAAGGTTGGGCCATTTGTTCATTTCCCTGCTTTCTATGTAAGTGACCTCCTTATGATGAACCCTTGCACTCTCTAAGAAATCCACAACCCCATTTTGTTCTCTATAGAAATGCTTGACCATTATGATGAAAACTAGATTTCCAATAGAACAATTCATCCAATAGTGCCATTAACTTCCAATTTGGACAGAATTGCTTATTCACTGCAATTGTAATTACCGGCAAGTCATCATCCACTTCAATTGAACTGTGCCCATCCATATAGGCTCCCTGAAGACCCAACAGGGGAGCTTCTATCTCTGCTTCATTATTTGGTTTAAAGCCTAGGAATTTCAAATACCTCAACACAAAAGAATAATGAGAGTTTGTATTCACAAAACCTTCTCACACAACCCCTAGATTGTCCTTGGAGGTCCCATCAAAGTTTACCTTCATACCTGTCTTTGGAGCCAACCAATTTTCAAGACAACCAATATTCATATTTTACTCTTAACCCATGAATGGGAAGCACTTTCTTGTTCTTTGAAGAACTGAATTGGCTCAGATTTTCCTTTTAGTTATTATTATCATCATTTGGTGATGACAAATTCCTAGGTCAATTTTTTTCTGAATGGCTGTTTTGCAGGATTTTTTTTCACTTTGCAAATATGGTTGTACAGTTTATTTATTCAAAGTGTAGAGGTTTGCCCCCAAGAAATGTTCGTTTGTAGTCTTTTGTCCCTAATTTTGTTACTTAGATTTTTTTCTAGCCTGTAAATTTGGATAAACTAATTTCAAAGTTAAAATACATAAAAGGGATTGATGTTAACAAATCGCTTGCAAGGATTTTATCATGTCTTCATGGTCAATGTTGATAGAAAGCCCCCAATGCCCTCAATCTTGTTGAGATACAGAGATACTGGGTTTGGTCAAGAGAGTTAAGGTTTTGTGGTTTTATTATAATCATGACTGAAATTAGAGATGTGAATATCATTCAAAGATTTCATTGAGAGATTATATAGGGTAGCATGGAATTTGAGCACAGAATCTTACATTTTTAGGAGTACTATACTTTATAGCTGCAAAGCATTCTGGACTTAATGGGGTTCTGTTTCTCAGCAGATAATGCTTTTTGTCCAACCAAAACTCCTTTTGCCCACTTAATAGTAGCTGGATCAAATCTTAATAATACTTCAGAAGTCACCTTCATGATCAAGGAATTTGATATTGGTTATATAAAAGGTAACGATATATTCTTTAGGGACTTAAATGAGGCACTGCATTTAGTTTCTAGAGCCATGTTGTGCTTAAAATATTTTGTTTGAATCTCAAAGCTAGATTCTGCTGATTACTAAATTATGTTTGTGTTTTTTATTTCCCTACATAATTAACCTCATGTCTCTTATGATCTAAAATGGTTCTCAGCTTTATAAATTTAAAGATGTTTCTTTTTTGGTTTCATTGGCTCACTTTGTGAGGATGCCCACCTACCAAATTATTATTTGGATAACATGATAAACAGAAATTTCATAGGAATTTTGCAAGAGAATAATGTCTTACAACATTATTTTCCTATGTTACATGAAGTTCCTGAAGCGTGGGAGTGCTTCCCCAGAAAATTTCAGGGACCTGGGGGCACAGGTATTATAAAATAAGGCTGTTTTTATTTAATGACTAAACAGAAATAAACAATTAGTTGAAGATAGAAGAATCATCATATTTATCATACATTATCATACAATTAAAAATCCTGTTTACAGTGTATTTCACCTCTATTTTCTGAAGTATCATCTGACACTAATTGATAGATGTGACAGAAGTTGAAATTCAACGAGTCATCATATCACATATAAAAATTGATACTCGCAAGATTGAAATCTGAATGAATGAATTAAAGCGACAGTTTTGACTGATCATATTAAGTAGGTGAAGGCTTACATGGGTAATTTCAGTTTTAAAAAATAAAATTATCTTGTGGGACTTGACTTGTGTAATTTATATGCATCACCAGATGACCTCAATGCTTAGTCATTACACTAATGAAGATTTTCTTCATTTATGTTGATAGCATCACAAGGCGAAGGGATCCACTTAGCACACAAGGACCTTAAGTGTTTGTTAGGAGCATGTAGTGCCTTATAAATCGCCCTTGTCTCATAGTTGTTATCATATATCATATTATCCTACATGTTTGATGATATCATAAATCATTAAAAGATATTCAAATCTAAGACATCAATGTAATATGATGTTTTTCTATAGACAAAACTGTTAGAATTATTGTCATTGATGTCAAAGGCACTTAGGCATTTGATTATGCAGATTGATGGCAAGTTCATCACGATGCAAACTGCTGATCAAAGAAGATATAATCAAGGGCATTACAAGAGGAGATCTAACCTCACATGGCATAATAAAAATCATATCAACAGAAGATTTAAGCTCCCTCTACTTTGGTGCCTCTATTGTGTTAAAGAAAATTAAATTAAATTAATCTTAATTTGGGTCAGCCCTCTTTAATTATGACGCCCATATTTATGAGTTTAAAATAAATAAAATAAGTTTTTATGTAATGGGCCGACCTCTCATTGTGTGGCACCCATATTTGTACCTATTAAAAATAAAATGAAAATATTTTTGTATGGGCCGACCCCCTATTGGTGTGCCCAAGTTAACATTGAAGAGGTGCATACAAATCAAGTGTTGCCTCCTTTGCAAAGAGATGTATCTATTCAAAAAGTTGCCCTCCTCCATGAAGATATAAATAAAGTATGTGGAGTATGGAGACAAAGTGTGTGTGGAAATAAAAGAGAAATCATACAAGCACAAGCAGATTTAAGGAGCAGAAAATTATAGAAGATCATTAAAGGCAGAATTTTGAAGGAGAATTATTAAGGAGAACATATACTTCATCTATCAAGAGGTTGGTGCCTCATATTGAAGAGGTTGGTGCCTCTTGTTGAAGGAGATTGGTGTCTCATATTGAGTTGGTGCTCAAGTGTTGGGGATTGGTGTCTCCAATAGGTTGGTGCCTACAAAATTTGTAAGAGATTTTTTATATAAAGCAATATTTTCCGTGGTTTTCTCCCGTAAGGGTTTCCATGTAAATCTCGTGTTCCTCTTGTGTTCTTATTTATGTTGTGCTTTTAAAGTGATTGTGGTTGTTAATTTGAAAATTGAAAGAATAGTCTTATACTGATTCACCCCCCCACTCAATATAAGCTTGTGCTCTTCAAAAACGCTAGTAGCAAAATTGTAAACATCTTGAAAATAACAAAAATAAGATGGAGCAATCCTTGCGAGGGGCTCATGTCCTTGGACAACTATTGATCAATCCTTAGCTAACATTCAATTGAAGGTTGTCTCAATGCTCAACATCATAAGTGGCAATATTATTATCATTAAAACAAGTATTTTGGATTATTAAACAAGTTCAAGTGGTTTTCTGCAAATATTTTGTAGTCTTTCCATGCTGAAGATGCAAACCACTATAAAATCCAACCAGCTTTTTGGCTTTCCTTGAGATGTATCTATTTTTTTTAATAATAAATGAAGTTATAAGCACACTAGTTCATGTTAGCCACAGATAAACCAGCACTATGAGATAGAAACCAATAGAAAGCTATCTATGATCTACCCCTAGGGTTTTGTTTCCATGCATCCTACACAACTCCTTTGTGCCAAGTTTGCTTTCCTTGTAGCTGCATTTAATGTCCTCTTTGGGGATATACCTGATTTTTGCCCAAAAATAACAATTCCAACAATACAATTTATTTCACAAATAGTATTCTAAAATTAAATCATATAAAAGTTACTGGACTCAAGAGAAAATGAACAATTAAGTTACATAACATCCCCTAATTGAAGCTAAATAACCAACCATAGTAAGGATTGGAGAGGAAAGCACGATAGGGCGCCCGAAGACTGTTCATCATAATTAAGCCCAAGAGTGTGGTATAACACCCCTTGGCCCACAAGTGGCAGGAACTCTCGTCCATTCAACATGGGGTGGCCTACTTACATTGCTGAACCAGTTTGCTGCCTCTCCCAACCGTGTTTCCCAACCGTGTTTCCCTACTAATCCCTTCTTGATTGTTCATAGGGAAACAAATCGATTAAGATAATTACCATCATGTAATTGAATCTAATCTACAGCTTCATTTCCAATAACCAACCATAGCAAGGATTGGAGAGGAAGGCATGATAGGGTGCCCAAAGACTGTTCATCACAATTAAGCCCAAGAGCGTGGTATAACACAAAGTGGCAGGTGTTGGAAATATTGTCATTGATGTCAAAGACGCAAAAGAGATTGTTAGAATGTTGTCATTGATGCCAAATGCATATGGACCGACCGTGCAAAGATAAAATAGCACATGATACGACTATAAGAAATGGGTGTTGCTATGATACAAATCCTGTGGACAGCTTCCCTGCTTCCAATGAGTAAGAATGTTGAAGAAGCAAAACAGCATGGTCGGAATGCTCTAGTGAAGGATAAAGACATTGATGATTGAACAAGTTGAAATAGAGATTATAAGAAGTGTATACATAACAGCATACTTGATAGGAAAGAAATGTCAAAAAGTCAAGACTCAAATTGATAGACCAGATTGAAGTAAGTATTTCAAACAATTAAGAGTCAATCAAACTGCAACAAGAACTAATGGGAAAAAGATACATACAGCTATGGTATGCATCATAGAGATTAAGAAGACTATGTTAAGGAATCTCCACCTTCATTGACAAAGACGACTATACGAGATTTGGATTACTATGCAGATTCGTTATTAGCAGATTATCATAATAAGTGGTGAGATTTGATTACCATGTGGATTCATTATTAGCAGATTATCATAATAAATGGCCAACCTCTTTTGAAAAGCCATGTATTGGTATAAATAGAAGATACGCTGGAGAGTAAAATTAAAAAATAAATAAAATGTATCATTAGAATATCGGCAGACATTGTGCAAGTTTAGGAGCAATGATTATGAAGACAAAGGCAGTGATTAACTTTGTAAAGATGGTCGATTAATTAAAATTAGTTTTGTTTTAAAAGGCTATTCACCTTTGGCGCCCAAGATATATTTCATTTATAACAAACAAAGGCAGCAATCATACTTAGTATTTGGTGCGATTAACATGTTATTAAAGACAGCGATGAAATAATGAAAAGGAGTGCTTAAAAAGAATAAAAGCAGCGATTCTAAGGAAAAGACAAAAAATCAGAAAAAGACAAAAAATCAGAAAAAGACAAAAAATTCAGAAAAAGACAAAAAAACAAAAGCAGCGGTGATTCTTAAGCAGCAATTTTTATGTTTCAAAAAGGTGCGATTATAATTGTGAAAAGGTGCAGCGATCTATCTAATAGAAGTTATTATGGGCAGCGATTCATATATCCAAAAGCAGCGATTAAAGAGGCATTAAGTGCATGAAGTGCAGCAATTAAGGTAGTGATCATAATGAAAAAGGCATCGGTTATATTAAAATAGCAATTATGTTTTAAGGAGAGCAGCCATTAAGTAAACGAAGGGTGCCTCTCTTATGAAGTGTTGTATCCTTTCATAAGATGCAAAATGATCATTATGGAGAGTTGGAGATGTGTGTGTGCAAGATAAATAATTATATCACAAATATACCAGCAGATGAAGAGCAGATTATGAAGAATTGATTTGCAGATTTTATGAAAGAATTGTGGAGGAAGAATGAGTAGTGAAAGGAATAAAGGATTTGTGAAGAAGATATCATTGAAGATGGAGATTTGAAAGAAAAGAATATGTATGAATTGAGTGAAACAATAGAACATATATGAACACTCAAAGAGATCAAGTGTGGAGAAATGAAGAATACATAAAGAGATCATTTAAGAAGTATGTATTAAGGAATGAGTATGTGATTTGTGTAAGAGAAATGAAGGATATGTATATGGAGATAATATGCAAGCATATGTAATCATACTAGTATATATATGTTTTGGTAAATGAGAAGAAGGGAATCATGAAATGAATAAATAAATGATACCGTAATTTCCATCATTTGTTGAAGAAGCAACATTCAAGGTGGAAACTTGAGTTGGGGGCTGGTGCCTCCTAGAAGTAGAGATTGGAGTCTCTTATTGAGTTGGTGCTCAGGTGCGGGGATTGGTGTCTCTAGTAGGTTGGAGCCTATTAAGAGTGGAGGGGATTGGTGTCTCTAGTAGGTTAGAGCCTACGAAGAGTGAAGGGGATTGTGTCTCCTGTGGGTTGGAGCCTACAAACTTATTGTATGAGATTATTATATATAAGCAAGTAATTTGCCATGGTTTTCTCCCGCAAAGGTTTCCATGTAAATCTCATGTGTTATCGTGTTCTTTTCACCTGTATGATTATTGATGTTGAATGAATGATGTTATTGTGATTGATAAAGTTTTAAATTGGTAAAAGTTGTTATATTGATTCACCCCCCCGTCCCTGTCCCCGTCCCCGTCCTCGTCCCTCTCCCCCTCCCCTCTTAGTATAACCGTGTGCTCATCAGCAGGAACTCTCGTCCATCCAACATGGGGTGGCCTACTTACATTGTGGAACCGGTCTGCTGCCTCTCCCAACCGCGTTTCCTTACTAATCCATGCTTGATTGCTTATAGAAGAACAACTAGATTAAATCATTAATTATGAGAGCCTTAAATAGATTAGTGATTCCCATTAGTAATTATATTAAAGATACATAAAGAGATTATAGGTATATAATATTGTACTCCATCATGATGCATACCACTCACTAAATCCAAAGGCTACTGCTTTCTGACTGCAGATCTTTTATATCTTATCTGATCTCCTACTTGATTTATCCTTCATATTTATAATAAAGGAAGAATCATAATTATTTATAAGGATCAATAATTTCTGCAAGCATCAATATAGAATATTTTTTGTCAAGAAGGGAGGCATGCAATCTATGTTCTATAGGGGGAGCATAAGAGGATCAAATTGTGTTTGTTTTCTTCAACATCTTTGTGAAATATGGAGGATGTAACACATGAAATAGGATGGCTTGGAAAAAAAAGAATTTGGCTACATAATAACTAACATTCTTGTGTGCTTGAAAACTCAACAACCTTGTCATCGTATGCTGCCCATTAGTAATAGTATGAGCCTTCCTCTTCCTGCTGTTAGAATCCTCTCCCCTTACATCCCTACTAGCAATATATGGCACATTGGAATACTTGGGAATAGATTGAATTAACCTCTAGATTTTGCCTCACTCTCCTTGACTAACCTAGCCATTTCGACCCTTGCTTCTAAAGTTATTTTCCCACAAACCTTAACCCCATGTCCAATCACACCTAATAAGTAATAACTGGTGTCCAACTCTATTTTAATTCCCATGAAAATTAGTTTCCATGTCCAATCACACTTAATATTCATAAAACCTCCATTTGTAAATATTGTAAATTCCGTACATAATTAAATTTGTTTTTATATTTTAATCAATGGAGCTGCCACTTTCAAATGTAGAAGGACATCATGTTGCTCAAAGGGGATTTTCCCTCACTATTAGTGGAAAACGTCACAGTCCCTTGGGCGAGTCACACAATTATATAGAAGGATGGAGGTGACATTTCAAGTCCTAACAACTTGGAAAGTAGATCACACTACTTTGTAGTAGGGATGTGTTGTGACCTTTTCACACATCGCCCCATTGCAAATGGGGACCCTCTTGTTTGTTTTGCTTTTTTTGCTTTTCGTCTTGGCGTCGCAACTGCTAAGTACCATGTTTCTTTTACAATGAGAAATTTGAATTTTTTAAAGGTCACCCGGAGTCAAGAAATGATTGTGAACCAGAATCAATGCATAAACATTGCCAAAGTGCTTAGAAGGCCTTGTAGACGAAGATCGATTGTCATTTCGGTCAATTCTGACACTTCCTAAATTTTAGGGTTTCCACCCCGGGCCCCTATTTTTTAGGAACTTTTTTTGGCATTTTTAGCCCATTCTGGAATCCCTATTTTTAGGGCTATTTTTAGAAAGTTTCTATTTGTGGCAAGGTTTCTATTTCTGAAAAGTGTGCAGGTCATGGCTTCGTCAACATCAACTTTAGAAGGTTATAGGGAAAAATGGGTAAAATTTTTGAAAAATCTGGAAATTTGCCTAAGGCATGGATATGCATGTGCTAAATTCGCCATTGGCAAGGAAAAAATTGCAAGAGTGCAAGGAAGTCCACCAAGCAACATGCAAGGAAAAAATTGCAAGAGTGCAAGGAAGTTCGCCTAGCAACATGCAAGGAAAAAATTGCAAGAGTGCAAGGAAGTCCGCCCAGCAACATGCAAGGAAAAAATTGCAAGAGTGCAAGGAAGTCCGCCCAGCAACATGCAAGGAAAAAATTGCAAGAGTGCAAGGAAGTCCACCCAGCAACATGAAAAAAATGACAAATTACAAGTGAAGTCCGCTCCAAGATGTTTGGAAGTGGTAAAATTGCAAGTAAAATTCGCCTTATGTCAAATAAAATGGCAAATTGCTAGTGCAAATCCGCCCCAAGCTTGGTAAAATGAAAAATTACACAAGGCAAGTGCGCCTAGGCCATAAATGACATGAAAAATACTTGGAGAAGTTGGAATTGAAGTCCTTTTTGCCTAAGGGTGAAAATTTGAGGAATAAAATTTAAAATTTTGCCTAAGTCCAGATATTTAAATTTTAAAAAAAATAAAAATCAAATTGCATGTCTGGCAATGAGGAAATTCGCCAGAAGAAGGAAGAAAATGGCAAGGCGGCAGGCAAGTCCGCCATGTAGTTTGCAAAATGGCAAAGCAGCAAGGAAGTCCGCCCAACACATTGTGAAGTGACAAAGCACACTGGAAGTCTGCCCTTGGATGAAGGCAACATGGCAAGGAAGTTGCAAAGTTCGCCCTGCAGCATGGAAGAGAGATTTCTAAGGCATTGGTCAAAATTTGCCCAAGCATGAAAGATGTCAAAGAAGTTGCCAAGTCCGCCTTGGCAATTGGAAAGGCACAAGCAAAGTCCGCCCCCCCCCCCTAGCATGGTGAAAATTTCTAAGGCATGGAAAAAAGACGTGATTGGCAAGCCAAGTGCCAAGTCCGCTCGAGCATGTCCAAGACACAACGAAGTCCGCCAGGGAGAAAGAAAAAGAATTGGCTTGCCAATGAGGAAGTTCGCTCAAGCATGATGGAAAATTGGTAGGACATGTGCCAAAGTCCGCCAAGGTTAGAAACAAAACATGGAAAAACGAACATGGAGACCAAGGAGGACATCCAACCTGCTGAAGTGGTGCCTTGACCAATCAAATTGTTCCAAGTCGGCACGTCCAAATTCAATGAACTTGGCACTCCGCAATGCGACAACTTTCTATTTTATTGTTGGTTCATATTTAGCAGAAAGGACAAGTGTCCTGTTGATGCGTGTTTTGTGACACACACGAACACAGTAGAATAAAGTGTCCGGAGATGCTCTATCCTCTCTTGATAAAAATCACCTTTCGTGCTAAGATTGCTAGATAGATCACAAGGTAATTCCAATGTTCCTAAGTTGGGGTGCGGATAGGCTCTGTGGTAGTATGAGGTTTGCTGGTAACCCAAGGGGGCATAGTATTGTAGTAATTTACTTTGAAAGCAAGAGTTTGAATGCAGTGTTGTATCTTTTGGATTTTCTGATTTTGGATAAAATAATAAAAAAAAAGAAAAAGGAAAGGGGTGAGAAATCTTATGCTAATCCTAAGGAACTAGGAGACGGTAACGATCAAATGCAACTTAAAGGAAACCATGCTTTGCTTCGTCTCGAAAAACGACAACTACACGAAAGCAGGTGCAATCTTCTGGGATTTATGCTTGAGATTTTTCACTATAAATAACACCATCAATTCGAACAATATTATTCAAGTAAACGTTTTAAAAGCATTTATATCAAGAGCTCAGTCTAACTTTGCACATCAAATGAAAAGCATCCATTTGAAAAAAGTATGAGCTAAGTTACTTTCAATCCTCACCATCAATCTCTCGCTCCACTAACAAATAAATTTTAATCTATAACAATCCTACGAGAAAGAGCAAATATGCAACCATGCACCCATTTGACAATAAAGGTTTCAAAGCAACTCATGCAATTATGAATTTTATTATCTCAATGGTTTTCACAACAATTTCATACAACTCTTCTCTTACTTCTAAAAGAAACTAATTCTAACTCAAAAATCTAATCTATAATCCTCTGATAACAGTTTTTCTGATTTCTTCCGATTGTTTGAAATGAAAAAGAAAGGCTACTTATAGAATTCCCCGATACAATGAATGGCCGAGATTGAAACAAAATCAAGGGCCCAGATTTAAACACGAAAACCCTAATTAGGGTTGCCCAAAACATCGATCAGTTAACTGACAGACGAGTCACCCACTGGCGGTTGTATCCTTATCCACTCATACAATGCCCCGTTCGATGAACCTAGACACAATGGCGCCAATCTCCTCGATGGTAATGTCTGGCAAGGTGCTGACATTGTATTCCAGCAGGTCCAGACTATCTGCACAATCAGCAAAGACAACTGCCCATTCTGATTCATGCTGTAAGAAAGTACTACGGATATTCAGCAGGTCAAATGCTTTAGTCAGATTTTCACCCAAAATTGGCATGATGGAGAAAATCTTTTGCACTTCCCTTTGCATATTATCCAGCCACAAGTCATTTTCTCGAACAATGTCTTTGTTCAATATATCTGCAGCCATATGAAAGATGCCATTTTGGATGCTCCTTATTTGCTCATCGACCTTGATACTCTCTGCCTTAACCTTTTCAAGCATTTCCCTACGGGAGACCAATGCGCAATACCAGTTGCTGAAGTCGTAAGCCGCCCCAGCTGCAATAATCTTCTCATCAATCAGCCTTTGCTTAGGAATTTTCCTTATATCACGGAGGCAAGGAATGATTCTGTCTTGCAAGTCTTGCAATCCGTCCCATGCCTCAGTCAAATTTGCAATCCTTGTGAGCAGGGAAGAAGTTTGCCCATGAGCGTGTACTAACTTCTCCACAAATGCCATTACCTCTCCCTCTTTTCTTGCCATCCATTCTTGTGTTTCCCTAGCAGTAGTTAGTTCTTTCTCAAGACTTTCTACCGGCTCTTGTGATGCATTTGAGAGCAGAGGGTTTGATTGGTTGCCTTGGTTGAGTGGCCTTGTCAAATGTCGGATATACCCCTTCAGGCGCTCAACCTCCATCTTATATTCCCTTTTTTTCTGAGTCTCCTTTTCTAATCTGGATTTAATGGTGGAAACGGAATTGTCCAAATCTTCTACTTCTTGCCCCTTGGTAGATGGACCAATATCAATCACAATAATGGCATAATCCGCAGGAGTAATTTCATCCTGCGGTTTCTCAACTGTCGGGACTGCAATTTGCACTGTGCGGTTACCAGTTTCATCTCTTTGAATAGTAGAGAATTTCTTGGCCGGTTTTTTCGTATTTACTTGCTCTAACCTTGCCAAGAAATCGTCAATATCATCTGCTTCTGGTGCTGCAACTGGTACCTTAACCTTAATTCTTTCCTTAAGCCAGTTTGGTATTGTAGGCTGCTCGACTCCATTGTCTTCGCAGTCCGGAATATCCTGAATCTCTTGGATTTCTTGTGCCGGCGGGTCCTCATGAATCCCCCTTAGGGCTGAAATCATCCCTTCTTGGAAGTCGCCTTCCCTGTCATTCAGGTCCTCATCTGATTCACAAATCTCTGTGCCGGTTGGAGAATGGTGAAAGTCCTGCTCAATCTGCATAGGCTCCGTGTTTCCTTCAAGCACTGGTGAAGGAATTCTTATATTTCCCCATGATTCTTCTTCCATAATCAGTAGCTGCTTGATATTCCCAGATGCGGCTGAGTGAAGGGCCTTAGTCTTCTTCAGGATCGGCTTCTCGCTTGTTGCCACCTCTTTGCCTTTCCTCTTCTTCGGGTTGATAGGCTCGATCCGTTCATTTTCTTGAGAAGCGCCAATATTTGAAGAACACGATTCAGCTTCGCCCATTAAATCATAGGTGAATGGCACACCTCGTTGCTTCAATGTTTGTACCCGCTGATCTACCCACCATTGTGAGTATTTGACCACTGGTCTCATAAGAGTAGTTAAATCACTTAACTCAGGCTCTGACCATTTGACAGAAGGGAGCGGCAATCCTTCATCATATCCTGGCTGTATGTACACTTCATCGTCATCTAGCTGGTCAGGTACACGGAAAAGTTCGGTTGTCCTGATCATGCTCAAGGATAATCTTGACCAAAGTCTTCTCCTTACTTCATACTCGTCGGCAGCATTTGCCCAAAAATCTTCAAGGTCAACTCTGTGCCTGTATTTCCTTCCGTTTACCATTCCCATGTGATTGAGTGGATCAAAATCCCCTCTGGACTTGTATGAGGTGAACGGATATAACTGTATTTCTATCCTGGCATTGTCTGCTGCCTGCGATGACGGACAGGATTCTACCATGTCTCCTATGAACAAGGGAAACGTGACAGCTGCTTTCTGCTTCGGTCTCTGGATATTCTGGAATGTTTCCAGCTGCCTAATTACTTCTAGTAAAATCATCTTGTCAGTAGGATAAATTGGCAACCTGTAAGGAGATTCTGTGAATCCCTGTATTCGGATGTACGTAAATCTTGGAAACTGGATGAACTAGGATCCGTATTTACTGATTAAACTTTTTGTTTTGGGTGTAAGTCTTTGATGCGTTCCTCCCTGCAGCACCCGAGTGATGTACATGAGGAAAGCGTTATGTGCCCTGCGCCAATGTGACTTCTCACTCAACTGCAATTGGGGATAGCAGTTATAAACTTTGAGCTCTCCTTCGTTGTTGCCGACTACACCTTTGCATATCAGACCGGTATATCGGTATGTGCGAGCGAGTGAATACACAATATAAGAACCCATATGAAAGGATTCAGTTTTCTCCAGGTTAACCAATTATTCATGAATACTATCACTGATCATCCTTGACCAGTTGATCATTTTTGTCCCAGCAGATACTTCATCAATGAAGTAATACATCCAGCTTTCAAAAGGCGCTCCTTGAGGACTACCTACTAGTCTGTTCAGCAACAAGACTATGTCTCCGTATTCTTCCTTAAAAAATGGCCTGAGTAATTTCTTGGGCAATCTCTTGGATGAGCATCTAGGTTTTTCGAGCCAGTTCTTGTTCATGTTGGCCATGCAAAGAGTTTGTTTATCCTCGTACAATTTCTGCGCATCCTCCTTCGACCGGTAGTACGTTCGGTGGTAAGCCGGAATGCCAAATGTTTCTTGTATAGCCAACTTGCCTAAGTATGCCAACACTCTGCCATCAGGCGCCTCAATTTGTCTTTCTTCAGCGTTATAGTGCAAGGCGCATTCTACCATCAACTCCGGACACTCGACTGCTGGCGAAAATCCTGCAGCTTGAACTATACCATTTCGCATCATCCTTTGCGCAATTGGAGTCGGCATGCGTGTGTCACTTCCGTACATTCTTTTTCGAAATTCCTCCAAGTCAACATGGCCGAGATCAGTGTCCGCAACATTCTTCCATTTGGAGATGATTTTAGACTCCAACGGTGCACCTTTGCTTGCAAACTTCATTTTCTTCTTCGATGATTTTCCGGCGTTCAGCATAAATCTGCAAAAGAAAAATTTAATAATCAGAAATTATTTACGCATAAATAAATTCCAGCAACTTGATGAGTTAATTCGTGAAAACAATCGTTGCTGGAAATGAAAGAATTAAATCGCTTGCAAAGAGAAAACTTCGTCAAAAATAGAGGAAGTAAAGTCTGCCTGTCAATGAAAATTGTGTTGCTGCTGAAGTAAATTCGTACTTTCAGCCTTTTACTTAACAAAAAATAATATAAAACTTCACAGACTTCTCTGCCTTAACAAATTTTCTCAACTTCGCTTTCGAAAGAATGAATGAAAATGAAATGCAAAGCCAATTTAAGGCTGAGAAAATCGACCTAATTAATTGTTTCCAATTAATTTAGTTTGAACTAGGCTGGCACTTGTCTTTCGAATGGCAATTTCCGTCTCCAGCATAAGTTATTAAAGAAATTTTCTATTTTTGCCGCCAGTTGAGTGAAGTTTATTTTTCTTCTTTCTTTTCTCAGCAATTTGCCTAGAGAAATTCAAATTTTCTCTTTAAATGGGTTTTGGAAAATAAAATATTAAAATAATATTTTATGTGTTGTTTCCAACCCGTTCGTTAAAATAATTAAATAATAATATTTAATTATTTTTTATCCAAAGGCAATTTCAAATTTTTTAAATCTCTCTGTGCCTCTGCGAATTTTAATCTTGCCAAGATTTTTTACTTAGGCGAATTTCAATTTTGCCAGACATATCATTTGATTTTTCAATTAAATTTCCAATCGTCTGGACTTAGGCAAATTTTCAAATCCTTTGATTTTCTAGGCAAATAATTGAATCTTTGTTCATCCAAGTAATTTTCAATGCGATACACGATTCCAACGTATTTGCCTAGTGCAATTTTCACTTTATCCATGCTTTGGGCGAATTTTTACTTAGTAATTGTCATTTAATTTCATAATATGGCGAATTTTCCTTGTATTTTCACCATCTCCAATCATCTTGGAGCGCACCCCTTAGCATTTTACCCCTTTCCAGCTTTCTTGGAGCGGACTTTATGAGTATTTTGCAATTTTTTACTTGCAAGTGTTGGGCGGACTTCATCATTTCCTTGCAAGTGCTTGGCGGACTTTGACATGTTTTGCAACTTGCTTTATGGCGGACTTTGTCAATACTTTGCCATCTATCTTGCTGGGCGGACTTTGTGAGTGTTTTGCAACTTCTTTTGGTGGACTTGCCAACCTTTTTGCAATTTCCCCTAGGGCGGACTTCAAGATATTTTTGCAATTGCCATTTTGCACATGGCGGACTTCATCTTCACTTAGCATTTTCCATTTTTACCTTTAGGCGGACTTCAACTAGCACTTGCAACTCCTTGGGCGGACTTCACTCAGCTTTTGCAAGTGCTTTCTTATTGCTGGGCGGACTTCAAGAGGTTTTTGCAATTCCACTTTTATCTTGCATTTGCAAGTGCATGGAGCGGACTTCATTTAGCATTTGCAAGTGCCTTTTGCACATGGCGGACTTCAAGACTATTTTGCAATTTACCCTTTGCAAGCTGCTGGGCGGACTTCATCATTTCCTTGCAATTCCACTTTGCAAGCTGCTGGGCGGACTTCAACTTGCATTTGCAAGTGCATGGAGCGGACTTGCCAATCCTTTTGCATGTTTGCCTATGGCGGACTTTGAGATGTTTTTGCAACTTACCCTTTGCACTTCACCATTTTTCATTTTCTCCATGCAAGTCTATGCCTTAGGCGAATTTTTTAGATTTTTCAAACTTTTTAACCCATTTTCCCTTGTAACCCTTTGAAGTTGATGTTTTACGAAGCCAAGAACTGTGCATACTTTCCCGAAATAGAAACTTTCTAAAAATAGAAATTTTCCAAAAATAGAAACTTTCTAAAAATAATCCCTAAAAAATAGGGATCCTAGAATGTGCTAAAAATGCCAAAAAAAAGTCCCTAAAAAATAGGGGCCCGGGGTCAAAACCCTAAAATTTAGGAAGTGTCAGAATTGACTGAATAGACAGTCGATCTTCGTCCACAAGGCCTTCTAAGCGCTTTGGCAACGTTCTATCATTGATTCGGGTTCACAATCATTTCATGACTCAGATGACCTTCAAAATTTCAAATTCTAAGTACCTCATCAGATAGACCGAAACTCAGAAGCAAAACTACCAGAGGATAAAACCACTAGGGTCCCCGTTTGCAATGGGGCGATGTGTGAAAAGGTCACAACATGTCCTAGGTGTAATTTTCTCATTGGTC
This sequence comes from Sequoiadendron giganteum, assembly GCA_007115665.2. Lineage (NCBI taxonomy): Eukaryota > Viridiplantae > Streptophyta > Pinopsida > Cupressales > Cupressaceae > Sequoiadendron > Sequoiadendron giganteum. The sequence goes on from CM021108.1 coordinate 109,666,560, forward strand.
GAGAAGAGTTAGTTATGACAAGCCCTAATTAGGGTTTTATTTTGTAATCTTGGCCGTTGATTCTAAATCAATCTTGGCCATTGAATTGTAATTGGGGAGCCTATAAATTGAGCTCGTCCCTCATTTGTAAAGCATGGGAGCATGTTGCAAAACATGTTGAGATAAGTAAATTGTTGCATACGACTGCCAAAGTAATAAGTAATGCATTGTTCAAATTGATGGTGATCATTTCTCTTATTTTGGAGTTGGCATGGTTCTTATCCCTCATCATAGTTTAGATTTTATTTCATGTATGTTAGACGAATGCAAGATTTGATAAGTATTAATTTATGGTGTAACTCTGCTCATACTTTCTTTGAATGGATGATTTTCATTCAATGCGTAAAGTTAGACTGAGCTTTTGATGTGTATGCTTCAATGTTTACTTCGAATAATATTGTTCTATTGATGGTGTTGTTCGTAGTAAAGAAATCTTAAGCACAAAACCCTAGAAGATTGCACCCACTTTGTGTAGTTGTCGTTGAGCGTGGCGAAGCAAAGTGTGGTTATTGGTTTCACCAAGTTAATACCGTCTCTTGGATTCTTAGGGAGTAGCTTAGAAATTCTAAACCCTTATCTCCTTTTTTTAGTTTGTTTGATCCGAGACCCAAACAATAGAGCTCTATTGCCTAGACCTTCATTGTGAATTAAACAAGCCTAGCGTAAGTCCCCTCGTGATTACCAACAAATCACAACTACCACAGAGCCTATCCGCACCCCAACTTTGGAACATTGGAATTACCTTGTGACCTATCTCGCAATCTTAGCATGAAAGGTGATTTTTATCAAGAGAGGATAGAGCGTCTAAGGACACTTTATTCTAGAGTGTTCGTGTGTGTCACAAAACACGCATCAACAGGATGGAGGGCTCCTTTAAGGCCCCACTTAAGTAGCTTGAAAATTGTCACAATTTGTATACACTAGTTTCCTTCTGGGTAGTTCAATTTTATCATATTCCCAAAATAGCATGAATGAATCTAGATCTTGGGAAACTAACGTGGCTTGTATCTGAACTGCAAAGGCTTTCTATTCTTTGCCAATCTCCTTGTCATCCTCTTAAAGCAAGTCATCAATTCCTTAGCTAGAGTTTTTCATTATAACCATTCTCCTGGATGTTATATTAGTTCTATCGGTTCTTTTTTCTTTCTGAATTTGTTGTAGGGCTTGTACTTGAATAGTTGAACTTGAAATGGGTTATTTGAGCACTTTTAAACTATATATATAAGCAAAGTACGATGTCAAAGTTCGAAGAGATAGAACTTGTCACCTTTTTTGAAAGTTAATTCTCCATATCTAGTTCTGATAAATAAGGCAACGAGAGGCTATACTTGATTTGAAGTAAACATTTCTTATGAACTTGGAAAGTAGATTACACTACTTTGAAGTAGGGATGGAAAATGCTTTTTAAGGCCCTCTTGAGTAGCTTGAAAATTGCCTAAATTTGTACACATCAGTTTCATACTAGATAGTTCAATTTCATCTTTCTCCCAAAACAACATGAATTGAGTTGGATCTTGGGAAAGTAATGTTGTTTGTATTAAAATATTAAATGTAATATTAATGGTCATCTTAGCTCTAGTTAGTTTTTAGTAACGTTAGTTGATTTAGCATCTTTCTAATTTCTATTTTAGTTTGCTTTAGTTTACGATTGTTTCTTTTTAGAAACATCGTCTTGTAAATTTCTTTATAAGGAGCTTTCGTCTCCTCTTGTAAACATGTAATTATGAATATCAATTATCTTTTCATGGTATCAGAGCTCAGACTCAAACCTAATTAGCTTTATAAATTTTTTAGATGTGTTTTTTTCGTCGATTTAAAAAAAATAAAATTCGAAGTTTCATGAGCCGATTTTGTTAAAATTCTAAGTTTTTTCTCGAAGAAGATTTTTGGAGAAATTTGTGAAAAATCATTTTTTTTTTGTGAGGGTTTATTTGTAAAAAGCGCATGTTTTTGAAGGAAGTTTGCGGGTTGTTGAAAATCGCGATCTTCTTTGTTGGTGTCGAGGGTTTTTTCAGAAAATCACGACGCGATTTTTTCTTTTGCATTTTTGTCATGGTGTTACTTGCGCGCATGCGACCTGCAGCTTGTCAATTTTCTGAATTTTTTTGAAAGGTGCAACTAGGCTTTTTGTATTTTCGTTTATGGGTGATTTTCTTTAAAGGAAGAAAAAAAACGCGACTTTTGCTCGCGACGGCATCTGTTGGCATTTTCAATGATGTTTTCCCTGTTTTTCATGAAGGCTTTTGGACGTTTTGTTTTTTGCTCGTGCGTTTGAGATTTTTTCTGCCGTTTTCTAAAGAAATCATGGTGACTATTGCCGTGTGACCCTAGTTTTCATGGGTACCTGAAATTTTTTTTGGTGGCTTCTCTATCTGTTTCTACGTTTTCAGTGGCGTTTTTTCTCTAGTTTCAGAGCGATTTCTGAAAGTCGTGGTAGTTTGGGTGGCGGATCTTTCTGCAAATTGTGTTGTTTCTTTCTTTTTGGTCTTTTCTAGTGCGTGACTTGGACAATCGCGACATTGACAGAGGTTTTCTGGTGCACGACCCTAGGAGGTTTTGTGGGTATTTCACATAATTTATTTATAGCCCTTTAAAATCGTGAATTTTTGAATGCTGTTTTCTTTTGGTTTTCCTGAGCGACGGGTCTGAGGCACTTCTTTTTTGCTCTTGATTGAAGAAGTCTAGTCTAAAAAAATTCGTGTGATTTATTCTAGGTGATTTCTCCTATTTACGGGTCTTGCATTTGTTTCATAGGTCTATTGTTCCTGACGACCTAGGGTTTTGATCAACACCTAGTTTTCTTTCTGAGAAGTTTTCCGTGCTTTGTTGAGACTTGTGGAGTTTTCTGAGGTTTCAAATATTTTTTTTTTTTTGTGTCGGGTTTGTGGTGATTATCCAAATTTCATGGCAGCATGAAGAGTTGATTTTTTGAACCAATTTTTGACAAGGTTTTCTGGTTGACTTCGAAATTTTTTCTAAAAAAAATTACTAAGTGTTTTTTTATGAAGAGTTTTTTGACGATTTTTTCCTATCTAACAAGTCGTGGGTTGCTGCTAGGGTTTGCAGACCAGTTTTTTGGGTGATTTTTTTCTCAACAAAAAATCTCTCCTTCTCTCCTCCTTTCAAAACCCAAATCCCTTGGTATCTCACCCTTGCCTTGTTTATTACCTCCCCATTCTTTCTCCCTTGCTACGTGGAGATGAGGCCCCTTTACTAACTACTAGGTGGTAGTTTATTTGTTAAAACCTCTTCAAACTGCTAACAACTAGCACATTTGCAGGCCTCCCTTTGTTTTTTTTTTAATGCCTTGGATAGAGCATAAGATACGTACCTTCTTAAAGGTACTCATTTGTTTTTAAAACAATTTCCTTTGTTTTATTTCCTTCCAGCCTTGGGTCCCACCATATATTCTCCTTGGGTCCCACCATAGATTTACAAGAGGTTTTGTTTTTTTTAAACACAATTCTCTCTTAGCTTGTGGTTCCCACCTCAAGCTTAATATTTTTGTTTGTTTTTTTTTGTTTTGTTTTCTTTTGTAAAAGGCATGGGTCCCACCACAATTTTTTTTATCATACCTTTTAATTAAAAAGGGAATGAATATTTTTGAATTAGTATATTTTATTTTGATTATATCTTGTTTCCTTCTTTCTTTCTTTTTAATATATATATATATATATATATATATATATATTTTCTATTTACTTGCTCACATAAATATGAATATAAAATTATTAATAGTTAATAACTTTAACTTCTTATTGAGTTAATAATTAAATAATTAAGATAGTTCAATGTACCCTTCCTAATGTAGTATGCAATCTGGTAATAACGCTTTGTGCTCGTGTGTGCTACTCTCATGCATAGTGCCCTCATATGGCTAGACTCCCCTTCCTGATGATACTCTCTCTCTTCGGCGAGGACGTGTACTTGTGTTGTGACACTCCAATAATAGGTTTAACATTAGTCTGTTTCAAATAATCAAAATCAAGCTTAACAATTTTCTACAATATTAGCATCTCTATATAAGGTTCAATCATATAGCTATGTATGAAATTATAGATACTCATTCATAGCACCATAATTAACCTCATCCAATGTATTATTCAACTGATTAGTTTTTAATAACTAACTGAACAACTATTTTCATATCTAGATAAAACAACAGACAAGACAACAAAATAGGTTTTAGGGCCAACTGTTTGACAGTTAGGTTTCACATTCAGTTGAACATTCATATCAATATGACAATACAAAATTTAGGGCTGGGTTTCATATTCAGCTAAACAACTATTCAAAATTTAGGGTCAGGTTTCATATTCAGCTAAACAACTATTCAAAATTTAGGGTCGGATTTCATATTTAGCTAAACAACTATACAAAATTAGGGCCGGGTCACAATCAGGGTTGTGACAAGGATCAATTATGCCTTAATTATAATTATCAAATCTAAAGCGAGCATCTTCTAGGTACTACTTTCTGCTGCTTCTAAGTTTAATTATCTTTCTATGTTTTACGTTTAAAATATGTGTTAGATAAGTCTCGTGTTAGCAAAGCTGCCTCTTGCCCTCATTCTGTCTTTACTTTTCGTAGGTTTAATCAAAACCTAAGCCTAAAATTTGAATAAAAATGTAGAATCTTTTAAGTTATGATAAATCGTCCTCGAAAAGTGATTTATTTCATTGTCTGCCTCATTGACACTAATCTTGTTATTCCCATTTCTTGTAGTGTTCTGTAATTTCATTTACTTACTATAGAGCAGTGTTCTTTGTGGATGTGTCCTCAAGCCCTAGACACCTGTACTAGATATCTGGGACATTCTTGAGATGGGGGGATGAGGACAGGACTTTCCCATCCCATCTTTTAAAAAATGAAACTGGGGTGTCCCCATATATTTTTTCCTAATATTGGAGATGTCCTGGCATCCCCCATGCCCACACCTTTCAACAGGAAAGAAAAAATGTGGAAATCTTTCCATCAAGTTGTTGTGATTGAGATCAAGCCTTCTTAGGCAGAGTAGCAAGGAGAGTGAGTAATTTAGGCAGCTTTCCAGATTTAGTGAAGCTAAATTTATAGCATGCACTAGCTGAAATTTGTCACTTGTGATTTTCAATCCACTTCTCCTTGAACTGGGAAGACTCGTTCCTTTCACAAACTCTAGTTGGATCAAAGTGCATTCACAAGAAAAATGTTAACACATTGACTCTTTGGGAACCATTTTGCTATACAAAAGAATGAATGTAGACAGGAGGGCATCACTGGTTAGTAGCATATAATAAATTATAAACCACAACCATTAATGTAAGTTGGGGACTTGCTGAATGGAAAGAAAACTTGTCATCTCATCTTATTGGTGGTGATCAAAGGTTTATTTGAATGTCAGCTAATGGAGGTTGAGTAAACATTGAACTATTTAAGCATTTAAGGCTGGCCACAAGAAAAGATCTTTATCTTATGTATTTTGAACCTTCAAACCTAGTTTTTGTTAAATAGTGTCTTCACTGTTTCTACAAGACCAAACGACCTTGTATGAAGTGAGTTAAATTCACCAACATCATAATTCATCCATTTCAGATAGACATCATATGAGCTCATGTTTATATTTTTAGTAGATATAGTTATTTTAAAAAATTCAGCTTCTTTTAGATTGTATAAATTGTTTTTAGGTATTTTTAATTTATTTTAATTTTAAATTTATTCAAACATTATTTTTTATATATAATTTTAACAGCCATTTTGCCACCATCCTCCACCATCCCCAAAATTCAGAAAAAATGTTGCCATCCCTGAAACCCATCCCATTGTCCTATTGTCCCCCTCTCCCGGAATCTTGGAGAAACCTTGCTAAAGAGGCATTGCAATTGTCTAGATAATAATTAATTTCATCTAACTTTTCTCTATTAACTAAGTTTCTACCAACTTCAAAGTTAATTTGACAAATGAAAATTTAATTAAGAGGAAGAATGACTACCTTCCTTTCTGACACCTTTGACAGTTAATAGATTGAATTTTAATACCTTGAAAATAACCTTTATTGACTACTACCTCCAATGAGATTCCAAGATACTTTCATAAAAAATGGCAGTTTCAAGATTGGAAGGGTTGATCAGATCTGGAAGTGGATGAAGGGATGCGTTTTGTAAAGTTTTAGATGACAAATATAGTATGGTTGAAAATCAACAAGAAAGAATGATGAATCCCACATTAAAGATATTGATTTACATACCCTTAAACAAAAGTGTAATAGAATTAGCGATTGTATAATTATCTTTGTTATCGTGTCCATATTTGACCTAGGTATGCGTGTGGGTTCATCCTCGAGTATGTCCAAGGTATTGCCCGGGCACTCGGGCAGTACCCTGGGCGTACCCAGTAGGGGCCTTGCAATATAAGAAGAGAAAAACAATAACAATTACAAAATTGGTCCACGAAAGGAGTATGGCACCATTAATTACTAAATATGATATTGTTTTCTAATGAATTCCAATATAAAGTTGATATTGTCTTGGTAGACCGACAATTTATAACCACTATTTAAAAAAGCGGGGCTATTATTTCCAATTGAACATGTGTAGATGGTACAATTGGTTTATGTATATTACAACATTAGTTCTTTTTGTTTAACCATGGTAAACAAACATTTAGTTTGCAGAAGTTGCATAGCAAAAGTAGTTGCATGCATTTTATGAAATTATGTTAAATGTATATCTAGTTTAAGATTTAAGTGTATCATTTTATGCATGCTACTTCTTCCACCTGTAGTGAGGTGGAGTAGCTTTTCTATGTATTAGCCATGCTTTCTGCAAAACAATGCCTAGTATTAAGTTTGTAGAAATTGATCCTTTAATCAGCTTTGAATCTGTGATTTGGATATAGTTGTTTGATGGTCATATCATTTTGAATTTTTTTGGCTTTGTTGATGTCCCAAAGTTATGGTTATCTATAGATTTGTGGCTTTTGGTTTTGTAATGTCCCCTTTTTGGATAACCCTAAATCTTGCCCTAGAATCACAAATATAATGTAGTTAAGGTTTTTCACTCACCAATTAAATGCCTTAAGCTAGATAAATCTGAGTTTAGATCCTGCAATTAGGTTAGATTCCATTGGAATATACTTCATATGATCAATATTAATGACTTCTCTATTTAAATCATGTAGATGCATAACTATTTCAAAACTATCTACACATTATCCATAATGCATAGTGGAAGTCTTAATCATAATAGGATTTGGATGAGAAACATGATAAGTCCGCTCGAAGCTATCCATACCAAACCCAAGAGCACGAGCATCCAAACTAAGACAACCCACCCCTTGGCCCAAGCGGCAGGAACGTCCAAACTAAGACAATTCCACCCTTGGGGTGGCGTACTTGGTGGATAAACTTGTATTTGCTTTCCCTATCCATGTTGCCTTATCTGCCCTCTATGATTGAAGCTCCTTGAATCCATCCTAACATAGTTTGGCTTGATAGAAAAGCCTTGAAAAGGGTGCTTGTAAACTAAGACAATTGACCCCTTGGCCCCAAGCAACAGGAATGTCCAAACTAAGACAATTCCACCCTTGGGGTGGGCTACTTAGCATGGGAGAGCCTGTAAACTGCATCTCCCTAACTTGCTTCTTTCAACCTTACGTTTGATTGATAAAAGACAACAATAAATACATCACAATAATCATGATAGAGCATACCACAATATTTGCTAAAATATAACACTGCTATATTTTAAGATACAAATACATTAACGACTGCTGATTTCTGCCCTTGTCTGCTGAGTATAGATAATTATGTTTGATCTGCTCCAATTGTCTTGTTGTTCGATCTGTTCTTAATATTTAGAAGATATTGCATAGAGTAAATCAAACGAATAAGAAACTATTATCCATATTCATATTAAAGAACCATAATTACTTATTGTTGTACCCAAAATTAATTTTTTTGCTTCATTAAGGCATTTTGTAAAAAGAGGTAAAAGTCTTGTAAAAATTGTCAAAAAGGTCAAAAAATGGAAATTTGCATGTCATGCATGTCGGTTAAAAACTCAAAATTTTCAAAATTTGATGATCTAGGTCTTTTCAGAGTGACCTTATCTACAAAACCTAGATCTTAGTTTTTCGGCCCTACTTTTTAGGAAATTTTCTAAAAATAGACTTTTTTTTGGGTTTCTTCTCAAATGGATATTGGCAAAATTTTCTAAAAATAGACAATTTCTAAAAATATAATTTCTGTTTCTAAGGCTCAAACTGATTTTGATTGATTGAAAATACTTTTTGATCAGGTTGGTCCAGTCAGAGTTGCCAAAAGATCAATTTTTCTTTGGTGGGTCTATTCTGCATTTTCAGAAGCTAAAATAGGAGCTCCGAGGTCATCAATGGAGGATGGTCAACTGCCAGGTGTTATATTCAAGGTCCTAGACACTGCAAAGATCAAGAAATGGCGAAGGATGCTCGCGGAATGAAGAAGGGGAATTTGAAAAATCTTGAAAATTGTGAAAATTTGTCTAACATTGAAGATGCTAGGCACCCCCGTCCAGTCAAGGCGCCTAGCTGTTAATGCCTTAGCATATTTTTCACTCCCCGGTAATCAAAGCATGGTCAAAGGTGAAGTCAACTGTCGAGCGTGAAGCAGTGAACGTGAAGAGCAAAGAGAGTTGAAAAAGTGAATAAAAACTAACTCTAGACAGTAAAGGCGCCACAGCTAGCCAGGGGTGCTCAACATTTCAAGGGCTTAGATGCTGGAGTTACGGTTTGTGCATCCAAGATGTCTTTCTTAGAATTCTTCTAGCTTCACAATGAATCTATCAGCCGGGTCATCGGATCAATCAGTCAGTTGGAACCTTGGATTGAACCTAGAGGTTTTATCAGAGAAGCAAAATGGAAATCATGAAAAACCTCAAAAATAAACTAACTGGAGGAGTTAGGCACCCTAGCTAGCCAGGGGCGCCTAGGGTTTTGTGGGGTCTAATTTTTCTTTTAGGGTTTGCAAAAATCATCATTCTCCTCAAAATTCTTCAAGCTTTCCAGTGGATATCTCAGCCAGACCATCAGATTTGTCGGTTGCCAACAATTTCAGATCGAATGGAGAACGGATCTTTAGGAACAAAAAAGGTCAAACTTGAAAGTTGAAATTGACCAAAAAATGACCAACTTTGGAGGAGTTGGGCGCCCCAACTAACCAGGGGCGCTCAAGATTTTGAGGGCTCAAAAGGTGGATTTTGGGTTAGCAACCTCTAGGACATTCCTTCAGATTCAAACAAGCTCTTCAACGGATTTATCAGTTAGCTCATTGGATTTGTCAAACACCAGACATTGCAGATTGAATGGAGGCAAAAACATGTGCAAAACGGAAAAAGATTAAGAGAAAGTTGAAAATGTTAGAAAAATGGTTGTCTGGGATGCTTAGGTGCCCCAACTGGCCAGGGGTGCCCAAGCTTTTGAGGCCCCAAAATCACTTTTTAGGGTTCACAGCCTCCAGGAGATCTTTCTCAAAACTCTTCTGGCTTCACAGTGAATCTATCAGCCAGTTCACCGGATTTGTCGAACATCCGAAAACAAAGATCAAACTGAAGTCAAAACAACAAGCAAAGTTGAAAATCCTGAAAAAAAATATTCTAACTTTGAAGAGGAAAGGCGCCCAAGGTTCAATGCCTTAGAGAATTTTTCAAGTTTTATCATTCATCGTTCAAAAGGTGTCCACATTCATTGTTTCTGCTTCCGGATTGACTTCAAAGTTTTAAAGCTTGGAGAAGAAAGCGCTTTTCATTCTCAACATCTATTTAAGAAGACTTTTGCATTCATTTCACATATTTTGTAGGTTGGCCTTTAGAGGAAGAAAGATATCATTTTTTGCTTTTCAAGATTTAGAGGCTCTAGTGGGGTGCTTTTTTAGTTTTCTTTATGGATTTGGGATTGGGATGCAGAGAGACATGCTTTTTCATGATCCAATCTTCTAGGGCATCTCATTTTAGAAATAGTTGGTCAATTTTTTCAGTTTTCATCAATCTGGGTCCATCTGATTTTTGTTCGTCTTGAAGCTTGGAAAATTTTATATTTCCAAAAATCTACTTTTTCAGCACTTTTTCGAGAAATCCTTAGCTTTTTCAAAATTTGACGAACTGGGTTTCCTCAAAACGTGATTCCCTACAAAACCCAGACCTTAGCTTTTTTCGATAATCTGCTTTTTGGCGAAGAATGAGTCACCTTTTGGGTCAACGATGTTTTCCAAGAATAGAACTAAAAAAACAGCAGTTAACTCGATGCCTTTTCCGAGTTTTCTTGCTATTCTTGTCTCACGCTTATCTATTCTTTGAGAAATAAGAAATATCAAGTTGTAATAGTTGGAGCTTTCCTTGCTTTTTGCTTTCAGCAGGTTGTTGGTTAGTTGTCATGTTTTTGTTTTGGAAATAAAGCTTGCCAGTTGGCAAATCTTGTTGTAAAACCAAGCAGATTTTAGGGTTCCCTACTCCTCGCTTGTGTATAAATAAGGGCAGCCTTGCCCATTTTATTTTTAACCGTTATTGTGATAGCAAATTGCTGAGCCTACTTTTTCCTGCAAGTTGTTATTCGGTGTCTATTCACTTAGTGTAAGAGCAAGCTTGCATGCCTGCCTTTTGCTGCAAGTTATTGTTCAGTTCATTTGTATTTTGTGTTAAGTGTATTCTGGTTTGATGAAATATACTCTCTCAATTTTTTTGATTTTTAAACCAAACATTTACAATGTAACCAAGCACCCGTTAAAGTTAGCATAACCCAAAATGTGCATGAAAGAACTCTAACCAAGAATGCGCCCTAAAACCACTTAAGGAGGAGGGGCGGGCATATGGTTAGAGGATCCCTAGGATCTACTGAATCAAGATTACAAGATTATACTGAAATAGAGAGATTAATCTCAACACCAAGAATGTGCACTCAAGATCTTTTGACAGGCGAGGTGCTAACATATGGTGGAGTACTAATGCTGAAATTGAAATGAACAAAGGTGGATAACCAACCATAAGGAACTTTCCACGCTACCACCAAACAGTGGGAGAAAAATATTACAATATTAATACTTCTTCTGCATCAGCAGACATCCACTCAAGAGTGGGAATTCTCCACTTTACAGTGGGTAAGATGAGAGATACAAGTTTATTCTCCACACTGGTGGTAAACCATCCAGGGGTACTTAATGTTAGCTTAGAAATTACAAGTAAATGCAGCAATAACATATGGTTGGATTAGTACTACTAATTCACAACCTTACAATCCAATAATCTGCAATTTACGAGTATTACAATGATAGAAAAAGCCACAAAGTGAAGAATGATTATCTCAATCTAGAAAGCTCATAAACATTGAAAAGGAAGCTAAAATCTGATCTCTTTGAAGTCTGATAATTAAAATCAGCAAACTGAAACTGTAAATCAGCAACCTGTGAATCAATGAAATGCTTATATCTTAATCAATTTACCTCCGAATTGCGTGAAACCAAGTGCAATGAACCTTTGGAGGATAGGTGCCCATGCCATTGATGAAGAAATAGCTCCAAAAACCTAACATTTATTTATTGGCACAATTCCCAATGCAAACAAGAAGGTACGGCCCTAGCAAGAGCGATTTTGCTAGTAAAAAACATACACTTTGAAATTAAATTTGGAATTTGCTAAGAAGGGTCGCCATAACCTTAGCAATGATATTATTGAATGCCCATAACGAGGAATAAATGATACAAGAAGTTGTTAACAAAGTCGACTTTCAGCTGTGTAAATATCAACAACTTGAAATCTGGAAAACACACCACAATTCTCCAATTTGAAGCTCAATATGTACTTATGAATGAAGCACACTCTCAATCCATCATCTAGGGAACCATAGTTTCAGGTCCGAAGAGTGGAATAGAATTTGCTAAGCTTTCCCTTAGCCGGATTCTGGATTTCAAACCAGCAGCATAACTTTGCTTTTCAAAACATAACCTCATCAACCCTCACAAATAGCATGATGATCTGAGCTGAACTGCAAATGATGATACTGTCAAAATTAGACTTACTAAAAATAGCCACTGCCAAAAATAGTAAATTCACTTCAACTCAACAGAAAGCCAAACTGATTGGCCACATTGAATTGCAAAAGATTGAGTTGCTGCTAGAGTGATACTGCTATAAATATACTTACCAAAAATAGCATATTGTTATAAATAGTAAGTTTGCCAAAACCACATTTGTATGCCAATTGAGCAGTAACATGACTTACTATAAATAGTAAGTGTTCCCATTCTTCTTAGCCTACGAGTTTCTGGAAATAGGCGAAATCCAATTGTAAAGCGTAGGGCTAAATCGGGGACATTACAGTCCGCCCTTCCCAAAATTGCTTGTCCTCAAGCAATGTCACCACACTCCAAGAAACTATTTGATCCATACTATGTCAAGTAGGATCCCGGGGTCCCAAATCCATCTCTGAGAGGACCCACCCTACTGATGCTGCATCACTTTGATCACACAAGAATAACCAACACTCCAAATCTGCACTAACCCTCCTTGTAACCCCAAAGAGTTACCATATCTGAGACCCAAATTGATAGACCTGGAAGAACTGATGTAAAAAAGAACTTGCAGCATCTCATGTCCAACAAACTCTGAGGAGTTAATATCATCAATGCCAATGACTATCAACATTTTGGACATAAGGAAAAATGATCTAAGTATCTCAACAATATTCTTATCAACGAAACTCCTCAAAACATCAAATAGAGTAACAACTCCTTCAAGGCTTCTTGCAAAGAAGAAAACAACTATTTGCAAAAGCTCAACAGTCTCATCCTCAGAACTCCTCAAGGATGAACAATGCCTCCTCTGAATAATTTTGATATATCCAAGAAGGCTTCTGAAAACCCTCACCAATCTCCCTACAAGAGTCTCAAAAAGTCGAACCAAATCAAGCATTGGTTTGTTGTCCCAAGCATATGTACAAGTAAATGTACCAAGATAGTCACTGAGATGAACCTGAACACTTTCTAGATGCAGGTTTGAATCACTCCAAATCTTCATTTTTTCCACTTGAGACCAAAAATCATGGCTAACAGAAGATTGGAAAGTTTGAAAATGAATGCACCAGCTACTGAACAAGACTGAAATGGTCAACTTGAGATCTGATTTAAGGAAAATCAGCATCCAAGGAGATAAACAGCTGCTACAAAACTGAAAATCAGTATCCAATATATTACATCTGCACATATCCACAGTTGAAAACAACCTTTCTGAAGATTTCATCATAGAAAAGAACCGATCATTGCTCAAAATCTCTCTCCAATCCATTTGTTGATGTGTTCATCAAGTGGTTGGTAAAGAAGGGAACATCACCATTAATTCTGAAATTTTGATCCTTATCCCTCCAAGGAACCTTCCTACCATAACCCAAAAGATTTTTCATTCCACATCGAGGGTGCCAAACAAAGATACTTGACCAAGAATGATCCACCACACCTCTGAAGAAATTCACAAAACATTCCCGAGTGCCAATCAATTCCAAATGCACACTCAGAAAATTATTGACTTCTTTAGTGAACCACTGAAGTTTATCCAAGAAAACTTCAAAAACAAGGGAGCTTGAAACAAACATTGTCTTCAAATCCATCTCCCAAGACAGGTTAGTGTGAGCATTACTCAATCCAAAGAATAAACTGTCAAGCATGTAAACAACATGTTTTATCAAAACATGTTTTGACAACACCTTGGTTTCAAAAATGGGGAAGTCGTCATGAATCAACACTTCCCATATGGAGATTGAATTCTCTAAACCTCTTATGCATTCACTTACAAGCAAGCTTGGAGGATTATCAATCACAAAGTAGAACTCGTCCTCACATTCTCTGAGATGTTTGAAATTAGCTAGCTGGTCTCCAACCTCCATTACACCCAACTGAGTATTTTCTATCATGCACTTTGTTGATTCAAGCTCAAGGGTAAGCTTATCAACCTTTTTTTCACTTCTTTGAAAAACACCAATGATCTTCTTTGTGAATTCATAGGCGTAATCCCGATCTCTAATCCAGCATAGATACTCTGATTTCATAATCACTAAGGAGTCTTTAATAAATTGCAGATTAAAGAGAGTGACTCTATCCCAAACTCCTTCTTGTCTCTCTTCAATCGAACTATATGAGCGGTCAAATCTGAATAAGGCATGCACCTCATCCTCAATGGAAAACATGAATTGACCTTTCCACTCACAAAAGTGCAAGGATGGTGAACTGCTGATCAGCTGTATTTCAAAATCAGAACTTTGTTTCTTGTCTTTGCTACCCCCATAGCTGCTCCAAGATTCTTGTCTTTCACCATCCACTAACTGAAAATGTTCAAGGTCATGAAGAGAATCAAATCCTACCAATTCTTCGGGCCTTTGTTTATAATCAGCTTCATGATGTGGTAAATCTGATTTGAATTTGATAACCTCTTTAAAAACTTCATCATCAAGGGCCCTGTGGTCTTCAAGCTCCATTTCCCCTTCACTGTCTCCTTGATTATATACTGAAGAAGCCCCCAACTTGATCAATGAGTCATTATTGATTGCAGTCCTGAAAGTTTTAGCAGCAACAAATTCTTCCTTAGTGGCTGCAACCATCTTACAGGATTCATTATGGGGCTTACCCATGCAAGCTTCTTTGTCAAAGACATTTTTTCCTCCAAGGGCCATATCAAAGCTTGCAGTGAAATCAAAATTCTGTTCTTTATTGGGATCAAAGGGAAATTTATCCCATACAAATTCATTAACAAAATTAGGTGCCTTCACACCCGGATCCCAAATGCCAAAAGGCTGATTATTTTTATCAAAAGGAAATTGCCCTTCGAACTTCACTTGAAATGGTGACTATATGAATGAGACACCTCCCAACTCAACAAAGCTGCAATCTTCATGAGAATCTTTCTTCAAGATCTTAGTTTGATGATCAAACTCAAAACCACATGAATCTTCTTTATTATAATGAAGTAAGGAATCATCACTATTAGCTAGTTTGAAAATTATATCCTCCTTACCTTCAATAAGAACTTCATGTGAAAGTATAATATTGATCTCTTCATTTGTAGTCACAAACATGCCAAGGAGGTCTCCTTGATTCCTTGACATAAACTCTTCATGGGAAATCAAAACTGTTGTTGCCTCTTTGCATTCATCCTCAACTTGTGCGGATAGCTGCATATCAATAGGTACTTCTTGGGATACAACCTTAGAATCATTGAGAAGCAATATTTTATTTCCATCTTCTACATTAATAACTTCCTCTTTTCTGCTTTGTCTTCTTCAAGTGTGGCTGCAATTTTCTCTCACACTGAATGAATAAATCTCTGATCAACATACCAACAGTAGAGAAATTCTTTCCTTCTTGTTCATGAATGTTTAGCAGAAAGGATAGGATGTTTTTAGGAATGTCATCCAACTCATTGATAATTAAGATCAAAATGTTTTTCATTGCTGCAACTACATCCTCCTCTTGTTCACTCCAAGTTGAAATGAAGAGGTAATGAATCAAATAATATATTTGATCTTGCATACCCAAATCTATCAGCAACACACTTATTTTGAATTCCGAAAAGATTTTCAGTATAGCAACTCTTCTGGAGTATTGATTGCTATCAGTTTCATCAAGATCTTGAAAACTTTCCACGAACATATGAAGAACTCTCTTCATAATTTTATCATCATAGGGCATCAAAGGTGCCAAAATTCTCATCACTTCACCAAGGCATGAAGTAACCAGCAAATTTACTTCTTCATCAGGATGCCTCAGCCAATGGGGCTGATTCAAAAAAGTCACAGCAGGAGCTAATGCCAATTGCATTTCCTCTGAGGGTAATTGCTTCACTTGCCTCAAACACTGTTCTAACAAATGAAGAATGTTTTTTTCATTCTCCCTTGACTGAAATTCTTTGTCAAGACTCTTTCCAGCCATATAAAGTGTCTTTGCCAAATTCATCTCTTCTTCATTAGCCATACCTTAATCTGACAAGACAAGGTTTCTCAAATCACTGAAAAGGTGTCAACTTCAAAACTTCTGAAGTTGAAACTGAACTCTTCTGCTTTTTGATGTAGTAACGGTCTTCTCTGACTCTCATCTGATCACTGAAGCACTGAAACTCACAGGATGGCAGGAAAACAGGCTCTGATACCACTAAAATATACTCTCTCAATTTTTTTGATTTTTAAACCAAACATTTACAATGTAACCAAGCACCCGTTAAGGTTAGCATAACCCAAAACGTGCATGAAAGAACTCTAACCAAGAATGCGCCCTAAAACCACTTAAGGAGGAGGGGTGGGCATATGGTCAGAGGATCCCTAGGATCTACTGAATCAAGATTACAAGATTATACTGAAAGAGAGAGATTAAACTCAACACCAAGAATGTGCACTCAAGATCCTTTGACAGGCGAGGTGCTAACATATGGTGGAGTACTAATGCTGAAATTGAAATGAACAAAGGCGGATAACCAGCCATAAGGAACTTTCCACGCTACCACCAAACAGTGGGGGGAAAAGATTACAATATTAATACTTCTTCTGCTGCGGCAAGCATCCATTCAATAGTGCGAATTCTCCACTTTACAGTGGGTAAGATGAGAGATACAAGTTTATTCTTCACACTGGCGGTAAACCATCTAGGGGTACTTAATGTTAGCTTAGAAATTACAAGTAAATGTAGCAATAACATATGGTTGGATTAGTACTACTAATTCACAACCTTACAATCCAATAATCTGCAATTTACGAGTATTACAATGATAGAAAAAACCACAAAGTGAAGAATGATTATCTCAATCTAGAAAGCTCATAAACATTGAAAAAGAAGCTAAAATCTGATCTCTTTGAAGTCTGATAATTAAAATCAGCAAACTGAAACTGTAAATCAGCAACCTGTGAATCAATGAAATGCTTATATCTTAATCAATTTACCTCCGAATTGCGTGAAACCAAGTGCAATGAACCTTTGGAGGATAGGTGCCCATGCCATGATGAAGAAACAGCTCCAAAAACCCAGCATTTATTTATTGGCACAATTCCCAATGCAAACAAGAAGGTACGGCCCTAGCAAGGGCGATTTTGCTAGTAAAAAACATACACTTTGAAATTAAATCTGGAATTTGCTAAGAAGGGTCGCCATGACCCTAGCAATGATATTATTGAATGCCCATAACGAGGAATAAATGATACAAGAAGTTGTTAACAAATTCGACTTTCAGCTATGTAAATATCAGCAACTTGAAATTTGGAAAACACACCACAATTCTCCAATTTGAAGCTCAATATGTACTTATGAATGAAGCACACTCTCAATCCATCATCTAGGGAACCATAGTTTCAGGTCCGAAGAGTGGAATAGAATTTGCTAAGCTTTCCCTTAGCCGGATTCTGGATTTCAAACCAGCAGCATAACTTTGCTTTTCAAAACATAACCTCATCAGCCCTCACAAATAGCATGATGACCTGAGCTGAACTGCAGATGATGATACTGTCAAAATTAGACTTACTAAAAATAGCCACTGCCAAAAATAGTAAATTCACTTCAACTCAACAGAAAGCCAAACTGATTGGCCACATTGAATTGCGAAAGATCGAGTTGCTGCTAGAGTGATACTGCTATAAATATACTTACCAAAAATAGCATATTGTTATAAATAGTAAGTTTGCCAAAACCACATCTGTATGCCAATTGAGCAGTAACATGACTTACTATAAATAGTAAGTGTTCCCATTCTTCTTAGCCTACGAGTTTCTGGAAATAGGCTAAATCCAATTGTAGAGCGTAGGGCTAAATCGGGGACATTACATTTGATCGCAAAACTGTAAGCTTGTTATTGCTACAATTTTGCTGTCCCAGAAGTGTAATCGTTATCATAAATTTGAGAAAGGAAATCTTATGCCTCATTTGCTTTGATCTACTCGTGGGTTTTGTTTTATGTGTTTTTCTTACATAATCTTTATTTCAGCTCGCATCGAAAAGTACAATGAGTCTTCAAATGTGTGTTGTAAGAGAGTTTGTTTAAGTATGTGTTAAAATCATTCTTGTTTACTTCTAACTCTCAAGCTCTGAGTTTACTTGAGTTGTTAGAGGCATCATTAGAGTAGGCCTAGTTGTAGTTGAAATTCTAGAAAAAAGAAAACCTCAACTACGATGCTAGAGTTTTATAAGCCTTGTGCTCTTAGCTGAGAACAAAAAAGATTGGCAAATAGTTTAGTTTACTTTCTTTAAGCATCATCAACGAAGAGAGAGCTTCCCCTCCAAATTTGAAGAGCAGTTTATTTGTGCACTGCTGTTCGTTTTTAATCCGCATTCCAGAGGTGTGAATTGAAATGCCAACACTTATAAGACTCAATAATTGCTGCAAACATCATTATTACATAATCGCATATATATATAAAATTGATTTCAATCTTCCCATAATCACTTTATAGGAATGTATATTCTTATATGTACTTATATCTATTTGTATGTAATTATATTGGACTTACTCTCCTTATGGTTGATTTATCATTGCATTCATGTATCCCTTGTTTCCAGATTTCTTATTTCTCCATTTTAATGTTCTTTTAAATCTGCATATACTCTTTTTATATCTGTTTATTTCTCTTTACATCTGCTTGTATATATCCCATATATATTATGCTGCTGTTCTCTTTTACCTTCAGTACCCCACCCCTTATATATCCTCATATCTTAATGGTGGGGCACACCTCTTTAAAGGCACATGTCCTCTAAAAAACTAATCGCTACTTTATTCAATATTGATGCCTAAGTCTTTAATTACTACCAAGCACTGCTTTATGTGATCGCTGCCCCTTCACATCTACGATTCTGTGATATAATCACTCCCTTAACATTGCTATCTTTTAATAAGGATTTTATACCAATCGCAGTCTTCTCATACTGCTGTTTGTTTACTAATTTTATTTTAATATATTATATGTTTATTTTCATATTAGTTTTATTAATATATTTCAATATTATATTATAATGGTTATAACTATAATAATATTTGAATTGTTAATATTTATATTTTCAATATTTATATTTATATTTGTTTTATTTACTTATTTGTATCTCAACACTTTATACTTTCGGGTTGCAATTTTGGCGGCATGACATTGATAAAATGAACGTGTTTCCGTAATCATTAATACTATTTGAGGTTCAGTGATAGAAGCACTATCAAAGAATTGAATTGGAATCCCTCAATCTATTACTATACTTCTTAAGTGATCATGAATTGAACCATTATAAGTTGCTATGTCAAAATTATGTTGTATTCTATTTATTGGCAATTATGAGTATCATTGTACACACACACACACATACGCACACACACGCACATGCAAACACACACACACCTGCACTCGTACCCAAGGAATTTAGTTTTTGCTATTTGTCCTATTGGGTTCCGATACCTGTACCCACCCCTGTACCCGACTCCGAACTGGTAACTTAGATAATTATGATAAAAATTGCTATTTGCCATATTGGGTTCCGCTACCTGTACCCACCCCTGTACTTGAACCCGAACCGGTAACTTAGATAATTATGATAAAAATTGATATTTGCAGGTCAATATCGATGTCCTTGTTAATGGCAGTAGAATTAGAAAGCCATTCATTTGCATTTGAGCTCCAAAATTTTATTAAGTTATTTATTACAACCTCCAAAAATTTGGTGGAATAAGTTGCTTATATTAAAAACTTGCAAGCTGGGCAAACTGAATTCATCATCAGGATAGGTGTCTTAACTTTTATAGGGAAGTGATATTTTTTGGAAGTAAACCATTGTCAAATTAACACCCAACCTTGAATTCAATTTGGAGAGTTTACATATGCATATTTTCATACATATATATATATCATTTCTTTCTCTTTTTTTTCATGATAAATTTTCTAATTATATAAGCCATATTTGTGTGTTAAATTTTTATGTTGTCCATTATAATTTTTTATTCTATAAATTGTTTTATTTTTTTTATTTATTTTTTTTCAGTTCAAAACTTTAAATAATCAAAATATGAATTGATTCTAAATCTATATCTGTAACCATAGTTGGCATACTTAGCAAGTACTTGCCGAGTTTAATTGCTGGCGAGTTACTTGTCGGTTAACTTGTGAGTATAACTCGCTAGACATTGCTTGAATGTGGGACACGCATGAGACACCAAAAATGCGTTAAAAACACCGTTTTTTGCTCATCACCGCCTTCAATTTTCCTCACACCAGTTGAAGAGCAAATTTGAGCTACTTGGAAGGATTTCCAGGCAAATTTGAAGAATTTCAAGGGCAGGTTAGTAATTTTTTTGTTTGTTTTATTTTCAAGTATTTAAATTCATTTTAACAGCTAAAATAAAGCATTTAGGCTATGAAAAATTCATAATTTCCTAAAATCTTGTAGTATTTTGAAATTTGCTTCCAAAAAGTTGGATTTATCACCATTTTATTTCATTTATTCTGATTTTTTTTAGGAATTCACTGTTTTTTTATACACATTATTTCTCTGATTTAAACCTAATTTTGTGAATAGAATGATTAGGTTATATTGAATTTATGTTGATTTAAACTAATTTATGTTGATTTATATAAATTTTAAGCTAAATTTATGCTGATTTAGGCTATTTTTTTGTATTCAAAAATTAAAATGTTGTATTTTCACCTTGTACTTGTAGGTTAATCGTTAGATACAATGGAAAATAGAGAGGCTTCTAGATAAGGCTCAAGCTCAGGTCAACCCAATTGACACCTATTATAGGCACTCATCTAATAGGAGCTAGAGACCCTACTTGGAAATATGCCACACAGGGATTGACACTTGGGGCAATTATTTGCATTAGATGTCAAAAGCTACATCATGGAGGCATAAATCGCCTCAAATATCATCTTGTAGGCAATACTCATCATGATGCAAGGCCCTATATCAACACCACTAAAGAGATCAAATGTGAGATGAATGCACTCCTTTCATTGGCAAAAGAGAAAAAATTACAAAGGGAGAAGACAAAAGTAGCATCCATATTTAGTGATCATGGTCCTCAAATGCAAGCAAAAAAAATGAAGAAACATCATTTGAAGGTATAGTGGGCTCCCTTCGTGGTCCACAGATATGACACACATTGACATCGACTTCATCTACTTCTAGTAGAGTGCCTACATTGGTTGCACACAACCACGTAGCTTTTTTGTGCCCAAAAATATACCTGGAGCACAACCATCATTGGAAGGTACAACGTGGAATAGGAAGATGCATCAACAAGCAGATAAGGCATGTGCCAATTTTTGGTACTTCAACAACCTTCCTTTCAATGTGGCGAGTAGTCCTTATTTGGAGAATTTGGTAACTGCATTGATAGTTGCAGGAAAAGGCTACAAGGTACCTTCTTGGATAGACTTAAGTGGGAGGTTAATAAATAAAAATTTATGCCAATTTATAGTAATTTATGTTGAATTTTAGTCTAAAATTATGCTAATTAATTTTGTACTTTCACTTTGTACTTGTAGGTTGCATACAGGTGCAACCGAAGAGGCAAAGCTAATAGTGGAAGAACATAAGAAGCAATGGTGGAAATATTTTGCACTATTCTTTCTAATAGGTGGATGGATGAAAAGAACTGCATCATTATTAACTTTTTGGTAGCTTCAAATGGTGAAATGATATTTTTGAAATTGGTTGATGCTTTTGACAATATAAAAAATGTAGAAATGAAATACCCCTTATAATTTTTTCGATTTTTGAGCACAAGATTTCACCGGTTAATGTTAGAGAAATGATAAACCAACTGAAGCAATCCTTCACTTTGTGATCACCCAGATCCCAATGAGGGCAAGGTGAGAGCATATGGTGGAAAGGGGATCATTAAATGAAATACAAATTGAAAGTACAATACTGAAAAATCAACTCTTCACTTTTTGATCACCAAGTTCCTAGTGTGGGCGAGGTGAGAGCATATGGTGGAAAAGGGATCGTTAGCTAAAATATACTGAAAGCTGGAAATACAATATGAAAATGGCTTAGCCAATCAGCTAGTAATGCAATGCAACTCGATCACTTATTCAGCAGGAGTGGAAATGCAAAGTATTGAAATGGAAATGTTTGGGTGGCTAGCCGACCCCTTCCGCTTTTCAGCAGGTAGTATAGAGAAGTAAAGTGTTGAAAGGAAATAGATGGCAAGGTCCGTCTCTTCCACTTTTTAGTGGGAATGAAAGTAAAGAACAAAACTGAAAGTAAATAAGGCGGCGAGGCCTGCCTTCTTCCACCAAACGGTAGGAATACAAAGAGCTTATTGCAAAAATAAAATGCCTAAATCAGTACTATTGATTTCAGCCTTACAAAATGTGAAGCAATCTGCAAGTACAATGATATCAAGATATCCAATACTCGCCAAAGTGTTAGGAAATGATCTCCAAACCAAAACAAGCTATCTAACTATGAAAGAAAGCCAAAATTGGAACTTTTTACCAATCTGATGTGAAAGTGCAGCGCTTAGAGAACTCTGACCAGCAAGCTCCAATACCACTAGGATGCTCACAACTTCTCAAGGACACCTCTGAATGACATGAAACAAACTGCAAACAGTTCCTGGAGGTAGGTGACCAAGGTCAAGCCACCAAACAACAATAAATAGTCCAAAAGATTTAGCACGCTTCCCAATGCATCAATAGAGGTGGTACAACCTTCTTGGAGTAGAGCGACCAGCTTAGAAACTCCACCACTTTGAAATAAAATCTGAAACTTTGCAAAAAGGGGCGCCTAGGATGGATGAGAAGATATAACCAATGCCCAAAATCATATAAAAGTCGTGTCGGGAGCTATGAGCAAAAAGGTGCATCAGCCATGCACAAAAACCAGTAACTTCAAAACTGAAATAAACTCACCAAAATCAGAAAACATCAAAGAACTTTATCTTCATTATGTTCAATCTGCTCTTCAGTGTAAAGAGCAGTCTCAAAACTCAGCTAGGTGCTATTTTGCAAGCACGAAACTGAAAGGAACTAGGAGGTATGCGTTCCTCGAAGCAAGGGTTTGAAGAAATTTCAGCAGCACTTCGTTATGTTTGCAATGGATAGTTCCAAATGAAGGCCAACACTCTTATTTATAAATTTCTCCTCAAATTCAAACCTTTACCCTCCAATTAGGGCACCCAAAATGAAACTCACATTCACCTTTTTCAAATTGCATTTGAGTTGCATTTTGACTCCTTGACCAACTCGTCCAAAGCATATGAGGAATAATACTTTATCAAAAAGTAAATATAACATAATATGGGTGTCCAAGTCACTTAAGTGAAAAATACATTATAATTGCAATTATCTCCATGCTAGGCGTCCACATTACCTTAGCCAATATTTTTCACTTAAACATTATATTCACCAAAGAATTGAACTTGCCAAAACAAGCTTCGAGACTGTTGGAGACCAAACTGCTCAAACTGCCCTACCAGAAATAGCCACTGCACTGAGCCACTGAGTTGTTGCTAAAAATAACACTACCAAAAATAGAACTTACTATAAATAGCATACAACTAAAAATAGTGACTTCAAACGCATTTTGAGCACAAACCGGGCAGCTGTCACAACTTACTAAAAATAACAAGTCCGGAAAAGTCACCTGATGTAGATGCATGCTATACCACTTCGAAGCTCTCTAAAAATCCAGAAAGACTCAAAAGCCACATTGAAAAACTTTTGCATGCAAACATCTGAAAACACCAAAGAAACCTCCAAGCAATTGGAAACCCTAATTTCTACTTCCGACTTGCCTCCGAGCCTTCGGAATAGGCTAGCGGTCAACTGATGAATCTACTACTAAGAAGGGGACATTACAAGAGACATTGAGTATAATGTTGGAGGAAGTTGTCATGGTGGTGGGCTTAGAGAATGTGGTTCAAATCATAATTTACATTGCAAAAACATATGTGGTGGATAGGAGATTGCTCCAAGAGTGGCATCAATCATTTTTTGGACCCCTTGCATAGCACATTGCCTTGACCTTCTTTTGGAGGGCATAGGCAAACTTGATTGGGTGAGACCAGTTGTAGATGATGCAAGAAACATAACAAAGTTTATCTACAATCACCGTTGGGTCTTAATTTGATGAGAGATCACACCCAAGGGAAACAGTTGGTGTGATCGAGTGTCACAAGTTTTTTAGCAATTTTCCTAACATTGCAAAGCATTATTAGTTTTTTGACTTCTTTGAAATAGATGTTTGTGAGTCAAGCATGTTTAGACTCATCATCTTCAAAGAAGGTTGCAAGCATAATCTTTGACAATATTTTTGTACAAAGAGCTACAAAGATTGTGAAGGTAACCTCAAAACTTTGATTTTAAATTCAAATTGAATATTTATTATTTAATTTAAGTCTTTCATTATAAATTTGTAACTTGATTTTTTTTGTATTTGTAATTTGTAGGTGTCGGAGCCCTTTGTTAGAGTTCTCTGTTTGGTAGATGGGCATCAAAACCCAATGAGGTATATTTACATGGTCATGGATAGGGCCAAAGAATCCATCCAATATTATTACAAGGGGAAAAGCCTTAGATTTGATCTCATTTGGGAGATCATTGATCGAAGGTGGAACAATCAACTCCACAAACTCGTCCATGCAACAAGGTACTTCCTCAACCCTAGTTTTTTTCTATTCAGATAGCTTCTCAGATCCTAGTGGAGAGGTTATTGAGGGCCTCATGACATGCATTTAGAGAATGACACCCTAGGTTGAGGTGAGAGACCTCATTATTCAATAATCTATTACAAGATTGAAAGGGGCATGCTCTTTTCTTCGAAACTAGCTATCTAAGGAAGAGCCACTCAGTCACCAAGTAACAAAGTTTGGAGTCTTTACATCACATGCATTTTACAGTTTACAAATTTCAAATTTATGACTATTGATACTTCGATAGAATATGGTTGACTTTGCTTTCTAACTCTTCAATATTTTATTTTGTAGATTCTTGGTGGATAGATTGGGGTACAAATACCCCAAATCTCCAAGGTTTAGCTCTTTGCATTTTGTGCCAACCTTGTATTGCACCTAGTTGTGAATGCAATTGGACTTTGTTTGAGGCCATCCACATGAAGAAGAGGAACAAATTAACTAAAAAATGCCTCAATGACCTTGTCTTTGTGCAAGACAACCTTCGGCTTTGCACAAGAAGGGTAGAGCACAAATTAGAGGTGTTGGGAGATTTTCAGGCAAGATGGAGCAATAAAGAAATGAATTAAACAATCAACAATGCAGATACAAAATTTTTAAATGACTAGAACTTAGTCATAGAGACAAAAATTTAACGTGGTTCACCCTTTTGGGCTATGTCCACAAATAGTTGTCTAGTAATTTTATTAAATCCAGCAAAAACAAGATTACACTAACCAACAACAATCCACTACTGTGTGCTCTTTTTTTGAACTGTGCTTAACAACCCGCACACTATTGCTACGTGTTCACTTCAAACCGTGTGACCATCAAAAAACTTCCCACATGTTTGTTGCGTGTTGTTTCAACTTCACATGTCTATGTCTCTTGGCCTTCCGAATTTGTAGCTGAAAAAAACTGTAACTTCCAAGTACTTAACAAACTATTTTCAACCAAATTTAATTACAAATTTCTTTATTAAAAAATTGGGAAATTTTTGCTTCAAGGGTGCTATCCTCGGGCCCCCGATTGGGGGACCCCGTAGGAGGGGGTCCACCCCCTTGTACTCCTTGGTTAATTAATTTGGGGGGAAACCGTAGCTGCTAAAGTGGCCAAAATATTAACCTAGAGCATGATCAGGCTACACATACCAACAAGTGGAGCTCATTGATTTGGATGACATTGATCCTTATAGCGATTGGATAGGGCAGGATTAGCAATACGCATTGTTTATCAAAAGATGATATTCTTGATTTTGAGAGGCAAACATTGGAGAATGGGTGTAGTAGGAGATA
This sequence comes from Sequoiadendron giganteum, assembly GCA_007115665.2. Taxonomy (NCBI): domain Eukaryota; kingdom Viridiplantae; phylum Streptophyta; class Pinopsida; order Cupressales; family Cupressaceae; genus Sequoiadendron; species Sequoiadendron giganteum. The sequence continues at coordinate 109,692,520 of CM021108.1, forward strand.
TAGGATTGGATGCATTGATGAGGTTGAGGAGTCATTGCCATCAACTAGCAAGATGGAGGAGGTCGAGCTAGAGCCACAAGAACAACCTTCTATGCTGAGAGGAGCCACAATAGACTCCAAGCATTAGAACCTCAACCTCTCCCCAAGTTTTCACTAGATTAGGGAAGAGGAAGATGTAAAATTTTGTATTTTGTAATATGCAATTTATGAATTATGATGATGATTTTCAAAGGCAATCATCATAAATTCATAATAGTTGTCAGCTATCTATTCATATTGTATCAAGATTCTGCATGATGCAATTTTGTACTCATTTATGGACTCATTCGATACATCCTGTCTTTGAATTTTGCAAAAAATAAGTGTTTCTAAAGAAATTTAAGCAATTTTTTAAGTTGTAGAGTTTTTGCCAAGTCAAAATTTTTGGGTTTGCTGAGTTTTTGTTAAGTCCAAGTCTGCCAATTATGTTTGCAACAACCCACCCTACTTTTTATTTTTTATTTTTTATTTTTTGCAATATAGAAATGTGTATGCAATGCCTCCACACTTTCTAATCACTCAAATCCCAAAGTGGGTAAGGTAAGAGCACACGGTGCTTCAACTACACACTAGCTATGATGTATGCAAGAAGATGAATGGCGACAAGCTGACCAGAATATGCAAGTGGCTGAGCCGACCTAATCAACACCTCTTTAGCAGATTGCATGAATGCAATGCAAGCCATTGGCAAAATGTCTAAACTTGACTCAAACCAAGATGTATGATAATGGTATAATAATTGGTGGTAAATCGACCAATCCTCCAATATGAAATGCATGCAAATGATAACCCTTCAGCGGTATTACCATCTGAAGTTTACAAAGTAGTTAAAAAACACATTACAATATGACAAATATAAGAAACTGTTGTAATCAACTATAATATCAGGTTTGATCATGAATAAATATTGCTACAACACAATGAATTAGTTCATAAAACCATATAACAAGGGAATACAAGCTCACAATGGTCAATGAAACTTTGCAATGCTGAACAAAGATGAATACATGCTGATTTTAGAACACTACTGCCACAAAAATCAGACTGATACACTGCTGATAACACAATAGAAACACCACCCACACAACTATAGCCATTACTCAGATGCACACCAACACAACCAAACTAAAATATACTGCTGTAAGTCTGAAATGGAGATTAATGCTGCTGGTACAGCAGGTATAACCCACACAAACCTCAAACATCCTCCTAGAACATGTTATAATCTTCAACAAAATTGCATTAGTGACATTTAGCAATCAAAACATCCTCAAAATACATCAAATATTTCCATTTTTCCAAACATATGGAGAGAACTCAGCTTGCAGCACCAATGTGATCTCAGGGTGAAATCACCATATCTAGTTAGGAGGGTTTTTGTCCTTGAAATTGGTATTCCAAGGGGGTTTTCGTCTGTGATGAGCCCAACTGGCTCCCTCTCAAACCCTTGCTGTTTTGTTTATCTTTTTGTGTTTTTTAGTTTTTTAGAGAAAGTTTCTAGAGAGAAATAGAAGGGGCGGCAGCGTATAAAAGCTCATAAAACTTGAATTTGAGCTAATATTGATTAAGTGTAAATGCAGAGAGTATTAAATAACCATAACAATAAGATTACAAATGATAGACATACCCGTAAGCCTCCAGATTATTTAATTAAGAAATTATTCAAGCTTGCTAGTCGGAAATGGTGAAAACTGACAAAATAGGACACCTGGGCTACAGATCTGACTTCTCCCCAACAAAAACTGGATACAAGCAGTCTTGAAGGGTGGATGCCAAGAATGGAACACTATTAGATGCAAGAAAGAAAGCGTTTCAGCAAGAAGCTTCACACGCCTAGCCTCCATAAGACACGTTTCCCAAGACTGAAAGGTACGGCCAAGCAAGAAACTATGGAATAAACACTGGAAGTTGCAGAGAATCCTGAAGGAGACGTCTTTGATGAAGAAGCCCTCTTCTTTATTGTAAACTGAATAAAACTGTACAAAGAATCCTGATTAAAGCACTGAAGAACTCCTGAAGTGAAGCTCCCATGGTTGCAATCATTCAACTGATCTTTCACAGTCTCACAATCACCAATCTGTGAAGAATTGTCGCTCTCCAAAGATAAATTTCTTGAAACCCTTGTCTCAGAGAAATCACGCTCAGCCAAAGCCAAAGAAAAAATGTCGAATAGTCAAAAGATGAGTTCGAATTTTCCTTTGCTTCCTTAGAAGGGCAAAAAGGCACGCATTTCCATAAAGTGATGCGTATTTCACTTTAAAATACATTTAAATGTATTTTATATCTTTTCAATAGTCAATGATTAAATAAATGGGCACCCCTTTTGATAAAGTGTATTAATTTTCACTTAAATAAATTTAAGTGATACTTTATTATAAAATCAAGTTGACTTTATAATATTCCATCAAATAAAGTAAAACACTTTAATTCACTGGAAAATTAATATCTCGCTCATAACTCAACATATTGACGTGCCGTTAGAAGTTGTCAATCACTGCACTGCCAAGGCTTGTTGTGAGCCAATCACTGAACTCAAAGGATGGAAACGACAAAACCCACCAAATAAGGCCATTGACCCTTTAACCCAATCCTATTAGCCTACAAGGATCCAAGAGATAGGCTAACTCAACTGCTCCTGAGAACTGACTAGAGTGGGGACATCACATCGTCCTTAAGAAATATGAACTCAAGTTCTTGCTTAGAGCAAATGAAAATAAAAAAATAACTCAGTGACCCTTCTTCTTAAGACCCAACCTCCTTTTATAACCTTTTTAGAGCTCTTTTAGGGAAAAAACATTTTTTTTTGTTTTTTTTTTGAAAAAAAAAAATGCTTTTTGCTTTTTTCGTCACTTTTTTTTGAAAAAAACGTTTTTGTTTTTTTATTGTTTTTTTGAAAAAACATTTTCCATTGATAAAATAATATAAAGTGTCCTTATGACCGTTTTTCATCACCTTGAGCCTAAGCGACACTTTATTTGCTCTCTTCAAACACTTTGTTTTAAAAATAATTAAATGTAAGCTGTCAAATAAAATATTGAAAAGTAACTTTTTGAAAACTTAATTATTTTAATTATTTTCCCTTTTCCAATGCCAATTAGCTTATAGGAAAAATTTGAAAAATAAACTAATGGCTAAGCACTTGCTCACGTGCGAGAAGGGAACATTACAGTATCCATGTGTATCTATGTTCTTTTTTCTCTTTTTCATCCATAATATGTACATTTATGTGTCATCTTTTTTTAAAATAAGTTTCATTGGCATAACCCTGTACCAAGAGGTGAAATTTCTAGTTGCAAGTTCAGAGTAAACTTGCATGAATCAAACTCTTTGAGAATCTGAAGTGAATAGATTGTAAGAGGAAAATTAGTTCAGTAAATTTCCAGTACAGTAAATCTGTTTGTTTCTTCAGAGGAAGATTGCATTTTTCTCCTTCACTTGGAGGCATCTAAACCAAATTGTTTCAGAAACAACATAATGTCGTAATATCTGAGTATTAATTCTTGTTGTCTTGGATTTGAGGAATGTCAAGTTTTAGGACACACACAGCATATCAACCTTATATGCCTTTGGATAGTGAAACATGTTTCAAATTTCTGTCCTTAAATGTATGATGTGTTCAATGTTTGCTGCTGCATTTTTGGAAGAGGCTGTCTAGGTTGGATAAGGATATTCTTGTGGTGATTTTATCACATTCACAAATTTGAGGTAAAAAATATTTAGCTTATTTAGTTTTGGAGTTGTCTATCATGTTTGAATGTATCATTGTGCATATGGCTCCATTCACAGCTGTTCTATTTCTACAATACTGGCAGTCTTGTTCAACAATTGGTCATATTCAATGGACATAACCTCAGAATCTTGAATTTTCTTGAATATAAATAATCAAAATTTAGTTGAAGGCATCTGTAACTTCAGATAGCATAAATATTGTGTACTTCTTGTCCATTAATTGGCTTAAAAGTGTGAATGTCTGGCTGTGCGAGATAGTTGATCTGTTTCAGAATTGTCTGAATGCGTTTCAAGTTCTTTGCCATGCTATCCTATTGATATTTTTTTTTTGCATATTTGATCCATTTATTTCTGTTGCTTCTCTTGAGATTGTTCTTACCTTGATTTCCAAATAAATATTTTTCCTTGGCTTTCATTTTTCTGAAGTAGGCATCTATCCATTTTTAGGTCACAGTTTGTCTTTAGTACATTTACATTTCAATAATGTAATTGATTTTATTATTCTTCAAATAGTTTACAAAGGTTAGTGATGATTTATCTCTATTTTCTCCTGTCTTAACATTTTTAGGGTTGTTAACAAGGACTGCATTTGATAATATTATTGGTTATAAGCCTTTCTTTTCATTTTACTTACAGAGATGTCAAAACCATTCTATTCACAATTTTTTTCTTAGCATGTTTTAATGAATAATCTGTTTTTGGCAGCGTGTTTTGTATGTTGATATTGACATTCACCATGGTGATGGAGTCGAGGAGGCTTTCTACACAACAGATAGGGTCATGACTGTCTCATTTCACAAATTTGGAGACTATTTTCCTGGTACAGGTGATATCCGAGACATTGGTTATGGAAAAGGGAAACATTATGCTTTGAATGTCCCATTGGACGATGGAATTGATGATGAAAGTTTTCAGTCTCTATTCAAACCTATCATTCAACGAGTGATGACAGTCTATGACCCTGAGGCGGTTGTTCTTCAGTGTGGAGCTGACTCCTTGTCTGGAGATAGATTAGGCTGCTTTAATCTTTCTGTAAAAGGGCATGCTGAGTGTGTACGATATATGAGGTCATTCAATGTGCCACTTTTGCTCTTGGGTGGTGGCGGATATACAATTCGTAATGTTGCTCGATGCTGGTGCTATGAGGTATTTATCGTTACTATTTTATTGTGTTTATTAGTTAAGATTCAGTCTTTAACATTGTAATTTAACTGTTTGCCTCCCAAATGTTCAGACAGGAGTTGCAGTTGGTGTAGAGATTGATGATAAAATGCCTCAGCATGAATATTATGAATATTTTGGACCAGATTATACTCTTCATGTGGCCCCAAGTAATATGGAAAACAAAAATTCAAAACAAATGTTGGATAAAATTAGGTTTGTGACAATTTCACAATCTCTAAGGTTGACTTCTTTTGTGTACAAATTTTCAAAAATCAATTGCGCTTTAAAATATGAAATCCTAGTTATTGACTTATTTTATTAGTTCTGCTTTTTGATTTATTTGTTTATGGCACTGCATGTGTTGGACCTTAAATAAGATATTACTTAATGCTTTATTTTTGAATAGGTCCAAACTACTTGAAAATATTAATTCAATGCCATGTGCACCCAGTGCCCAATTCCAGGAGCGTCCTCCAGATACTGAGTTCCCTGAGCCAGTACATTTATAAATGCTTCTTTTTTTCTGAGTTTCTTCATGTACAACTTACAAGTGTATATATAACTCACAAGTGTATATATAACTCACTGAATTTACAACCACTGCTCCTTGATTGTTTTGAGACAATTGCAGGAAGAAGAAGATTTTGATGCACAAATTAGAAGTCATAAATGGGATAGAGAAAAGTATTATTCTGATTCAGAGAACGGTGACTCAAAACTTCGGAATCATGACGTAGAGGAAGTTGCATTCATTCGGTATGTATGAAAGGTTCCAAGCCAATCACAGCTTTTCTATATTTTAAAACAATAGCTGGCTTGTAGCACCACATTGCATTTCATCGCATTTTTTATGTTTGCAAAGTTTACTAAATTTACAATGGGTTACTGGGCTGCAAGAAGAAAGGGTGGTAACATTTTTCTTTTCTAGGAAAACTTATCCAGAGAATGTTCAGGTTGTCATCTGTAGGCACTGTTAAGTGAATTGTGTGCATAAAAAGTTCTTAATTCTATCATGCAGGATTGCTGACACTGATAAAGATGTCTAGTGGTCAGCTGAAATTCTTTTTTGGCTCTGATTTAATCAAAGCCCATTCCTTGCCAACTTTAGTTTTACACGGCTTTCATTCCTTTAATTTTAAGAAACTTAGTAGTTATGATTGTCAAATTATATTCAATCTTTTTACTATTAAGAGGAAATTATGTTCAGATGCAAACATTATGTAATGTCCCCATTTTAGCCCTACGCTCTTCTTGAGGTTTTAGCCTATTTCCGGAAACTCATAGGCTAAGTAGAGCTGAAAATTAGGGTTTCCTATTTTTTAGGAGGTTTCAGATGCAATTTTGAGGGCTTGCATGCATGGGTTTTGGATGCATGTTTGGTGGAGTTTTCTGGGTTTTCAAAAAGCTTCAAAATAGTGTATCATGCATCTCCATCTGATAACTTTTCTAGGCACTTACTATTTATAGTAAGTCATGTTGGCTTCCCGGTTTGTGCTCAGAAGGCGTTTGGAAACACTTACTATTTATAGTAAGTCATGATTACTGCTGAGTCGATGTTCAGATAATGTTTTTGCAAACTTACTATTTATAGCAGTTGCTATTTTTGGTAAGTTTATTTATAGCAGTATCCTTCTAGCAGCAGCTCAATCATCTACAGTTCACATTTTGGGCAGTGTGGCTGTTCAGTTGGTTTTTTGAAGGTTTTTGAAGTTAACTTACTATTTTCGGCATTGACTATTTTTAGTAGGTCTTTTTGTGGCGGTGTCTTCATCAACAGTGTGGTGCAGTTCATTATCCAGATTTTGTTAATGTCTCAGTTTCCAGTTTGGTGATAATTGTCTCCTTGGACTAAGTTTTATATTTAGTTAAAATTGTGTTTTGAAGTTGTACCCCACGCCTAGCTTAATGACTTTAAGTTGTTTTTAAGTTGGGGCCATAAAGTGATACATTTAATATTTTATTAAATGTTTATTCCGCATCTAAAAAATTGTGTTTTGAAGTTGTACCCCACGCCTAGCTTAATGACTTTAAGTTGTTTTTAAGTTGGGGCCATAAAGTGATCATTTAATATTTTATTAAATGTTTATTCCTCATCTAAAGTGGGACGACTTGAAGGGGTTGAATGAAGAACTTATTGTTATATTTTAAATGGTGCCTTTTTGGAAATAGGCCTCCCTTTTGGGAAGAGGAAGAGTTTTCTTTGGGAGTTACAAATGTTTCATCTCCTCTTGGTAAAGCTTATATATTGGTGCCTTGCTCTTTGTATTTCATCTTGGAAAATTGAAAGTAAAGTTATGTTGCTGGTTTGAAATCCAGAACCTGGCTAAGGGGAAGCTTAGCATTTTGTAATCCATCCTTCGGGCCTGAAACTATGGCTTCCTAGGTGGGTCTTTGAGACTATACTTCACATAGGAGTGCAGATGGAGCTTTATTTCTGATGTTATTTGACAGGTTGCTGCTGTATAACCTGTTATTGAGTTGCTGGTTTGTTCATGGCTGAAGCGAATTTCTGTTCGTAGCTTCGCCATCGAATTTTCTATCGTTCTAGGTATTGGCCCATGCTGTTCCACTGTGGAGGGCGCCCCTTTCTGCAAGTTTGCAGATTTTATCATTGAGTTTCTGATTTTTGGGAGAAGGTCGACCCTTCCTGGACGCCGTACCTTTCTTCTTGACTGCCTTGGGAATCGTGCCAATTGTTTCTCTCTGTTTTGGGATTGTTTTCTCAATGGAGGTTGGACGCCTAACTCTTAGCTGTTGATTGGCTGTGGTTTGAGAGCTTTCCGAGCTGAATTGAAGAAGATACGTCCAATTTGGTGAATTCTCTCTTTGCTGATCTGATTTTCTGTATTTCATGTTTCTGATCAGGTTAGTTTGAAATTGTTATAATGCTGTTCTAAGTTTCTTTCTATATCATTTTGGCATTGTAAATGTTAGAGGAAGTGTTACTCTAACTATCATATGTTTTGGTAGCTTAACTTCGTTGTATTGCAGCTGTATGCCATTTGTTTGTAAGCTGATTAGTAGTACTAACAGCAATTGTTTACTTTGCTGCAATTTAGTTTATTGTATTCCCCCCACAAAAATAAGTGGTTGTGTGGATTGTATACCCCCCATAGTTTAAGTGGAAGTGAGGTTAATTGGCTGGCTTGCCGCCTTCAAATGTTTGTAATAATCACACCCACGAAATAAATGGAGTATTCCCACCGCTTGTGGATGCTTGCATCAGCAGAAGAAGTTGTATTTCAGTTTAATATCTAGCACTCCACCATATGTTAGCACCTCACCTTGCAAAAGGATCTTGCGTGCACATTCTTGGTGTTGAGTTTAGCTCTCTATTTTCAGTTGTTATCAAGTTATTAGATCCTAGGGATCCTTTGACCATATGCTCGCCCCTTCTCCTTAAATGGTTTTAGGGCGTATTCTTGGTTAGAGTTGTTTCAGCTGTGTTTTGGTTTAGAGCTAATTCTTAACGGGTGCATGATTTGCATTGTTGTGACTGAAAATTAAAGACAAAAATTAAGGGGTATATTAAACATTATGTATGGTTCCTGGGTTTGACATTCAATGCTGGATGGTGAAAAGTCTATTTTAATGTTACTGTGCGAGGGATTATTTTCAAGTCTAATATATTGACAAACAAATATTCCTTTTGAATGCTTTTGTTAAACATCAAGGGAGCAACAAGACAAAGCATCAAATAAAATTAGATACATGTTTGGTGGATGAGGGCAAGATAATCAAGGTTACAGTATACAGAAAAATCTAAAACTGAACTGCGCCTCATCATGGTAACATCAATTCATAAGGAAGTAATAGAAGTTTAATGAATCTGATTTAATATACAGAAACTACAGAGTACAGAAGTAGTTTTTTGCTGTGTTAGAAACAACAAGTTCAAAAGCTAAGTTACCAGGTTCGGCCTTGGGGGGCCCGGGTTCGATCCGGGTTCAAAATTCGGGTTCGGTTTGCCCTAATTCGCCCAGGGTCCGGAAAAATGCACTGTGGGTTCGAATCGGGTTCGGAACCTGGACTGTGGGTCCGACCAAATTCGAACCCGGTTCGAACCCGGGTAGAATTTCGTGCCCAGGCGGACTTCAAAGCACGAATTTGACTTTTTTTTATAATTTTTTAAGTCTTTGTTGACTTTTAAATATTTTTTTATTCTTTCCAACCCTAATATGTGCCTCTAAAACATGAAATAGGTAAAGTGATAGTCATTTACCAATTTGTGAATGAAAAAAAAGGATTTTTTGCCTCCATTGCTGAACTTTCTCTTTTGCTTGCACAAGCTTGAATAGACTTGAAGGTTGATTGTAGATTGTTCGAAGTTGGTTGTTGTGCTATTCCTAAGCACTTGCAAGTGCCTATTCGTTGCCAAGAAGATCATTGAGCAAGATTTCTTCAAAAGAGGTAGGTTTTTTGAAGTTTTTTGATTATTTTTTTTACATTTTTTTTAAACAAATGGACTTCAACTCTTTTGTTTTGTTTTTTAGTTTTAGTTTTGTTTTACTTTTCATTCCTCTAAATGTCTATAACACATGTTCAATTTTTTCATTTTTTGAAATTAATTAAGCCTGTTAGTTTCAAATTCAATCAATCAATACCAAAATTTCAATATGTTGTGCCTTAGGTATTCCATATTACAATGGCAACCGGTACCTCCTCAGGCTCAAGCCAATCTCGTTTCAAAACAAACCCAAACTCTCCCCTTTGGAAATATGTAGAAATGGTTCAACAACTTCCAGGTGGTGGAGGATATGTTTGGATTTGTAGTCATTGCCATGTTCAGTATTCAAGCTCATACAGTCGAGTGAAAGGGCACTTGTGTGGGATCTCTGAAACAGGCATAAAAAATTGTCCAGGTGAAGATGAGAAAGGCATTCCAGATAATATAGTGTTGAAATATATTGCTGAGCAAGAAAAGGCAGACCAAAGAGCAGCCAGTGGTAAAACAAGCCATCCTTTGAAGAAAGGATCTCGTTTCATGAAACCCCCTACACCGCCTTCTTATTTTCCACCTACAGGAAGCCATCCATTTATGGACATCCCTCAAGAGCAAACCACGCCCTCTTCAAATAAAAGATCTAAGGGACCATTGGAAGCTTCATTTCAGAATGAGGCAAGAGAGATTGCTGATCAAGACATAGCAAGATGTGTCTATGCCAATGGATTGGCATTCAATGTTGTTCGTTCACCATATTGGCAAAAAATGGTGAAATCTATTAATGAGGCTCCAAAGGGGTATAAGGGCCCAGGTTTTGAGAAGGTTCGTTGCACCTTATTGGAGAAAGAGGTGAAACATGTAGCAGACTCTTTGAAGCCCATAAGGGATTCGTGGATCGAAACAGGGGTGACCATCGTTTCTGATGGATGGAAAGATGCAAAAAATCGCCCATTGATCAATGTTATTGCTGTGTCCCCTAAAGGGGCAATGTTTTTGAGAGCAGTGGATTGTGAAGGACAGGTGAAGGATGGTCCATTTATTGCTAACATCATTTGCCAAGCTATTGAAGAAGTGGGCCATAAAAATGTTGTGCAAGTTGTAACTGATAATGCCAAAAATTGTAGGGCTGCTGGGTTATTGGTTGAGGAGAAGTATCCACACATTTTTTGGACACCTTGTGCTGTCCACTCCCTTAATCTAATGCTACAAAAAATTGGATCCAAAATTGAATGGATCAAACAGGTGTATGCTGAGGGCGAAGACATTCAAATGTTTGTCACCAACCACCATATGACACAAGGAATATTTAGACAATTCTCAAAATTGGAGTTGTTGAAGGTAAGTTAATTCTCAATATTTTTAATTTTTTTAATTTTTTGTTAATTTTAAATTTTGATTTTGTAAATTTAAATTATATTTTAGTTTTAATTTTGATTTTCAAACAGGTTGCCGAGACTCGTTTTGCCTCCAACACAATTGTGTTGAGACGCCTTATAAAGGTTCGTGAGGCACTCTCTGCAATGGTAATCAGCCCTAATTGGGCCATATGGAGGCAATCTACCAGTGAAAGGGCAAATAGGATCAAGCAAAGGATCCTAGATGATAGTTGGTGGGACCTTGTTGAGTATCTCGTCAGTTTCACTGAGCCCATATTGAGCATGATCCGTTACACTGACATGGATAGACCTTGTTTGGGTGAAGTATATGATGGTATCGACTCAATGATTGAGAAGATGAAAATCATCATCAATGCAAAAGAGGAAGATCCCGAAGAAAAGTTCTTCAAAGAGCTACAAGAAATCATTGTTGATAGATGGAACAAAATGACCACTCCGTTGCATCTTCTTGCTTTTGCATTGAGTCCCAAATATTATAGTCCAGAGATACTTTCTGCTTCAACAAGAGTTGCTCCATATAGGGATGTTGAAGTGGGTCAAGGGTACAAGGCAGCAATTCGTAGACTCTTCACTGATCGTGACCAACGTGATCGAGTGAGGGCTGAGTTCATGGCTTTTGCATGCTCTGGTACTGTTGATCATAATCTTGATGCTGTTCGAGACAAGGTTAGGGTGGATGCTCATAGTTGGTGGTACTTCCATGGGCAAGAATACAGGCACCTCCAACCTATTGCAATAAAAATTTTATCCCAAGTAAGTTTTATATTTTGTAATTTTAATTTTAATTTTAAATTTATATTTATATTAAATTATTAATTAATATTTTTGTTTAGTTAAATCAACTTAAATTTTGTAACTCCTAACTATTTAATTTGGTCTTAATAGGTTGCTAGTTCATCTTCTTCTGAGATGAATTGGAGCACATACTCCTTCATCCACTCAATAAAATGCAATAGGCTACATTCGAAAAAGGCAGAGGACTTGGTGTATGTGCATTCAAACTTGCGCCTCCTTACACACAAGCAAGTTTCCTACAAAGAAGGAGACACAAGGAGGTGGGATATTGAGCCAGAGCAGCTTGACTTGGATGCTTCCACAAGTCACTTAGCTGCACTTGATATTGATGATGACTATGAGCCTGAAGCAACCGCTGAGCATGAGAGTGGTAGTGTTAGTGCTAGTGGCAGTGCTTGTGTGAGTGCAACTAATGCCATTTGTGGTTCTACACATAATGTAGCATCTAATGATGATGATGATGATGCTTTTTTTGATGACCCATATGACTCAGATTGATCAATGATCAATAATTATTAATTATTAATGGCTGATTGTAAACACTTTACATTTTTATGTTTGAACTTTGATGATTTGAGTATAAAATGGTGGTGTATTTTTCATTTTTGCTATGTTATTTAACTATTAATATGGTGGTGTATTCTGAACTTAATTACTGCTGCAAATCTGTATATATTTCTGATTTTTATATGTTTTTGTATTACCGAACCCAAAACGAACCCAAATCGAACCCAAATAAAAAAAAAAAAAATTCCCAAACCGGCGAATTGGGTTCACGAACCCGAACCCGAACCCGAACCCAAAACCGAACCGGTAACTTAGTTCAAAAGCAGTATTTTGGGTTGTAGGAAGTTGGAAACAATAGAGCAGGAAAAAATGATTTTTTTTGTTTTTTAAGAAACAACAGAAGTGCATGCAGTGAGGTTGAATAGAAAAATCAGATTAGGGCTGGCATAGCTTGATCTAGCCATCGCAGAGAAAAATGGTTTCAAGATTTGCCCCAAAGGGACTTAGAATTTTGAAAAATGCAAACTTAAAAAAACCTAATATTTATTTGAATTTTTTCATTTGCAGGTGATTGTCTTGTTGCAAGCACAGGTCATTTCGAGGCATTTTTGGAAACTTTTTTTGGCACCATGCCTCCTTCATGGTTGTGTCCATCCACTCCAACAATCATGAAATGGACAAAAAAATTGTAGAATTAGAGACGCAAACTTCAAAATTGACACAAATGGTCCATGCGCTGAATGCCCAAAATGCAACTCTCATTAGCTGCCTCAATACTGAACAACCATCTAAGAGTGGACATTCGTTTGGATACACAGCTTATGGCCCAAAATTAGACATTCCCTGATTTGATGACACAGACCATAGCAGTTGGATTTATCAAGCTGAATAGTACTTCAGTCTGCATAATAATTATTCTGTCAACAGGGTCCCTATTGCACCATTCCATTTAGAGAAAGAAGTTGTTCAATGGTATCTCAAGTCTCATGATGAAATCACTTGGAAAAATCTGTCAAACAATTGTTGGTTCAGTTTGGCTTGAGTGCCTATGAGATTTTATTGATGCTCTTACTAAGCTCCAACAAATTGGCTTAGTTTGTGAAAAGTAGACTGAATTTGAGTGCTTTGCAATTGTACTCGGGGCTTATTTGACTCATTTTTCATAAGTTGCTTCATTAATGGCCTTAAGGATCCAATCTGCCCTGAGGTTAAAATGTTTAAACCAAATGGCATGATGGAAGCTTTGGGTTTGGCAAATCTTGTAAAGGATAAGCTCACCATTCAATCTTGTTTTTCAATTGTAGCTCCCTTCAAGAACACAATACCACCATGTCCTCTTATGTCATAGCTATCAAAGACCACTCCCATTAAACACCTCATGGAGGTTGAAATGCAAAATTGATGAGAAAAGGAGCTAAGTTATGTGATGAAAATTTCACAAGGGGTCACAAATGCCAAAAACGTGTGCAACAAAAGCTATATAGCCTCAATGTTGAATTCCCTCCAAACATGGAAGAGTGGGAAGATGCTCCGAAAATTCAAGAAGAAGAACTAGCTGTCATTGATTCCTCTCCTGTGAACTCCCATCTAGAAATTTCTGCCGATGCCTTGGCAAAAGTGACCACTTCTCAAACTATGAAAGTGTTGGTGTGTGTTTTGAGTACGCCACCGAACACAGAATAAAATGCCTAAGGGACAGTTTATCCTCTCTTGAAAAGTGATTGCAAATACTTAAAAGATAATACAATAACTCCAATGTTTCTTTGGTCAGGTCATGACATGTGGATAAGGCCAGTGGGCGTTGTGATTTGCTGGTAATCATAAGGGGACTTATGTGAAATTTGTTTTGCAAGTTGAGGACTTAGACAGTTTTATCATTGAGGGCTCTTTTGATGGGTATTTCAGATTTTCCAAAAAAAGGGCAAAAGGATAAGGGTTTAGAGATCTAAACTATGCCTAAGAACTCAAGAGATGGCAACAACTAGATAAAATAGGGTAACCACACTTTGTTTCGCCTCCTTCGGACAACTACGCAAAGCGGGTGCAATCTTCAATGGAAGTGATAATAATTTTCATGTTTGAATTGATAATTAAAACAAACAGAAGTTAAGCATCCACAAATTAATGGCTCAGAATAACTTTACACATTGAATGCAAATCATCCATCCAACAAAAGTATGAGCTTGATTTTATCTATCACTGCTATCAAATCTATCATTCATTAATAACATGTAAATGAAATACTACTTTAATTCTACTCTTAAGTGTTGAAGGAGAAATATTAAAACCTTGCACACTACTTGAAAATAAAAGTGGTTCTTAGCAAATCATGCACAAGAGCTTTTATAAATGGAAATAGTTTTGTCGCAACAATCTTATACAACTCACTTCACGTCTTACAAATGAGGGGCGAGCTCAATTTATAGGCTCCCCGATTACAATTCAATGGCCAAGATTGATTTAGGATCAACAGTCGAGGCTACAAAATAAAACCCTAATTAGGGTTTGCCATAATTAACTACCTCTCGACCAATGAGAAAATTACATTTTGGGACACTTGTCCTTCTTGCTAAATATAAACCAACTCCATGGATAAGTCAAGTTCATTGAACCTAGACATGTTGACTTGGAACAATTTGACTGGTTGGAAGATGACGAGGCGCCACCTCACATGCTGGATGTCCTCCTTGGTCTCCTTGTTCTTTTTCCATGCATTTGCCTTAGAATATCTTTCTTTGCCAACAACTCCGTCCTTTGTGCTTGTTTCTTCCTGGCTTTGATCTTGGATTTCTTTTGAGATTTTGACTTCTTCTTCTCACTTGCATTTGAAGTCTGGAAGTCTCCCCTTGGAGCAGTTATTGAACTTTTCCTTCCTAATTGCTTTGAAATTCCTTCAAGTGCCTTGAATATGGAGAAGAACTCTCCTGTGCTTTCGCTAAAATGGAGGAAATTGGAACTTTCTTTGTGAATTATTTCCCATACTTAGCCAAATTTTGGCTATTCAATTTCATTCTATAACGCCTTCATGCGGACCATCCAACACTTAGCCAAGATTTTGGCCATCTTTATGCTTGAATGAACTTTGCCTGTGGATTTGTCTTCAATTCTGAGTGTGGCTTGTGCTAAGTAGGGCGGACTCCATCCTTGGGCAAGAATTTTATTCATTTCCTCCTTATTCCTCTTCATTTTTCCTGTTTTCTTTCCAACACTTAGTCAAAATTTGATCCTTTTATTGTAGGAAAATTCCACACTTAGCCATTTTTTTTGCTTCCTCTTGGCAAATTTTACCATGTTTATTTTTAACCTTGGTGGACTTTGGCACGTGTCATGCCAATTTTCTATTATGCTTGAGTGAACTTCCTCATTGGCAAGCCAATTCCTTTTCTTTCTCCTTGGCGAACTTGGTTGTGTCTTGAACAAGGTGGACTTTGAAGCTGGCTTGGATAAGTGCATGGCAGACTTCAAGGTTGGCTAGACATGCTTTGACCGACTTCATCTTTGGCTAGACCATGTGCACTTCCATTTTGGCGGACTTTGACTTCAGTCTGCCATCTTCATACTTGGCGAACTTGGTGAGTGCTTAGACATTCTCATGCTTGGTGCACTTTGCCGATGCCTTAGAAATTTTCCTTGCCTCCAAAGTTGGGCGGACTTCTCAATAGATTTGCCAATTTTCCTCTTGGGTGGGCAGACTTGGAAGCTTCTTTGCCATCTCACATCTCTCCTCTAGGCACTTCATGCCTTAGATATTTTCCATCTCGCTTGAGGGCGGACTTTGGAGTCTTCTTGCCAGTCATGCCTTTTCCATGCCTTAGAAACTTTTACCATGCTGGGGAGGGGGGCGAACTTCAAGATTTTCATGCCAAGGGCGGACTTTGAAGCTGGCTGGACAGGATGCATTTTCCTCTAGGCACACTTGATCCTGTGGCTGGACATCTTCATGGCGGACTTCACTAATGCTTGGACATGCTTCCCTGTTGGAAGGCGGACTTTGCCTTGTGCCTGCCATCTGATTTAGTCAAAAATTTTAAATTCTCTCTTCTTCTGGGTTGGGCGAACTTGGAGATTTCTCTGCCACTTTGCCATTTTTTATTCGTGCCTTAGGAATTTATCCAAGCTGAGAGGGGCGGACTTCATACTTGCTCTACCAGACATTATTCATTTTGTGTCAAAGAATTTTATTCCGTTATGCCGAGGAGTGATTTTCGTGCCGGCCTAACCTCCTCTCCCTCTAGATATTTCTCCATTTTTCATGCCTTAGAAAAATAAAATTTTATTTTCCTAAGTTGGGCGAATTTCTTCACATTTCCTTGCCAATGGCATGTTTTATATTCCATTTGTCTAGGGCGGACTTCACCCTTCTCCTTGCCATGGCGTATTTTAGCCCTGCTTTGTCCAATGGCGGACTTGGCACATGTTCATTCCATTCATCTTTCCCTTTCTCCCCATGGCGGACTTGGCTTCTTCCTTGCCATGGGCGGACTTTGATCTTGCTTTGTCTTGGGCGGATTTCACCCCTTGTCTTGCCACTCACTTGGCTTGGGCGGACTTCTTTTCTTGCTTGCCATTGACCTTTTGGGGCGGACTTTGACCTCACCTTGCCAGGGCGGACTTCAGCCTTCTTGTGCCATGGGCGGACTTGGCCTCTTCCCTTGCCATCCACTTCTTCCTTCCTTGGGTGGACTTCATGCTTCCTCAAGCCATGGGCGGACTTGGAGGTCTCTCATGCCATGGCGGACTTCAGCCTTGGCTCGCCAGTGCCTACCTTTGGCATGCCAAAGGTAGGGTGGACTTCACGTCTTGTCTGCCATTCTTTCCTCACGGGCGCCCTTCATCAAACTTAGCCATTTTCACCAAACTTTTGCCATTTTACCTTGATTTTCATGATTTCTGGAGGCGTGTTGACTTCATGCTCTGTGGGATCCCAAAATAGGAACTTTCTAAAAATAGAAAAAGCAAAAAGCATCCCTAAAAAATAGGAACTCCAGAATGGCCTAAAAATGCCAAAAATCAAAAAAGCAAAAAGCAAAAAGGCAGAATCCCTAAAAAATAGGAAGTGTCAGAATTGACTCAAAGCGATGGCGTTCCTCGTCTACCGGTCCTTCTGAGCACTTCCATAACATCTAGGCACTGATACGGGCTTGGATTCTCTACTTGGCTTAGATGATTTCTACAAAACTCTAACTCCTCATTGTAAATAAAATGGTGATAAGCAGTTGTGATGCCAAGGCAAAACCCCAAAAAGCAAAAGAAGGGGGTCCCCATTTGCAATGGGGCGATGTGTGAAATAGGTCACAACAAAAAGTCAAAGGGTATTTCAAGAACTTTACTCTTACTATTCTCATTGATTCTAGTAGCATGCGTAACTTCATTAATCCACGATTCACCAAATAGGTTGATTGCTTTGTGTATCCTTGTGTCATGTCCCCATTTTCAAAGTGATCACCTAATGGAGTTGGTTAGCCTATCCTATTCCCGTAGGCTAAGCTGGAGGGCTAAGGGAATGACTTAATTGATTAAATATTATTTTTAATCAATTTTATTGGGCAAACTGATTTTTTTATGAGCCATTTGGTGAAGGAGAAATAATTTAATAAAATGGCTAAGGAGGTGAGTGACCCGGGAAGGAGAAAATATAGGATGGAAAATGACTTTGGGTATTTTTTTTGTAATGCCAAGGAAAAAATAAAATAAATCCAAATAATTTTCCTTGGAGGAAGACGACCTAGGAGAGGTCCTTAAAATGAATTATGAAGCCCTAAAAGGTGGTCGCCTAAGTTGAGAAAGAATAATAAAAAAGAAAATAAAATTACTTTATATTCTTGGCACCTAGAGGGAGGTCGGCCCTATGGAGAAAAGAATAAAATAAAATAAAAGGGATTTGCCAAGAGGAGGTCAGCCTTGAGCAGTTTATTTTGGAGGGCTATAAATAAAAGGAGTTTTGAAGTCATATCATCATCATTTACATATGATTTTCTCTGAGTTTTATCTCATTTGCTGCAATATTGCCAGCCTTCATTCCAAGGACAAAAAACCTTAGGAATGTGGTGAGTTGGACAAAACCCTAGCTCATCCTTGTGGAGGTCTCATCATGGAGACCTAATTGTACTTCATTGGCGTCATTTGGAGGAGAAGAACTACATTTCGTATTCAGATTTGAAGATCTATTTTGGAGCAGCATCTCGGTGGCAATTGTGGAGATTGTTGCATTAGGGTTTCACCCTACTTTGAGCACCACACTTGGGCAGATTTGGAGCGCCCATCCTTGAGGGCATTTTCACTTGTTTTGGAGGTGGTTTGGAACAGTAAACCCTAGGCACTCCTCTTAGAGAATTCACCCAGCTAGGGTTTATCATTTGCCTTATAATTTGCATGTATTTGGTATGTACAGATCATACTCTATAAGTCTGATTTATAGTGCAAAAATTCTGGGCATTGTTTGGCATGTTGTGCCCTAGAATCCATTATAAAAATCAGATCAGAACTTTCAGTTTGTAGCAGCAGGGTAATTCAGAAAATCAGAGTTGTTTCAATTTGGTTGCGCTACATTGTGTATTTCATGGTGGATTTCAAGCTTGTAATGGTTATCAACTTGCGATATCATTTGCCATCATTATTTGTCAGAGCAGAAAATAAAATCAGAAATTAGGATTTTGAGCAGAAATCTAAAGTGCAGAAATCTAGGGCAGAAATTAGAAATTTAATTCCAGAATCTTAGGGCAGATCCCATTGGGGATGTTACACCTTGTTTCAGCTTCAAAGTTATGATTGCCAATGGTGCAACCTTACTATGTAAAGGAAAATGCATAAATGTTCAATTTGCTGTGGGGGATTATAACCTTCATTCAGATATGTTTGTCTTACCCTTGGGTGGTTGTGATGTAGTTCTTGGGGCATAATGGTTGCATACCCTCTTTGAACTTTGAATTTAGTTCTTTGATAATAGATAGAAGTACACTTTGAAGGGTCTTACCCATGGGTCTACCAATCTTATCATCTCACATCAGATGGGAAAATTCCTTAAGTGATCTGAATTCAACAGGGAATTCAAATCACAATACTAGGTAGGCAGAAACCTGCAAGTATTGTAGACAAATGGATAATTGCATAACTCGTGACAAAGGAGCTGTTTGCATCCAAAAGTCCTATTAACTTATCCAAAAATGAGTTTTATACATCAATCTGGAATTCCAACAGTCTCCTAAATCCAACAAATTCGAAATGAAGAGTTTTCTAGAATAAAAACAAATACAAAATTACAAAATTTCAAAAAAACTTGTAAAATTAGGTACCCCAACTTGGCGAGGTCCTAACTTGCTGCTTGCTGGTCGGATTTACGACTTCTTTACCTCATCGGAAAGGTCTCCAAGAAGACTAATTTCAATCCCTTAAGACTAATGCTCTGATATTCATCTTAAAGGACCGACAAAAGTTTCGAACCCAAATTCTGCTCTGAAGACCTTCGAAAATGCAATTTACTAGAACCTAGAAAATACTAAAAAAATCTGAAAAATTGGATTTTCGGTTATTCACAATTTTGTCACCTCTGGACTGCCTTGGAACATCCTCAAATTGCTCTAGATTAGTAAGAAAGACTCCTATGGGACCATCGCTTAGCTTAGCTCTATTCAATTTAACCCTCTTTCCAATTTTGCCCTATTGCGAAATTGCAATAGATTTTGGATAGGCACGCCTCAGTGTTTGTTGAGCCTATTGGTTGTCACCTCAACATCTGAAAGACCATTGCATTCGACTCCATCTAGGTAGTTTAGTGCCTAACATTTGTCCTTACCAGTATTCATTCCTTCAAAAAATAGAAATTGAAAAGTTGTTAGAAGAACTCCTTAAGGCTTGAGCCATTTGTCCCACCTCTAGCGCCTACTCTTATCCTATTTTGTTCATTCACAAAAAAGACAGGTCTTGGCAACTTTGCATTGACTTCTTGAGTTGAACAAAATCAATGTCAAGAGAAAATTTCCCATTTTTGTAATCTACGAGTTACTTGATGAGATTCAAGGTGCTCGATTTTTCTCAAAATTAGATTTGCACTTTGTCTTTCATCAAATTTGTCTCAACAAGTAGATATTTCAAAGATAGCCTTTTGTACTCATGATGGTTACTATGAATTTTTGATCATGCCATTTAGGTTCACTGATGCCTCGTCCACCTCCCAAGGATTGAAGAATAAATTTTTTTGACCATTTTTTTGTCAGTCTTCTTTGATGACATCACAACATTTGTAGCACCTTGACTTGGCATTACAACTTATTGCAAATAATCAACTAAATGCCAAGTGCTCCAATTGCTCCTTTGGTCAAAAGGAAATTGACTACTTGGGATGTATTGTTTCCACATGATGTGTTTAGGTCGACCCTAAAGAAACCCAGGCCATGAAAACTTGGCCCAAACCCAAGACAGTCAAAAGCCTTCATGGATTTTTGGGTCTCATTGGCTACTATTGGAAATTTGTTAGACTATGGCAAAATTGCTCCTCCATTGATTGCATTGCTGCAAAATGATGCCTTCTCATAGGCCTTTGCTATGGAACATGCCTTAAAGGTCCTCAAACGGGCTATGTATAACATTGGTTCTTGCCATGCTTGATTTTTTCAAACCCTTTGTCATTGAAAGTGATGCTTGTGGCAACGGCATTGGTGCTATGCTCATGCAAGATGGTCACCCCATTGCTTTCGCTAGCAAGGCCCTATTGAAGCGAAATTTGGTTTGCTTCACTTATGAGAAAGAGATGATGGCGATCTTACATGCAATTAACAAATGGAGGCCTTATTTGGTTGGGAGACATTTTTGTATCAAAACAGATCACCATAGTCAATTTTGTTTTGGAGCAACAAGTATCCTCCCTAGTGCTGCAAAAATGGGTCACCAAACTCATGGGTATGATGATTAGATCACCTATAAGAAAGGCAAGGAGAATGCGGTTGCTGATGCTCTCTCCTACAAACATAAGGACTTTGTCACCCTTTGTGCAGTTTCTATGCCACTTTCAGCTTGGAATGGCATTGAGACATGCCCACACAATGTCTTATCCACTAACTTTCTCTTGGGCTTGCTTCTTCCCTCAACCACTCTTGGTATGGCAAACATTTGTGGTATAAAGGATGCCTATTTTTATTGCCCAATTTGACTTTGCATCCTAGAATTATTCACAAATTGCATGCCTCTCCCTTAGTTGATCATTTATGGTTTTTGACAACATGAGTGGGTGTGTTGTACTTTCTTTTGGCATGGGCTCAAGAAGGATATTAGGCAGTTCATTGCTAAAAGTGATACGTGCCAATACTAAAAGGGTGAAATTGGGCAACACCACGCTTGCTCCAACCATTGCCCATTCCCACTTGAGTTTGGATGGATATTTCCATGGATCTCATTGAAGTGTTTACCAAGTTTGGTGGAAAATCAGTCATACTAGTGGTGGTGGATCGCCTCTCCAAATACACCCACTTTTGTGCCTTGGCGCATCCCTACACCTCATCCATCCTTGCCCAAACCTTCTTTGGCCAATGTTTTTGTGTCCATGCCATTCCATCTGTAAATGTAATCAAATCTTTATCAAATAGGATCCTAATAAATCTAAGGAAACACTAACGTCTGAAAATTTTGTGAGTGAGAATTCTAAGTCAAAACAATTTCCAGATTTCTTCTCTTTATGCTGAATGTCCTGATTGCAAAACATTAATAAATTTCTATGTTTTGCATATCAATGAGGAACCACCATAAGTATGTATGGAGACCCGCCTCTAAGAGACGCGTCTCATGTGGAGACACATCCGCTCATGGGACGTGTCCCTTTGAGCGTGCGGGTCCCTACATGATCAACTAACATTTGGTTAGTGCCTTAACACACACAAAACCAAAGTGGCGGATATATATATGAATTCCGATTTATTTAAATACAGAATTTTAACATCATTTATTTTATTGAATTTATCTATGCTTATAAATTCGATTTCACTTATTTTCCAGAAATGATTATTATGAAGAATAGCCTTGATCTCATATAAATAATGATGTTGCTTTTCAGCAATCATCATTTATATCTGACCGAAGCTACCATTCATCAACACTCCCTCTTAGCTAGGGAAGATATTTCAAATCAAATAAGTGGAGATATCACCTTCACACGTGATATCGAAGACATGGTATATTTTTCTCAATATTGTCAAGTCACATGACATTCTTCATAACACATTTTCATTATGGTATGTGCACTGACATCAAGTCACATGATGTCAACCATAATTTATGGCATATCCACAGATATAAATATCCACCATGATTTATCTCTTAAGGATCACAATGATCTTCAGATGACATCAAGTCCCATGATATCCATCAAGGTGTCCAAGAGATACTATCATGACATGTCCACAGATATCAAGTCACATGATATCTATCATGATAGTTTAACTCATCATTGTAGAGTCGTCACTTTACAATGTCAAATACAAGTGTTCATTATTAGAAAGATCGTCACCTTTCAATAATGTACACAGGGGGAGTAGGCCCATAAGGTCATGGAGTCACACACATGACAAAAGAGTTTACACATTAAACATCTTTATATATTAGTACAATTTATAAACAATTTGAATTTCATACATAAATATCAAATTACATTTCAACCATACCAAGTTTTTTCTTGAAGTGCTCTACCTTGATTCGGGAGAGAGGCTTGGTGAGAATGTCTGCAGTTTGATCATTTGTACTAACATACTCCAACTGGATCACTTTCCTTTCCACCATATCTCTTACATAATGATAGGGGATCTCAATGTGCTTGGATCTATCATGGAAGACAGGATTTACAGAGAGTTTGATGCAACTTTGATTATCACAATGAATAATTGTGGGATTCAAGGGCTCACCAAAGAGTCCCACAAGCAATTTACGAAGCCAAACTGCTTCTCTTACTCCCATAGAGGCTGCAATGTATTCAGCTTCTGTTGAGCTCTGTGCAACTGAAGACTATTTTCTGCAAATCCAGGAGATCATAGCTGATCCTAAACTGAAGCAACATCCTGATGTGCTTTTCCGATCGTTTACACTTCCAGCCCAATCTAAATCAGAGTACCCATGTAGATCTAGTTGGTTATTTTTGTAGAGAAGACCATATCCAATAGTGCCTTGACGATATCTCAGAATATGTTTCACAACCATTAGGTGAATTTCCTTTGGCTCACACACGAACTGGCTGAGGACATTCACTGCATAGCAAATATCAGGTTTGGTGTTAACCAGATACATCAAGGATCCAATCATCTGTCTATAAAGGGTTGGATCTGCATACTTGGATTCTGTTGCTGCTTCTTTTAGTTTGTGAAGGCTGGTTTCCATAGGTGTAGACATGGGTCTACAGTCCAACATTCCAAATCTCTTCAGAATATCAATAGTATACTTCCCTTGGTTTAGTATAATGCCCTCTGATTTCTGCCAGACTTCCAAACCTAGGAAGTAGTGTAGAATACCCGTCTTTCATGTCAAATTCAGAAATTAGATCCTTCTTTCCTTGAGCAATGAGGTGATCTTCTCTTGTTATCAGCAGGTCATCAACATATAAAATAATTATTAGCATATCACCTTTGATTACCTTGAAGTAGAGGTTGGAGTCAACATCATTTTTTGGAAAATCCTAGTCCCAAGAGATAGCTGTCAATTCTTTCATACCAGACCTTGGGAGCTTGTTTAAGTCCATAGAGGGCTTTCTTCAGTCTGCACATACGTGAGCCAGGTTTATGTATCACAAAACCTTCAGGCTGTTCCAGATAGACTTCCTCTTCAATGGTTCCATTCAGGAAGACATTTTTCACATCCATTTGATGGATCTTCCAGCCTTTAGCTGCAGCAATGGCTAGTATTGTTCTTACCGATGTGTAGCAGGCAACAGGTGCAAATGTTTCTTCATAATCAATGCCTTCCTTTTGAGAAAAACCTCTTGCCACAAAACATGTTTTATGTTTTTCTATACTGCCATTAGTAGCATGCTTGATTTTGAAGAGCCATTTGGAAGAGACAGCAGATTTCTCTTTCGGTCTAGGCACTATATCCCATACATCATTCTTTAGAATGGACTGATATTCCTCTGTCATTGCATCCTTCCATGCTTGATGTCGGAAAGCTTCTGTAACACTGACAAGTTCTGAGTTTATGATGTTGTTCATTAGAGCAATATAGCTAGAAAACCGTTTGGGTCTTTTGCTTTCCTTGAACGTTCCTTTGGGTGCTGCATGATCCTCAACTTCTTTGATCATCTTTCTGGCCCAAAGTGGTCTCTTTCTGCCGTTGTCATTTGTATTCTCATCTGAAGTAGAAGGAAGTTCATGTGGCATTTCCTCAAGATGCTCCCTCTGAATCTCAGGAGCAAGTTCCATTTTAGGTACTCTAGGGGAATAGGTTTCTATCTCACTAGAACTTCGTGCCCTCTTGAATGCAATGTCTTCTTCAAAGATGACATCTCTGCTCAATTCAATTTTTTTCTGCCCGGGTATGAATATCTTGTAGGCTTTGAAGGTTTCACTATAACCCACAAATACCCCTTCTTTCCAGAAGATTCTAGTTTGAATCTCTTCTCTTTGGGCACATGAATATAGACAGGACAGCCAAAAATCCTAAAATGACTAATGTCAAGTTTTATGCCGGTAAAGGCTTCTTCAAGAGTTTTGTTGTCAAGATGGGAATGAGGACATCTATTTTGGATATAGATAGCAGTCCTAGAGGCTTCTTCCCAGAAAGAAGTTTCAATGTTTTGGTCAAGTAACATTGCCTTAGCAGCTTCTACAATGGTTTTGTTCTTTTTTTCAGCAACCCCATTTTGTTGAGGGTTGTAGGCAACTGTGAACTCCCTCTTAATTCTAGCACTCATGCAGAATTCCTTAAAAATTTCAGAGGTGTATTCTTTCCCATTGTCTGTCCTTAAGGTTTTTATTTTCTTTCTGGAGAAGTTTTTAGTAAGGGCTTTGAACTCTTTGAACCTTTTGAGGATTTCTATTGATTCTTTACACTTAAGGAAATAGATCCAAGTTTTCCTAGAGAAGTCATCTACAAATATGACATAGTATAGAAATCCTGCTTTAGAGGGTACAGACATGGGTCCACATAAGTCTGAATGAACCAGTTCTAACACATTTAGGGTTTTGCTCAAACTATTGGGAAAGGATCCCTTTGTATTCTTTCCCAAGGCACAACCTTTACAAGTTCCTTCATGAGATGGTTTTAACTTAGGTAAGCCTGTTACAAGTTTTTCCACAGAAGGTAGGGCACGGAAATGAAGGTGCCTTAATCTTCTATGCCAAATCTCATTTGAATCAAAGGTGTCAAGGGTAAGGGCTTGTTTAACTTCAGTGCATAGTTTGTAAAGGTACCCTTGTCTTACACCTATGGTTTGGGCTTTCTTGATAGTAGAGTTTTTAGGCCATGCTAGAACTTTCCCATCCATAAAGGTAACTCTATATCCATTGTCTTCAAGGGCAGAGATGGATATTAGGTTCCTCTTTATTCCAGGTACAAATAAGACTCTAGTGAGTTGAAGAGAAAGACCAGATTTCAGTTTGATGGAGCAAGTTCCAACCCCTTTTACAGAGTGTGCAAAATCATCCCCAATGGTTACTTCTTCATCGGACTTTTTAGTCATAGTGTCTAGGTGTTCTCTGAATCCTGTGATATGTCTAGAGGAACCACTATCAATGACCCAGTTGTGGGTGTTGTTAGATACTTGACTAGATAAGGCTATATAGAACACAAAGTTCTCAGATTCATGATTTGAGTTTGTCTTTCCTACTTTGGCAAAAGATGCTTGTTGCTTTGATCTGTCAAGGCACTTCATTGCATAGTGGCCATATTGATCACATCTAAAGCATTGCACTTGAGAGATGTCTTTCTTCTTAAAAGATCCCTTTCCATTGGAATTTCTCTTTCTTTTCAAAGATCCTTTCTTGTAGGAGGTTTTCTTGTTCCTTTTATTAGATGTTGTGTTGAGTACATGAATTCTTCATCTATGTTCTTCTGTTTATTTTCTTTAGTGGAGAGTCTTGTTTCTTCTTGAAGGCAGTCAGTTCTTAGCCTATCAAACTTGGAGAGTTTAGATCTCGCACTTATTCCTTGAACAAATGACTCCCATGAGTTAGGTAGGCCTCCTAGTGCAATTAGAGTTAACTCTTTGCTATCAATCTGATATCCTATTGTGGATAATTGATCCCTTAGTTCAATGATCCTCATGAAGTATGCATTAATTGACTCTCCTTTGTTTATTTGAGCATTGTTGATTTGCCTCTTTAATGCAAGAGTCCTACTGGTGTTGTTGATCTCATAGGTACTCTCAAGAGATTTGAACATATGATATGCAGTTTCATGTTTTGCTAGGATGGGCACTATATGATCCCTAACTGCATCTACTAGAATTTTCATGGCTTTTTCATTGTTTTCAATCCATTGAGTTTTCTCAGTATCAGCCTCTGGTTCCCTTTTATTTTCTCTCACAAGTGAGTCTAGTTTATTATCTTTAAGGATCATCATGATTCTAAATTTCCATGATGTGAAGTTGTCTGCTCGTGCAAGACGATCTTCAAATCTGATCACACTTGACATTATGAAGAATGTGATGTGAATTCGATTTTAGAAGATACGAATTTTCTAGAGCAATCTGATATTTAGATTTGATTTGGATTCACACAACTTGGCTCTGATACCATGTAAATGTAATCAAATCTTTATCAAATAGGATCCTAATAAATCTAAGGAAACACTAAGGTCTGAAAATTCTGTGAGTGAGAATTCTAAGTCAAAACAATTTCCAGATTTCTTCTCTTTATGCCGAATGTGCTGATTGCAGAACATTAATAAATTTCGATGTTTTGCATATCAATGAGGAACCACCATAAGTATGTATGGAGACCCGCCTCTAAGAGACGCGTCTCATGAGAGGATGTGTCTCCACAAGTGGAGACACATCCACTCATGGGACGTGTCCCTTTGAGCGCGCGGGTCCCTACATGATCAAGTAACATTTGGTTAGTGCCTTAACACACACAAAACCAAAGTGGCGGATATATATATGAATTCTGATTTATTTAAATACAGAATTTTAACATCATTTATTTTATCGAATTTATCTATGCTTATAAATTCGATTTCACTTATTTTCCAAAAATGATTATCATGAAGAATAGCCTTGATCTCATATAAATGATGATGTTGCTTTTCAACAATCATCATTTATATCTGACCGAAGCTACCATTCATCAACACCATCTTCTATAGTCTTTGATTGTGATGCTGCATTTACAAGCCATTTTTGGAAAATATATTTAGTTGAATAGGCACAACCTTGAAGTTGAGCTCTAGATGTCATCCTCAAATAGATGGTCAAACAGAGATAGTCAATGAATTCTTGGGAATATATCTTCTATGTTTTACATCTTAACAACACCACAATTAGGTCAAGTGGTTACTACTCATTGAATGGTGGTATAACACCTTGTATCACTATATATGTACTTGGTTTATGAGAAACATATTTAAAGTCAAATAGAGAAGACATGTATCTTGTCTATGCTTGCCAAATAGAACACAACTGTCAACAACCATTGACAACCAACTCCTAAGAACACTCACAAGCCAACAAAAGACTAACAAAATATAACAAGCTAATTACTACAAACTACATCATCCCCCTCAAAAAGAAAATTTGAAATCTTAGTTGACAGATAACAAAAAGAATTAAATCATGGAACATGAGGGCAAGAGACATCCTTGGAGGTGTAGATGCTTTGCTAGATGAAGCTATTTGTTGCCTTTTTCCATTTCCATTAGTTCCTAGCAGTGGGCTTCAAGGCTAGAAGCATTCTGCCTTCTTGACTCATGTCATACTACTGAAATGTGGTTTTCCAAATTTTTGGCTTTTGTGTAGACAGTGAACCTCCAATTTGCAAATTCTCTCCTTTTTCATGATTGTTGTGGCAAATATTGAGTTTTCCACTACAAAATACATGCTAAAACCTTCATTTGTAGGAATTAGTCCTTGCAGTCCTTGTATCATAGATGGTTCTTCAAACCCTCAAAACATATGCTTAGACCATTCTCTTCCTACAAAAATAGAAACACAACCTTGGAGATTTCTAATTTTTGAATGATGCAGTGAATGTAACTGCCATTGCCCATAACACTTGAAGAATTGCGGTGGTCCATACAAATTGTTACACTCACTTTCAGCACTTGACTTGATGCAAACAATTACAAACTTTTGAATATCTTTGTGGATTTGCTTTCCAAGGTGGATAGCCATACCTCTGTGTATTTGATTATCTTCATTCTTGAGTTGTATAACAAGGTGCATGAAGTGTGGGTTGAGTTGCTCGGTGTGTCTTACCTTTTGATTGTATGGTGGTGGTGGATGTTGATCCGAGTAAGCCATATTGCAGTTGACTGTATTGCTAAAATCTTGCTGGGTAGATCTACCATATGGTGATACCACCTTTTAAAATCAACTTTGCTGGGAATATAGTAATGTTACCTTGGCTTGGGTGTACAATAGATAGTGCAATGTGTACAATGGCATCAACTTTATGAGTGTTCAGTATGTCATGTCCCCTTCACCCAAGAGGTATAAGTTAATATTTTTAATTAGATAAAAAGTGTTTGTAAACACTAAAATAATAATATAGTAATATAATAATAATAATAATAACTCAATTTTGAGGGTTTTGGTGGTGACTTGGCTCACCATTTTCAAGAAACAAATAGGTATAAATTATAAAAGAACGAAATTACAACCATAGTTGGTATGGGATTTTTTATGCAATTTTGAATTATCTATCTGCAATTTTGAACTTGCTGGACTGGGTAGGACAAAAACCTTGCTTGAATTATTATGCTAGAATATTTGGACAATTTCTCCAGTTGTTTGCAGTTTCAGGACGGAAACCTTGTTTAGTGTGAGGAGGATTGTTCTTTCTTGTGAGTAGATCTATTTAAGGCTGTGCACTGGCAGATAGTCATATTTTAACAGGGCGCATCTTGTTTGTACTATTGGACAAGTGCTGGCAAATTGCAAATTAGGTTCTAACAAGGCGAAATCATTGTGTGATCTGTTGGATGACCTAGTCATTGTCCCTTAGTCCAAATCAGGTCTGAAGAAGACATGACAACAAACCACCATATCTTTGGGAAGTTGCAGGTCTGGGAGCCCTAGGCGAGCAACCCGCTCTTTGGCCATCCTCATCAGCACCAAATCTGGGTGACTGTAGAGTCATATTACAGTTTGCACCAACATTTCAGGTTTGATCCTAAAACTGAAAGGCGAACCACAACAATTACTTATCTTAGGAGGTATGGTGGTATACAATTCACTCTGTGCACAAGAGATCTACAGCCTGATCAGTAGCTTTGAGGGTTTCACGCCTTAGAGATAAGGGTGAAACTCATATAGGAGGTATCAACAAAACCCCAAAGGTGATCAACCCCCCTTTAGTCTCAATCAAATGTAATTTGCAGACCAGATCCATGAAATAAAAGGGTTACAAAGGTCTGTTTACTAACATGGGCAATCAGAAAGTTGTATTTCGCAAAGAAGAACAGTGAGATCAAACTCACCCTGTACCAGGTGCATGAATAGTAAATCTGTTTCAGATTTTGAACTGTTTAGACTTTAAATCTGTTATAGCTGTGTCTCCTGTGTGTTTAATTCTCAATAGGGATTCATCACTAAAATGAAGGAAATAACAATATCACTATCATTTTATTTTTTATTCAGACTGGGTGTGTGGATCTGTGAGCTCTAATTGTTCAGGGAAAAGAAAACCTAGGGTTATTACAGTGGTATTAGAGCAGGTAATCCTGCCAACTTGCTGGGTGAATTTTGTGTGCAGCTAAGCCAAAGGGATCAACGTGCTTTGGAGAGGGAGAGAAAGAAATTAAAAGTAGAGTCACAACAAATAGGGTTTGGAATTGGAGGCAAAGGTGGGAAGATGTCAGATCGGGATGAGGAATGGGAAGCTTTCATGCAAGTACAATATTAAATAGCACAAAGGCAAGAACAAATGGCAAAACAACACAAATACTCCTCCAAATGGTGCAGAACATGAATAATTCCAACAATTCTACCAGATATGCACATAATAATGGAACAGAAGGCAGTAATTTAAAAAAGAAGGGGTCTGAAAATCATATACATAACAATAGGGCTCCAATTGGATCAGCACCTAGATCCATACAACCTACATTCTTACCTAGAGTTGAGTTGACACAAGAAGAGGAAGAGTTGAATCTAACAAAAAATGATTTTAATGCCTGCATAGATGCAAACTCAAGACTTGATCTAGATGTCAGACGTCAAATACCATTCATACAATTCCATAATGCCAGGAATGGATCAAGAGGAAGACAATCCATGCAGCAATTTAATAGAGATTTACAATAGAGGGTGAGTAAGTTGGCTCTCCCAACTTTTGATGACTCAGGAAAGGTCACTACATAGGCTTGGGTTCAAAAAATAGATGCATATCTTTCACTCAGCCCTTGGGTTCAAAAATTAGACACATATCTTTCACTCAACCCTATGATAGGAGATGAAGCTATCAAGTTTGTTATTCTTCATTTGGATGGTACAACATGAGTTGTGGCATCATGTGTTAATCACACAGGGACATTGTTGTGACATGCTGATTTCACATAGAGGCTCATAGATAGGTTTGATAAGAAGGATCTTGAGATACATTTCAAAGAGTTGACACACTTGAGACAACATGGTTCAGTGGAGGATTGTGTAGCAAAATTTCAGCAAGTTTCAATCATGGTGCCAAATGTTACGGAGAGGAGGCTTATGTTTTTATATATTGAGGGACTATCAATGTCACTCTAAGGCTTAGTTAGGGCTTTTGAGCCTACATCTATGCAAAATTCTATTCAGGAGGCCTTGAGTTTGGAGGATACCACAACCAAGAACAAACTCAACTCCAAGAATGCAGTGACAAAGCAGCATAAGAAATCCTTCCAAAAAGATACCCCTCAACCAATAGCATTACCTCCAAAACCAAACAAGGTTGAAGAAACTAAGAATGAGCTTCGGAGGAAGAAGTTGTGCTTCCATTATAGAGAGCTATGGGAGCCAGGACATAGATGTTTGGGAAAGGGGCATATACACTACATAGAGATTATTATTGAAGAAGATTCAAAGATAGGAGGAACCGAGTCTAAGGCAATGATTATTGAGAGAGTCTGAGAGCAAAGAAGAAGAAGAGATTCCAAGAGGCACTCTTGCTACCCTTCCGGGGGCACCCAAGTACCATTCTTTGAGAGTTTAGGGAATCTTGCAAGGTCACAAAGTGATAGCGTTGATTAATAATGGGGCCACTCATAATTTTATAGATGTGGATTTGGTTTCCAAGAAATGTTTGGATACAAAAGAGTTTGATGGGTTTAAGGTTATGTTTGCAAACAACCATATTATTCCTTGTAGGGAATAGACACAACAACTCAACTTATTTTTGGGTGAGTATCAAGTTAAGGATGATTTCTACATTGTGGGATTGGGTGATATGGACTGTCTTGGGCGTGCAACACTCACTTGGAGAAGTTACTCAAAACTACCGAGCAATGGTATTCAAATTCAAAGTGGATGGGAAGGAGGTAATACTCCAAGGCATTATGAATTGAAAAACAAGAATGGCTGAAATGAAAGGAACAAAAAGGAGTGTTTGGGAAAACCAAGCCATTCAATGCACGGAGACATTCAAGGTATCCCTTGAAGGTAAGATACTCCACTATGATAATGTTTGGTCCATTTTGAATATGTCCATGGCAACACACCAAAGGTGGCCACCATATGAGATATTGATGAAAAAGGAAAGTTTGAGGGAGAATTATCATCCTAGCATGGCTGTTTGGAATCTAAGAAGTAAGAACTATAATACATGGATCTTTATATGTAATGTTTTCCACCTCAATCTTGCTTTTTTAGTTTATCCTACCCCTTCGGTACAACCACCAAGCATAGTTTGATTTCATGGAAGGTGTGTTTTCCACCTTTTGTCTTCAAAGAGGTATTTGAGATTTATGCAAGGAGGTTTCCAACTTTTTTCCTGAGCAAAGGAAGGCATGGGGACAATCATGACAGAGTGCTTCAGCTGATTTGAGCACTATTGAAATACTTTAGGTTAGTAGACATGAGGGAATTTTTGATTCTAATAAGGTGAGTAGGTGGTACCACATGTGGAGAGCACTAAGAACTTGCATACCAGCATTGCTAATAGCATTAAGGATGAAATTTGGGATATTACGTGACAGTTGTAATCACTTATATGGTTTGATTTAAGCCACTTTCTAGAGGGGACATTGTGGGATATCATGATTAGCAAATGTAAAGGTGAACTTCATAACAAAGTTTTGGAAGAGACATTGGTTCATGATGTTGAAGCTTTACAAATATGATGATGAGGCCACTAAGGAGGCAAGGGCAAGGAGGAAGCTAGAATTAGTGAGTATTGTTTCCAAAGGGAATAGTTTATTTGTTGCAATGCTTAGGATCGATGAGTGTGAGTCCATATCATGCTGGCTTGACTTGAAGTGGATTGTCCTTCTCGAGTTGACATTGCTTGAGGACAAGCAATATTTGGGGCGGGAGGATTGTCATGTCCCCTTCGCCTAGGAGGCATATGTTAATATTTTTAATTAAATAAAAAGTGTTTATAAACACTAAAATAATAATAATAATATTAATTATTTTAATAATAACAGTTCAATTTGTTTATAGCCAAATAAATTTTGAAGGTTTTGGCATTGAATTGCCTCTACCATTTTCAAGAAACAAACAAGTATAAAAGAATGAAATTACCACCATAGTTGGTATGGGATTTTTTATGCAATTTGAATTATCTATTTGCAATTTCAAACTTGCTAGATTGGGACAGAAACCCCACTGCAGCAAGCTCGAGTAGGACAAAAACCCTACTCAAATTATTATGCTAGAAGATTTGGACAATTTCTCCAGTTGTTTGCACTTAGGATGGAAACCTTGTTTAGTGTGAGGAGGATTGGACTTTCTTGTGAGCAGATCTGTTAAAAGTTTGTGTACTGGCTGATTGCAAGTCATATTTTAACAGGGCACATCTTGTTTGTATTGCTGGGTGAGCGCTGGCGAATTGCAAATTAGGTTCTAACAAGGTGGAATCACTATGTGATTTGTTGGACGATCTAATCATTGTCCCTTAAGAGTCCAAATCAGGTCTGAAGAAGACACGACAACAAACCACCATATCTATGGGAAGTTATAGGTCTAGGAGCCCTAGGTGAGAAGCCCACTTTGCATCCATAGTCATCAACACCAAATCTGGGTGACTGCAGAGTCATATTATAGTTTGCACCAACATTTCAGGTCTGATCCTAAAATTGGAAGGTGAACAACAAAATCATTTATCCTAGGAGGTATGGTGGTATGCAATTCACTTTGTGCACAAGAGATCTATATCCTGATTAATAGCTCTGAGGATTTCACTCCTCATAGACAAGGGCGAAACTCATCTAGGAGGTATCTACAAAACTCCAAAGGTGACCAATCCCCCTTAGTCTCAATCAGATGTAATTTGTAGACTAAATCCATGAAATAAAAGGGTTATAGAGGTTTTTTTACTGACTTGGGCACTCAAAAAATTGTATTTCTCAAAGAAGAACAGTGAGATGAAACTCACCTTATACCAAGTGCATGAATAGTAAATCTATTTCAAATTTTGAACTATTTAGACTTAAAATCTATTATATTCGTGTTTCTTGTGTGTTTAATTTTCAATAGGGATTCATTTCTAAAAATGAAGGAAACGACAATATCACCATCATTTCATTTTTTTTTTGAAATTGGGTGTGTGGATCTGTGAGCTCTATTTGGTTAGGGAAAATTAAAAAAAAAGCCCAGGGTTATTACATAGTAGTGAGAGTTTATTGGAAGTGTGATAGATTTATCTTTGAGTGTACGGTTGAGGCAGGTAAACATATGGCACTAGGAGGTGATTTGTCAACAATACAAGACTAGTGTATGGTGGCAAGCTATGGGTGCATTAACTTCCCTCTTGATCCAATTCTACAGTGGATTTGACTTCTTTTGATTGTGCATTTTATTGGGAGCATTGGTTGTATAGCTATGTAATTATATGGTAGGCCCGCCCTTGTGCATTTTATTGGGAGC
This sequence comes from Sequoiadendron giganteum, assembly GCA_007115665.2. Taxonomy (NCBI): domain Eukaryota; kingdom Viridiplantae; phylum Streptophyta; class Pinopsida; order Cupressales; family Cupressaceae; genus Sequoiadendron; species Sequoiadendron giganteum. The sequence goes on from CM021108.1 coordinate 109,726,781, forward strand.
ATTGGTTGTATAGTTATATAATTATATGGCAGGCCCTTACTTGGGTGTATGACAACTTAATAAGATGGTTGGAGGAGTATACTTAAGTCTTGTATGGTGGCTTCCTTAGACCATTATGTGTTTAGTGTTTGCTCTCTGGTGGACTCCTTTAACCTTTCTATAGATATTTCATCTGGATTTATAAGGGATTCATTAGAATTTTTTTCCCATTCTGTGCAATTTATATAATGTTAGGTGGCCCATGTGATACTTACAATAATGTTGTCTTTTATTTTTTTGACCCATTGCAAAATCCTCTCACCTTGATTATTATTTTTTTCTTGATTTTCTTGTTGGGTTCACTATGGTCTAATTTCTCTATTGTTTTGTGAAACATGTTGATTTACATAACATGGGTATTTGTCCCTTATAACATTTTCTAGGGCAACAAGAATCAATGGAATCTAAATTAAAAAACTTAATAATTCCCCTATCTTTCTTTATACCTTCTTTGTTGTTGATTGAGTCCAATTTTGATGATTCATGTGTGTACCCAATCCTATTGACTGCTTCTCCAACTATAATCTTTTTGGTATATCCTTTTGATCCTAATTTTACCTTTTCCATCAAATACTCTTTATACTTGATGTCCTCCGTACTCCCAAATTGACAAGTCGATCTCTCATCTGACTTGGCATTACCCTCTTTGTGTTCTATAAATTTTGGAATTAGGTTTGATAAGTAGATCCTTCGCTGTCATCTTGTTATTTTCCTATTACTTCTTCAATCTTTATGATCTCCACAAAGTTACAACTTGGTTGGAAGACTTCAAAGTTACACTAGGTTGGAAGACTTAGTGATATTCGATTTGCTAATGGAAGAGACATCTTAAGACTTGGTTTCATCCTTAGAGCACGATTGTAACTCCAAGACTCCATCATTTGGCTCTATGGTACCTTGGTTTCCTTTTACTAAACATTCATTAGAGTCTAAATCTAATGATTGTCATATGAGGCTACTTCTTCATTTACTAGCTAGTTCAAATCTATGATGTATTTTTGGCCTTTATTTTTGATAGACAATAGATTCTTCTTCTAGTTAGGATCAACCTTGGTTGCTATTAGCCATCCTCAACCTAATAATGTATCATAGGCCTTCTTTAGAGAGACGACTATTACATTCAAAATGAATATTTGGGTGCCAATGATTACCTTTTGGACCATGAGTGCTCCAAGCACCTTTATGTTGTATAGATTTTCTCCCACTAGTTGAAAGGTTGGTGGCTAGATCACGAGTTTCCCAAGGTTCCTCCAAGTTTCCTTTGGAGGCATGTTGACAACAAATCCACCATTGACAATGTTATTGGTGAGTGTAGTTACTAGCATCTCCATGTGTATGATTGTTGGCCATAGGATTAGGTTTATTATTGATATGATTGTTGGCCATAGGATTAGGTTCATTATTGATATGATTGTTGGCCATAGGATTAGGTTCATTATTGATAGCAGGGGGTTAGTCACTTTATTGCCTGATAGGAGAGGCTCCATGATTTGCACCTTTTGTTTCATTTGGTTTCCCTAATTTGACATTGCATCATCTATCATGAGGTGTGTGTTGCATATATTCCGTGTCATGGTTAGAATGAGCATTTATACTTGTAACTTTCTTCAATTTTGGAATACTATGTAATAGATTTGTTACCTTTATAGGTGTTGTAATTTGCAATACTTGCCTTGCAATAGTCTTGTCTAAACTAAATTTGCTTGTCATTGCCTCCATAGAGAATTGTTGCTTCCCAACCTTTGCTCTTGCTTTGACCAACCTTAGGTTTTCTATTGATGGGTCTAAGTAGTCCACCTTCCTTGTTTGTAATCTTGTTATTGTCATTACCTTTTCCTCATCAATGATGTCAATCATATTGATGTTGACTTGTTTCAGACAATTAGTATCTCCATGAATGCCTAGTTCACACCATTGGCAGAGAAATTCAAGAGTACTTTGATTGGTAGGGAAATCTCTTGTGAAATGGCCTCCCTCATTGCACTTTTGACATTTGATTGGTTGGCTTTGTTCATTGTATTGTATTTGTCTTCTAATTCCACTTGCATTTTGCCATCCGTTGTCTTTTTGGTTTTGGTACTCACCAAGTGACGTTCTTGTTGACACATTGGGAGGTGCATCTCTATCTTGTTGTTGCCTTCTTGGGGTGGTGTTTGGTGTTGATGGCTTGCTTTGAACAAAGAGTATTTGATCACTTATTTTTCATATGATAGGGGCAATCCCCAATTTGACGGTCCATAACTTTGCATATTTCACAAAACCCCCTTTTGGGAAAATTAGTTTTGGTGTTGTTGGAAATAAGCCACACCCGGACCAACAATGGGCTGGCCACAAGGGGCCAGTAGCTCAGTTGGTAGAGCACTCCAGCAGCATGGAAGGTCCTAGGTTCGAGTCCTAGCTGGTCCAAATGAGCAGCAGCTCAACAAGTGGTATCAGAGCTAGGCTAGGAGCCCCAAGCACCCGCAGTGTGGCTTAAGGGGGGGTGTTGGAAATAAGCCACACCCGGACCGACAATGGGCTGGCCACAAGGGGCCAGTAGCTCAGTTGGTAGAGCACTCCAACATCATGGAAGGTCCTAGGTTCGATTCCTAGCTGGTCCAAATGAGCAGCAACTCAACAAGACCATGTTAAATATGATCAAATCTACCAGATTATAAACAAAATAAAGAACTTAAAATTCTGAAGGTGATGTCAAATCAAATCTTGGATGTATGTATCATGAAATTTCTAAGTCTGAATTTCTCTTATTGATATTCGATCCTCAAGTGTAGAACATATATTAATTTCAATGTCTTCAAATGAGGATTGAACAATATTAAATATCTAAATGGGAGACACGTCCACTCATGGGACGTGTCCCATTGTTTGTGCCCTTCCGTCTTAACTAACTACCCGATTATCAGTCGGTGTTGGTTACTTTGACAATAGGATATATCTACAAGTTCGATCTAAACTTTAACATACACAAATAAATAAATAATTATGTTCAATCTGGAAGTGATCATCGGAATTGATGCTTGATCGGGATTCAATGAAGAACATGCAAGTAATGATCTCTAATTGCAGATCTAAAATAAATACTTGGGATGTAGCGATTTCGATATAAATGATGATGTTGAATATATTCAATCATCATTTATCTCTGACCGAAGCTACCTTAATTCAATAGGTGTGACCATATATTTTACAATTAGTACACCAAAGTTCTTTACATTCTTCTTTCGTGTCCTTCAGTTCTTTCATCATTCTCAACATGTCTCTATGAAGAGCTTGCATCGATCTTTATCCATCATCATTTCAATCAAAAACTTTTCTTTTCCTCGAATAAGAGCATTTTTTGTTTTTGTTCTCTATATCCATGGCCAAATTGTATGCATCCTTGTACAGTTGTGGAGGTACAATTTCATCTTATTTCATGGTGAGGGTGTCAATTCTTTAATGAACCATCTCTTCTTTAGCCAATTACCTTATTCAATTTGCTTAGTAATTCCTTGAGCCTCCTATTATTGGTTTGTATATTTTCATGCTTGTCTTGTTGGGTATTATAAGTAAAAGCGACAATCTCATTATCATTCCTTAGTAGTTTGAACTCTTGTTCAAATGCCTTCATTAGTCTCTCCCATATTGGTTTCTTAGTATTAGGAATATCCATATACCGATTTATCGCCTCTTCTCATAGTGTGGCTAAGAAACATCTCAACCAATTTCTCTAGTTTGTTTGCCTAGTTGTGGTCCATATGGTAAGACATGTTTTGCTGTGTCTTATAGGGTCTTTAGATTCATCTTCATTGAACTTTGGCAACTTCTACCTCTTGACATTTGGATTTGTTGAAGGGGTCACCACTACCATTGCTTGATGTGATTGTAGTGTTTGAAACCTTCTTCTCAAGAAGTTCTAGTCAATTCTTCAATGTCTTGGAGATCGCTCTCATATACTTCCCACTCTTTGTCTGTTAGGAAGTCATTGGACTCCATTTCACTATGAAACTTTCCTCATCCATAGGAGATGACTCGAGAGATTTAGTTGTCTCTTCCTCCAACAAAAGCTGGTTTGCAAGATCAACACACTTATTTAGGAAAGGGAGTTGCCTAGCAACCTTGACCCACTCTTCCTCAATATGCTCTCAAGTGTGCATGGTTAGTTGGATGCTTTCATGTATTTGTTCCCAACTATGACTTTGGCTCATGACTTAGCTTCCACTTTGGTTCCAAAAATGCTATTGTATTTATGGATTTTCTTCTTGGGCTACATCATGTAGTCCTCTTCGCTTTTTTTGTTCCACCAATCCCAAAGATTGTTTGAACTCTTTGTTCTAACCATGTTGTAGTCTCTTCTTGCCTTTGTTGGGGTATAAGGGAATTAATTTTGTGAAGTACAACACTAGTCCACACTTTGATCCTCTTCTTCACAATGGCTTCTCTCCTCATACCTCTAGATTATTTATTGTTTGTGTGCCTCATGATTTTGTTCAAAATGAAGCTCTTGTAATATTATGAAGTGTATGGCAGGGATTTGTGGAAGACAATACAGTAGTGTCTCCACTTCTTTAGTCATCATTAAATTATTCCAAATCGTTTCCTATGGTACTTGTTTCCTTTGGACTTCTTTGTTGATGTGATCATGTATAGATATATGATTATATCCCACAAATACACAAGATCTTTCTGAGATTGTCCTCTCTTTCTTGGTTAGATTTGACTACTTCCTGAACCAGTCATCCCATTTATATGGCCATCTTCCCAGATTTTTCAGGCTAATGCTAACCCTTGTTTATATCCTAAGCGAATTTTTAAAGGCAATGGTCCCAACATTTACTCTATCTAATAAGTTTGGTACTTGCAGAAATGAACACAAAATACAATGCATACCAAATTGAGTAGCAAATGTGTAGCTTTATTCATGTGAAGTTCTTTACATAGTAGGCCAAGGATTAGACATGTACCTTGTCTATGAGAAATATATTTAAAGAGCCTAACGGTTGCCAAATAGAACACAACCATTGACAACACTGACAACCAACTCCTAAGATCTATCTGCAAGCCATCAAAAGACTAACATAACAAGTTAATTATTATGAACTACAATTTAATGTGTTAACTTGCTTGCAACGTGAAACATTACTGGATCTGCTATTGCTGGGCAATTGCTCTACTATTACTCCATCAAACTATACAAATCAGGATTGTGAATTTACTTTGATTCAAGTTTAAAGGGGCAGTGATCTGGAGCAAAGCCCATCTAAAAATCCAACATAATAGGGAAGTGATCTGAATTGGAAACTGTTACCTGATTTTTTGAAAAATCAGAACAAAAAAAAAAGAAGAGACGGGAGAGAGAACTTTTTTTTGCGAAATCAGCAAAGCATGCAAAAATAATAAAGCAGTTTGCCTAACTTCAAGAAAGTCAAAAGGTAAGGATTGCAAAATATTTTATCCACAGAGGATAAGGATTACAAATATCTTATCCATAGAGGATAAGATTGACAACTCATAGGAAAAATATCTAAAGTCAACATGACTTTTTGAATTTAGGCTCCCAAAATCTATAAATAAGAGGCCTATGTTTGTTGCAAAGCATTGGAAAAATTTATTGTGACAAAGTGACATTTAGTCCTTTAATTTTTTTCAATCAAAATCAAGTCTTTACTTTTGTAATTTTCTTCATTGATTGCATCTCCAACCTTGTTTCACTCTGAAATAATGGTTGATTGTATGCTTGTGATGTAATATTTTATTGTTTTTCTAGAAAACAATCATTGTAGCAGCCTTCAATGAATTCAAGATCAGTATTTTTGTCTCTATTTGTTTCATTTTTCTTTGTGTATGAAAGAAAAGTAGGTATTATTGTGAGCTTGTGACTCCTTGATTGCTGTTGTTTTAAGTTTACCTCTGAATTACTATTGCAAATTACTTTGTGAAGCTTTAGATTGAGATTCATAGGTTGTGTTGTTGAAAGGAAGTAGAAATCTACTCTATTTGGTGTATCACCTTCATTTTCTGTTTTAGATTTAGATTATCAGATCTTTCTTATCTCTTTTTCCAGCAAGGTTCTTTAGTTAGAGTTAGTTTTTAGGTGATTTACCAAGGGGAAGCCATCCTTTAATCGGAGGTTGACCTCGAGTTTCGCGAGTCCGACAACTCGAGAGGTCATCCCATGTTCCAAAAGATAGCTAGATTCAAGATTTAGCAGGGTGCATATTCCAGATGATAACAGTTTTTGGCACGCTCAGTGGGATTGTTTGAACTATCAAAGTTCAAGACTTGTCCCTTCATTGCTGGTATTTGGTGTGTATGTCAGCAGTTTCTGCCTTTGGAGGCAATACTTTCACACACTTGGCGACTCCAAGTTTCAATCTATTGGTATTTGGTGTGTATGTATTTAAATTTTTGCAAAATCAATCTTGATTATTCTTGTTTTTAAGGATACTTCAATGAATTTCCAACATATTTAAATGAAACACCATGTCTTCATTCCACAGAGATATGTTTTATCACCCTCCATTTCATGAGAGTGCTGCTCATATTCCCTCTTATCAACCATATCAAATGGAACATACAACTGGTTTTACCCCAAATGCCTTTGCTACACAAATAAACCAGCATGTTCAATATACTTGCTACCCACCCACTCCTACTCAATCTTCTTGGCAGCCTTCACATACTTTTAATCAGTCTCAAGAAGTCATTTCTATGCCAAACCAGCATTGCTAGTTCCCTAGCTAGCCCCAAAATGCTGACAGTATGGAGATTGGTGACATCAAAAGCATATTGCTAGACTTCAATAAGCAGTTGGATGATATCCAAAGACAACAAGAATTCAATTTGCAGCAAGAGGAGTTGGCTTGCCAAGCCTACCAGTACCAACAGGAGATAGATACATAGAAGTAATATGAGGAGTCTCTTGCAAAAGAGATTTTTGCCAAACAAGAACATATGAAGCTATTATTTGCCCAAGTACAAAGATTGGAATCTCAATCAACATCTTGCATTCCAAATCAATCTGCAAAAGAGGAGGCTCCCGAGTACAAGTTTTCAAGCTTCAAGCAAGATAAGCCTCCTGAATACTCAAGTAAGTGTTCTAAATTTGAAATACCAAGCTTTGGAGGTACTTCTCCATTGCAAGAGCCTGTGCTTGAGCAAAGTCAACCTACTATTCTTCGGGAAGAGCCCCCTCAAGAGCTTTTCCTACCTCAAGAAATTTCTCAAAACCATTCACCTAATCAGCCTTCTTGTCCTAGCATCATTTCCCTTTACAAAGGAGGACCTATTGCTTATCAAGGTAGCTGGTTTAGTGGGAAAGAGGAGTTTTTTGAGGCAAAAGAAGAGCAACTTGTAGCCGATGAACCTCCAAGTGGTATAGAAAAATCAAACTTGCTGCAAGAGGGCGATGAGAATAATCAAATAGGACAGTAGGTTGAAAAGAAATTTAGAGCGGTTAAATGTGAAGTTTTGACTAACTTTTTTTATGAACTTCCATTTTTTCTTGAAAGTGAAGAAAATGTATTAATGCTTATGTCAACAGATCAACTGGGACAGCAAAATAGCAAGCAAAAAGGGGATGGTGAAGAAGAAAGTTATATATTTTTGTTTGATGAGCTGCCTACTTTCGTTGAGCAAGATGAAGAAGACATGCTTATACCAACATCAACAACAGTTTTGGAGCAGATAGAAGATAAAAATGAGCATGAAACGATGCTGACCTATGAGGAGGACAATGATGACAACCTTGTTTTACAAAATAGAGAGGAAGTTGACACACACAAGGAGAGCTGCTATGATGTCAAAATTAGTCCTCTTATACAAAAAAGCAAGGAAGAGGTTGAAAAAAATATATTTTGGGATGATTTGGAAGCATTTTGTTCAAACTTAGATGTTAGACCAACACTTCTAGAAGAAGAAAATCATGAGCAGCAGAAGCATAGTGCAGAAATCTCTATGTTTTTACTAAATTAGTCACAAGAAACGAAGCTCCCCAATCAGCAATCAGCAAGATAATAAAGAAGCAGTGCATAAGCAAGAAACCAGCAAGGAGAGCTCAAAGTTTATTCTTTCACGAGGATGTCCTATCAGACATTTAGCTAGGATGGAGGCCCACAAAGCATCACAAGTTATGCTTGCACCCAAGGATGAAGTTGCAGCTGAAGAACAAAAGATCCAACTTATCCATTTCAAACCAGCAGTATGTATGGTCAAATTCGAAGGGTAAGTGAGATAGTTTTTGCTCTTCAAGAAGCATTGCAGCTGTTCATTAACTATCTATCTATGTTTCACCTCCTCTTGGCTATCCATAAACATGAGGAAAGGAAGCTACTTCAAGGAACCAGTCAATGGCTTTGTTTGAGTGAGTCTTGTTGTTGGTTAGGGTAGGTTAGGATAGTTTTTCTTTCAAGTCAACAAGTGTTGTTGCACAATGTTAGTTTGTCATTTTCTCTAAGTGTTGAAGCACAACTAATTACATGTTTTTGTTGCACAATGTTAGTTTGTCATTTTCTCTAAGTGTTGAAGCACAACTAATTACATGTTTAGTTAGCTGTCCTTGAGGTGCTACAACAATGTTTAAGGTCCAATTTTCAGTATTCTCTCAGGTTCTCTCATGACTCTATGCCCAATGGACTGTATAAGGCAGCTAGTCAATTATTCAGTAGGCAAATAACCCCCTTGAGATCGCCAAAATGTTACCTGATTTTTTGAAAAATCAGAACAAAAAAAGAGAAAAGAGAGGAGAGAAAATATTTTTTGCGAAATCAGCAAAGCATGCAAAAATAATAGAGTTCGCCTAACTTCAATAAAGTCAAAGTCAAAGGATAAGGATTGCAAAATATCTTATCCACAGAGGATAAGGATTACAAATATCTTATCCACAGAGGATAAGATTGACAACTCATAAAGCAAAAAGGTGAATCTTATCCACAGAGGATAAGGATTACAAATATCTTATCCACAAAGGATAATATTGACAACTCATAAAGCAAAAAGGTGAATCTTATCCACAGAGTATAAGGATGACAACTCATAGGAAAAATAAAGTCAACATGACTTTTTGTATTTAGGCTTTCAAAATCTATAAATAAGAGGCCTATGTTTGTTGCAAAGCATTGGAAAAAGTTATTGTGACAAAGTGACATTCAGTCCTTTTAACTTTTTTCAATCAAAATCAAGTTTTTACTTCTGTAATTTTCTTCATTGATTGCATCTCCAACCTTGTTTCATTTTGAGATAATGGTTGATTGTATGCTTTTGATGTAATATTTTACTGTTTTTCCAAAAATCAGTCATTGTAGTAGCCTTTAGTGAATCAAAGATCAATATATTTGCCTCTATTTGTTTCAATTTCCTTTGTGTATGAGAAAGAAAAGCAGGTATTATTGTGAGTTTTGTGACTCCTTGATTGTTGTTGTTCTAAGTTTACCTCTGAATTATTGTTGCAAATTACTGTGTGAAGCTTTAGATTGGGATTCATAAGTTGTTTTGTTGAAAGGAAGTAGAAATTTGCTCTACTTGGTGTATCACCTTCATTTTCTATTTTAGATTTAGATTATCAAATCTTTCTCCTCTCTTTTCCCAACAAGGTTCTTTAGTTTGAGTCAGTTTTTAGGTGATTTACCAAGGGGAAGCTGCCCTTCAATCAGAGGCTGACCTCGAGTTTCGCGAGTCCCACAACTCAAGAAGTCATCCCATGTTTCATAAGATAGTTGGATTCAAGATTCAGTAGGGTGCATATTCTAGGTGATAATAGAAACTTTAAGAATAAAAGATCCAAAGACACACTGATTAGCAAGACACTATCGAGAAATGAGAAACTTATCCAACGAATCTACAATACTACAAAAACCAATTTTCTTGTTGTTCCAAGAAAATTTGTTTGATTTAGGAACAAGATCATATAGCACATTCAAATTAATGAAAGCCTTGGAAATTGAATCTATCCAGGTATCTCATTTATGACCAACTCTTTTATCCTCAGGACCAAAGAGAGCATTATAATCTCCCCCAATCAAGAAAGTTTGTTGGTGTCCAGACCATGAGGTTAAAAGGGGTGATAAATCCTCCCAAAGACATTATTTCCTCATGGAAATGTTAGGATGATAGACATCTAGACAAAAACCCAAAATATGCTCTTGAAAGGAATTAAACTTACAAGCCATCCAATTCAAAGAAGCAACAACTGGGTGAATGCATAAGCTAAGGGAGTTCCAAAGAACACAAAGACCCCCACAAGCTTCAGCCAAGTCCATTGCTAGCCCTTTACAATTCAACTAGGAATGGGAAATAAAAGCTAAAAGTTTATTGCCAGTGAGTTTGGACTCCTGAATGAAGATTAAGCTTCTACAGACCTCCCAAACCTCCCCATATTGCCTCAAATTTATCTTTGCCCCATTGCATCCCTCCATCTTACTCAAACAAATCTACTCTCAAGTCTTTAGAGAGAGCCCTCTCAACTTCAAATCTTTTGATTCCTTACCCATGACCTGTGGGGAGACTACACATTCAGCAGGAATTAAGTCCTTACTAGCTACCCCTCCAGAGGTCTGAAACTCTCCAATTGTAGATACTTCCTTCCCCCAAGTTAAAGGAGAGATTAGTTTTAGGAACAACAATGCACATGGCCTATCTGCATGTATTGGGGAGAAGATAATGCAGATGCACCCTTCACAAAAGCAGCAGCCTTAAAGCTTTCGAGTTGTGGGGACTAACATCCTCCGAACAGAACCACTCATGATGGCATAAGAAAAGGAAATCCTTTCTTACTTTCTAGACCGATTTCTCCTTCCTCACAAAACCTGGTTGAGGAATTGGTAGCAGTTAAATAAACTTTGAGTCATGGCTTTTGGAACAAAAATGAGCAAGTGTCCTATGTTATGATAAGAATAGTAGTGGAAGGGGATGCCCTCATAATCCAATTCTTGATAGCCAAAGGAAGAGGATAGCCATATGTTTTTTGGAAATGGTAAATCCAGATCTCTCCTTAATTTGATTCTAGCAAAGACAACATGATCCATATCCAGAGAGGAAGGATCAACTTCAAGAAACCCCCCAAGCTTCTGCAATACTTGCCAGATAGTACAAATATCAAAACTATAAGGGAAGACCATATGTTCAAATCTAGGTTTCAGAGAGATAAGTTAGAGAAGAGTCGCATACAAGGTTTTGTTCCTAGTGTTTCAAATTGATTGATATGCCAATCAGATCACGAGGAGACAATTCCATGGCCTTCTCTCTAACCAGAGGAGAAGAGAACTTTACTACAAAAAACCTTTTGGAGAGATAAGTGATCTTAAAGTTCTCTTGCCAAACATTGAAAGCCCAGGACACAATCTCTCTAATGATTTTTGTGACTTGTAAGATTTGACTCCTGCCAATGATGAGAGGGATGCTCTCTCTTTCTAAAGCCAAGAATTTGACCGACAAACCACAAAACCACTACTAGAAATGTGAAAAGAACAAAGACTTGCATAGCACTCACTTGATCTTGAACCATGATTCTAGACCCCTCCATGGCCAAGGGGAATATTGTTTGTTGTAGTTGTTGGAGAATAAGGATGGTTGGACGACATTTCACATTCATGGAAAAACCTTTGCCAAAATTCACTGGTCTTTTGTCAATAGTCGCACGCTTTTCCTGTCCAAAAATATTTGAAAAGCCCTTAGCTTTCCCTGAAGATAAAAAGGCAACTTTTTGATGGAGACAACCTGCTCACATCCATCCTCAATGTTCATCACTTTGGATGTGGAGAGTAAAACTTAATTTCATGTTGTTTTGATATAAGATATATACTCTAATGAGTTTATCCTATGTAAGGGGTCTTTAGCAGCTTTTTGTTAAGTTGCATTCCAAATTCACCTCATTCATTCATGACTTTCGTGATAACCACTGGCAATTTTTTCCACAATATTAAATTTACCAAAATATTGGAAAACTTCTCTTCTTTGTGTTTTTTTTTTGTTTTGCTAAGCCCACCGGCAGGTTTTCACCTTTTTTCTTTGCCAAAGCCTCTTTGTTTGCTACCCGATTTCCCTAATTTCTGTTGTTTGGGCTTTGGAGTAAGGGGCCGTATTATATTTTCTTAATTTACTCTACAAAAAGATCCATATTTTCTATGTGGATTCCAAATCTTATCCACTTTGATTCCATGATATTGGGGCAACACCTATACTTGGTACATTACAATTACATGAACAAATAAAAGGTTAAGAAATAGTAGTTGAGTGAGAAAGAAAGTATATTAGTGTCCATAGATGACCAAAAGTAGGTCAATGGGACTCGATAGTACACCAGTTTATAATAAAAAGGTCTAGGACTTCAAAGAATCCTAGAGAGGCCCACAAAGGGGAAGAACCGAAAATAAAGGAATATAAAATACAATACAGCTGTGAACCATCAACACATATGGTCAAGACACATATACAAATAGCCAATTAGCGGGAACAAGAACCCCAAAGAGCATAAGTTGAGTATTAGACAGATAGGAAAGTCTCTCTGAGTATCATAAGCTGGGCTTGAAATGGAGGAGTCATTGGTGTCCATGTGATGATAGATCACTATGAAAGGACCAATACTAGTGTTCATTGGGCAATGCCTAAGGCTAGGAGGGTTGAGCTAGGGGTTTCTAAGAGGAAGCAAGGTATTCCCTTTAGAACCACACCTAAAATATGAGGCTGAAGTAACTTAAGTTGTGAAGAAATTCATAAGTCATAATATGTGTCTCCTTATGGCTAGGGGGGTGGCTGAAGATGAGTAGATCTATGCCATGCAGGAGCTAAATCAGTTAAATCAGTTCATCGGGAAAAATTAGAACCACGTTGTTGGCGGGAAGGTGTTGGGGTACAAGTGAGAAATGCGGCCTCATAGGTCTATTCATGTCTATATGTGAAGTAGTAGTATACAAGGGCAGTTTAGAGCCACTAGTCTCTTGGAAGGGTTGCAAGAAGGAGGTGATCAACCCGGGGGCCCTAGGATCCCTAGAGACCTCTATAAAGATCTATGTTGAAGGGTGATGATCTCCTATTGATAGAGGGCTATGCACTGTTGGTATAGATATCTAAAGAAAGTAGAAATAATGTTGCCAAAGTCTTTGTAGAGGTAGTAGTATCTTCTCTGGATCTCATAGTAAATGGGGTATTTGAAGATGAAGTGCTCCTTAGTTTCCATTGTTTGGAGGGAGCAAAGTTGGCAAATATGGGCTTGGCAAAGAAAATGATGATCTATTTCAACTTGTGGTTGGTAGGAACACACCCTTAGTTGGCCAAGGGGAAACCTCAAACCATGTGACCAATGACTCTAGAGATGTTGAGGATGACATAAGATAACATTCTTCGCTTGTAAGACATGCTCTACATAAAAGGAAAACTTCAGGCTAAGTGGCATAGGAGGGGAGGTCCAGGTGACCTGGATGTATTGTTTGTAAATGGCCCTTCTAGCAGCTCTAGTGATGGTCTCCTTTGAAGGAAGGAGTCAAGTACGAGCATCCAAAGAATACATGAAAATAGAGTCTATTAGTAGAGAAGGCACTCATAAGTTTAGAGGTTAGAGATGCTACTATGATAGTTATCCAAAATGGGATAGGTATCTTTGTTTAACACTCTTAGAAAACTTTGAAGCTCATTTGCATGGCTTCTAGCATAGATGCTTAGCAATGGAACTTTCTTCATATTTGATTTTTCCCTCGCATGCATCCTTATAAGTTTTCAATAGTATTTCATGCTAGTATACATAGAAATATCACAATGAATCTTTTGGCCCTTTGGTGCAAGGAAAATAGGTCCTTGTCAATTTCTCAATCTCTGGATGCCCCTAGTTGACATCCTGCCTCATGATATGAATTTCAAGCAGCTACATCTGTTCCAAATTCATCTGAGATATGTTGCAACTTAGGTATCAAGGTTAGCTGACAATATTCCTTTTTACTTTATCAGCAATCAGGTTTTTCAAGTTACATCTCTGCTAATCATAGTGTCAACTGCCCGTTGAATCCTTAGTGAAGTCTAGATTTGATTTATAACCTTATTCATTTCTTTTAAATTTGACATTGCTGCTGTCAATGAGTTACAACTTTCAAATCATTGCTCATGTCTTCTACACTTTCTCATGTTACCTTTGAGTGAAGATATATTTTGTGCTTTAACATTTAGTCATTCCTTTTTTTGGCCCACAAATTGGCTATTAGAATTCTCTTAAATCTTTGTTTCCTCAAATCACCATTTGTATTTGTCATCTGATCGATGACGGTATTGATCCCTCATTATCATCTGTTTATAAAAAGAAGGAACATTATTTGTTATTGCCTTTGAAATGGTATGACATTATCATTTCCTTTAGTGAATGGTCATTTGCACACACAAATCCAATACCACAAGCTAGATGACTTTAGGAATCAATTTTTTCTTTTGAAAATTGAGATATTTTTTACATTGAGAAAATTAATAAAAATGGAAAAATCTTTGATAGTTACTTCCTTAAAAGCTTTATGAGACTGGGCACATGCGTGTTACAATCAAATTACTAATTATCCTAGATCTGCAAGTGCAAACCATCATAGGCCATTGGCCTTGTTTATTAGGAATGAATGACACCAACCACCATAATCTAATGACAAGGTTCCAACATCCCATTAATTATCTCCAAGGTTACATGTCAACTCGACATTGTATATAGGTGGGAAATAAATAACCTGCATTTGCAATTATTGCAGAATTTGTTGGCTACATATTGTTTTGACAACATTTGGGACTTTGTATGTTGATGTTTGCCATTTTTTTTGGATTGGGATGTGGTTGCATCCTAGCACCATTCAGGGAACATCAACAAGCTCAAGGAAAACTTGATGTCCTGAATGTTATTCAAGAGTTATGCACCAGGAAAGATACACTCAGTTGCAATAACTACTTTATATAAGCATTAGATTGGTATAACAAGAGAATTCTTATTAAGATGTAATTTGCATGTATAAAAGGAAAGAGTGGAATTACACTTGGCAGTTGAGCTTGTATTTATGTACAGTGTGGCAGATAAAGAAATGAAGCTTTCCTGCCATTATAGGAATTTATGCCATTTGATTGGTGCCTAACAGCAATTATGCTGATTTTGCTGGCAGGCAGGCAGGCATTGATTGCTGTTGAGCTGCTAAGATACCTGTACATAAGGGCTGGTACAAGTTGATTCTTATGCTAAGATACATTCTATAACGTTGCCATTGTCAATAATGTGCTGATTCGGCACAAGTGGGTTGTGGATTATTGTAGAATTTTTTATGCTATTGTTGATTGTGAGCTATGAGTGCACATTTAGAGTTTCCTCTTACAGGTTGGACTTTCTGTAGAGCTTGCTTATTCTGGAGAAAAATGAGCAATCAAGATTTGGACATCCTTGGAGTGTCAATTCAAATGATGTGCCCCTCTTGGCAAGCAATGGGCCTCCTTGTATCTATTTGGAGTAGTGGAGACTTGTTGATAATAAATAGCATCGTTAGATAAAAGACTTTGATCTTGCATTTGAAACAAGTATTATTTAAATGGAGAGACATGTCCCTTGAGCCGACATGTTTCCACTTTGAGGAGACACATCCGCTCATGGGACATGTCTCCCACTTTGATATAAAGTATCTACTCCTTCCTCACTTAAACAATATGGAAATACATAGATGTTGTTTGACCTGTGAGGATCGATCTTCTAGAATATAGATCCCCTTGCATTATCATGGTATCAGAGCGATGGGTTAAGGAAGATCTGATTAAATTCTAGAGGATAAATACTGGAAACAATTAAGGAAGATATGGAACGAGGTCAAATATTGATGGGCAAATACGAAATAGAGAAACTAATAGGAGAGGGCGGATGGAGCAAAGTATACCACGCAGTACACACAAAAACAGGCAACACAGTGGCCATAAAGCTTTTGGACAAGCAGAGACTTTTCCCCGCCTCTCTCCGCCAAATAGAGATAGAAATCTCCAATATGAGATCTCTGCGCCACCCCAACATAGTGCAGTTATACGAAGTCATGGCTACCAAAACCAAAATATACTTAATCATGGAGTATGTAAGTGGCAGAGACTTCTTCGACAAACTCCAGGCTGTCAGAAGCTTCCAAGAAGATAAGGCCCGAAAATACTCCCAGCAATTGATCAACGCAGTGGATTTCTATCACACCCGCAGGGTTTTCCACCGCGATCTCAAGCTGGAGAATCTGTTGGTTGACAAAGACGGGAATCTGAAGGTCACGGATTTTGGTTTGAGTACGCTTAAGAAGAAGGGTGGTAAGTTGTATGGAGCGTGTGGGACGCCGCCATATATTGCGCCTGAGGTTTCGATGTCTGGTTTTTGGCTATGACGGCGCCAAAGATGATATTTAGGATGTGTGGGGTTATTTTGTATCTTTTTTCTGGAGGGGCGTTTTCCGTTTGATGATAAGGTTCCTGGGCTCTTCTAGTACGTTACTTTCTAGAAGAGGCGTCTGAAATTTGAGTATGCCTGCGGTTTGATTTCGTTCTTTCATTGCACCCGATAACGGGTTGGAACATTTCTGATCCAGTATTCAAATTCGTGTGAGCTCTTGTGAAGATACTGTTGTTCTTTTGCTGGAGTCACATTGGTTATCAGGTGTTCGTCACTGGCTGTCGTTGGAGCCATAGTCAGATTGAGGCAATTGGTAGAGGAGTTACTGCCGGGTGTTGTGATGTGTTAGAATCGTCATGCTCTGAGAAATCGGAATAGATACACATCTAAGGATATCATGTCAGTTCCTGGAGGTGAATTAATAGAAAATGGGTATCACCTGTGCCATGCAAATCACAGTGGCTGTGATAGCAATTTGGCTGAGCCCAGGCTATGGCCAAAATCTTCAGGTGTCTCCTTCTGTTCAGAACTATCTACTCTCATCCTCCAGTGGCATAGAAAGTGGAATATGTTCTTGCAAATCCAGGTGAAGCTGGAGCTGTAACTAAGAAATACGGAAACCAAATTCTGAAAGGCATCTCTGGTTGGATAGTTTAAACTTCGTGTTTTCTCTTTTAACAGCGATCTATGGAACGAGATTGTATCAAAATCTCTAGAAGTTGTTCTCCAAGACCTCTGTTTCAGCATTGCAATCGAAGTCAAGAGTTTGCATTGAGTGCAGTTGTGATCGACGCCACTATAAAGGGCAGAGAGAGCAGATATTGTGATCATTGATATCGATCCCTTAGTGTCTGAGTACAGGATTCTGATTTCTTTGAGATAAGTATTCCCTTGTTTATACTTTTGAAATCTATGGTAAAACTTCAGGTTTGCATTGGTTATTTGGATCTTGTGTGATTAGTAAAGAGAGATTGTCTTTTCTCTTGATTTGTATTCACTAATTTAAGATCCTTGAAGATTCAAACTATTCATTACAAGTTATTGATATAACCTGAGATAATAAACTTTATATGATATTTCTTTGGATAGTTATGAACTCTTAGTAATCTCTCCTTAATGCTTACAGGACGGATCAAAAGGCATAAGAGATTGCTTTCAAGAAAAGCTTGATGCATCCTGTAGGTTGAAAAATGGAGACACTGCTTGCAAACTTAAGATTGTGTGAATGGCTGAAGACATCTCTTCGAAGAGGAAGCATTAACCTTCAGAGGGAGTCACATCTTCACTTGTTGTAATGCATAATTCTCTGAGATAGAGAGATATGAGGTGAAAGCCCTTGTTCAGCTCTGAGACTGAGATGAGGTGTCATGTTGAGAGACTCCATGACGACAGGTCCTAGGATCTAACTTCAGAAGAGCCCCAAGCACCCGCAATGTGGCTTAAGGGGGGGTGTTGGATATAAGCCACACCCAAACTGATAATGGGCTAGCCACAAGGGGCCAGTAGCTCAGTTGATAGAGCACTCCAACAACAAATGGAAGGTCCTAGTGAATGCTCTAAGCCAGTTCAAGTGTGAGCCAAAGGAAATGCTGTAAAACATATATTGAGATATCTTCACGACACTATTGGATATGGTCTTCTTTACAGAAAAGATCAACTAGATCAACTTGGTTACTTTGATTCAGATTGGGCTATGATCTCTTGGATTTGCAGAAAACAACTTTTTTGTAGCACAAAGATCGACAGAAGTTGATTACAATGTAGCCTCTATGGGGGCAAGAAAAGCAGTTTGGCTTCGTAAAATTGCTTGTGGGACTCCTTGATCTAAGCACATTGAGATCCCCTATCATTATGTAAGAGATATGGTGGAAAGGAAAGTGATCCAGTTGGAGTATATTAGTTCAAATGTTTAAAACAGCGGACATACTCAACAACCTCTCTCCAGAGTTAAGGTTGAACTCTTCGGGAAGAAAACTTGGTGTGTAATTTGATATTATGTTTGAAATTCAAATTGTTTATAAGTTGTACTAATATATAAAGATGTTTAATGTGTAAACTCTTTTGTCATGTGTGTGACTCCATGACCTTATGGGCCTACTCCCCCTGTGTACATTATTGAAAGGTGACGATCTTTCTAATAATGAACACTTGTATGTAACATTGTAAAGTGACAACTCTACAATGTTGAACTATCGTGATAGATATCATATGACTTGATATCTGTGGACATGTCATGATAGTATCTCTTGGACACTTTGATGGATATCATGGGACTTGATGTCATCTGAAGATCGTTGTGATCCTTAAGAGATAATCATGGTGGATAATTATATCCGTGGATATGCCATGAATTATGGTAGACATCATGTGACTTGATGTCAGTGCACATACCATAATGAAGATGTGCTATGGAGAATGTCATGTGACTTGACACTTTCAGAAGCATACCATATCTTCTGATATCACGAGTTAGGTGATATCACTTTTTCTGATGGAAGTTATCCTCCCTAGTTAAAGAGGGAGTGTTGAATAATGAAGATGTGTTATGGAGAATGTCATGTGACTTGAAACTTTCAGAAGCATACCATATCTTCTGATATCACGAGTTAGGTGATATCACTTTTTCTGATGGAAGTTATCCTCCCTAGTTAAAGAGGGAGTGTTGAATAATGAAGATGTGTTATGGAGAATGTCATGTGACTTGACACCTCGAGAAAACATACCATATCTTCTGATATCACGCGTTAGGTGACATCACTTTATAATTGTTTGAAGTTTATCCTCCTCGCTAAGAGGGAGTGTTGATAATAAATAGCATCGTCAGATAAAGGACTTTGATCTTGCAATTGAAACAAGTATTATTTAAATGGAGAGACATGTCCCTTGAGCCGACATATCTCCACTTTGAGGAGACACATCCGCTCATGGGACATGTCTCCCACTTTGATATAAAGTATCTACTCCTTCCTCACTTAAACAATATGGAAATACATAGATGTTGTTTGACCTGTGAGGATCAATCTTCTAGAATCTAATCCCCTTGCATTAACAAGACTCGATTGGATTTTATCCCTAGAGTGCCACTTATCTTGGAAGGGACATTATCCAACCTCGGCCATGGGGAATAGAGGAGTATCTTTCGTTGTAAGTTAGCTTGGGAGGGACATTGCCCAACCTTAGCAATAGGGAACAGAGGAATATCTTCATTGTCAGTATTTTTGAGGTGATCATCATCAAATAATCTGGCAATACCCAAGAGGTTGAAGCTATGCTTCAGTACATTCCAACATGGGTGGACCATAAGACTCTAAATACATTGAAGATTAAATGAAGTTCAAGATATGGTTGAAGGTTGAGTTAGAATACATTCTCATTGATTTGCTTGATGATAGTATAAGGAGCATAATGCAAAAGTCTGAGTTTTTAGTGCAGGCCATCAAATTTTCCTTTTTGTATATGCAATCAAACCTTTTCTCCAATTTTTGAAGTTGGTTTTATGTGTTTCTTCAGTACTTGTTTCTCTTCTACCACATTTTGGTTATTTTCATGCCTGTTCTTGGTTTGTAATTGTACATCTTCAAAAATTCCCTGCTGTTGGCCATATAAATACACAAATAATGGGCAAGAGCTTAGAATACTTGCTTATATGTAATGTCTCAGTACTTCCAGGATTTCTCCAGTTAATTATTAAATTGTCCTCGGCAATGAATTTGATCCAAGGTTATTGGATACATCTGGATACCATCGTTTCATCTGTTGAATACTGTATGTTTCTGGGAAGTGGGAACAAATCATAATAAGCATCAGAGTTTATGTGATATTTTTCTTTTATCTGGATACAATCATTTGTGGATAGGATTTGGCTCATATCCCTGGGATGTTGAAAGCTACTTCAATTGCAGGTACCATTTTGTGACAAATTAGGCAGGAGCTTTGTGTTGCAATACAGATTATAACCATGGAATAATGTCGTCAGTATTATATAGAAAAATTTGAAAAGCTATCTTCACTGAATTAATTTCTTACTTTGGTTTTGTCTAACCTAGCATTATCTTCATGCAATGTTTAATATTACACAGAGATGCCCATATTGCTACTTGATCATATTCTTAACCCAAAGAAGATCCCCATGCTGTGTTTACAAATTCTGATCAGATGGAAGAAGCTTTCCTGCTCAACATGTTTCAAACAATTGATATTGCACTAATAAATGACACGTTTCTATTTGGCCTGCCTTTAGCTAACTTTTTTGATGAAAAGCGAACTTGTTATTGAGTACTAGTCAAGTTTATATAGACCACAGAGTTGCATCTGAACTCTTGCAAAATCTCATACTTAATTATAACGTGCACTCCTGTTAACTTAAATTTGATAATTTGAGGTTCTTGTGAAGAGTATAGTCTACTAATCAAAGGGTACTCACTCAAACATTGTTTAAATTAACCTGTCAAGAAACCATTTTCTCACGAGTTTGATATCTCCTTGGCTTCATTCTTGATTGTAGACAAAATGTTGCAAATGTTGCCCACATGGCCAAGGAAGTTGGCACAGAAAGCACTGACATGGTATGCTGCCTTTTTATGTTTATCATAGTGATAGATCTGTCTGGAGCATTACCCTCTCGATAACTGTTTAGGTTAATGAAACAATCTTTCATTTCGGTTTACTTATTACTATTGAGTATATGCCAGCAATGATCTGGTTCAGGCCTTGATGATTTTTTCAACTTCCATCCTTATTTGCAGGAAGTTTTAAATGCCATTGAAGATGAACTTACAAGGAACAAAGAGAACCTTAAAAGATTGAGTCTTGAGGTATAACTTATTTAATTTCACAATACTTGAGTGTATTAAAAGATAATGAATATTTATAATCCTTGTCTCTGTTTTCTTTGTAGTTGCCAGAGACTACTGTGACAGAGTTGAAGAAAAATGATGAGCCTTATGATGTCAATGGAACAAGATGGTGCAGAGGATTCTGGGCAGGATAGTGTTACTTCTCAAGGAAATGCTGCTTTGAGATGTAATTCCCATATTTCAAATGATCTCCACAACCAATCCCAGATGTCAGAAACTGTACGATCCACAGAGCAAGGTGGCAACACCCCTGGATGTTCACTGCCTTCGCTGACAACTGCAAACACTGGCACTCTTCCACCTTCGATCAACCAAACATCATCTTTGAATTCAATGCCCCCATCAAGATGGGTTTCTGTCCCAGAATCAAATCTTCCGACCTTGAATTTACCATGGCTTCAAAATCTGCCAGGAAACTCTTAGACCATTGTATTTTCATGTGTTTAATGATTCAATCTCAAAGTTGGGTTGTGGAATATGCCTGTTTTTTGTTGCATGTCACAGTATGTAATTCTGTTTTCAACCCAATCTTTCCTGATTGTATGGCAGCTAATGATCATTTCACTAACGATTTCCTTATGCTCGTCAAATTTCAAATGCATTTTTTAATTGTGTAATAAATGTGGGAGGAATACATTAATTGCTAATGTTCAATAATTTTGCTGTCAATTTGTTGTGGCTTTACTGGGGAAGAGGCTTGGTTCATGTATTGCTCACCAGAGTACAATTCTAGCTGAACACGAAGGCATATATAGACACAGTCAGGCTTTGGTGGTCCAAACAGTCCACTCATTTCAATCGGTTCCTGTACCATAATGATGTATCTATGGAAGAAATTCTGCCGCTTGCCCTCCCTGTTCTCTCCGCCTCTCAACTCACTGCCCAAAATAAAAAATGATAGTCCTTGCTTAGACTAATGTATTTTAGCTTTATATCAACATTTAACCTTTGCTTAACTCTTTAAAAACTTTAAAACTGTGGGATTTGATCCATGTGTTCCAACAGGTCTCAAGATTGCTTTAGTAGTCACTATATTAATGGTCTTCTTCAAGATGCATTTTTGGTGATAATAAGTAGTTATCATATTAGTGATAGTATTCTTCATGTACTTTTGGTAATAATAATTACAAGGTAGAGTAACTCATTTAGTACACAAGCACTCTTAACCATAAATCAGTAGGGGGGATGACAACATAATCTGCAGCTTTAAGTTTTTCACCCTTTAGCCTCTTTCTCCTTTAACAAAGCTTTTGAAACATATAACTGCTTAAAAGTTACCCTTATTTCACATTCCTTACCGGTATGGAATTTAATGCAATTAACTCAATTAGTATTTGTGATGAGTAATTGAAAGATTCGACCAACCTTTTTAATTAGAAATTTAATTTTTGTAAGATAATGTATACAATTCCAAGTGCAATTGTACTACACTACTAGCAAAAATTATTAACCTAGATAGAGATGGATATGCATTAGTATTTGTAATTTTTGTATCGGTTTATGATCTTGTTTTTTATGTATGTTTGGTAATAATAATTGTAAGGTAAGGGAATTCATTTAATGCATAAAGTATTTGTTAACAAGGGGACGATAAATGCAATCCTGATGATGGATCATTGAGTACAATCATTGATAAAAAAATAAATTTAAACACAATTAAAATCTAAAAGGATAATTACATTACTATCATGAACTGTGGAAGTTTTATGTGTTGTCAAATGCAATCCTCTCAAAAACAGAGTTTTTGGAATCTTTAATATTTTATATTATGGAGTTGAAACTGCTTACAATTAATTAGTATGTGTATCAAATTATTGACTTGAAGGAATCTCTAAATATTTTGAATTAAAATTTTAATTTTTGTGGAATTGTATATATATGGAAGTATGGTAAAAATTCATCTTTTATGTTGAGAGGTGTAATTACAATGATAGCAAGGGATGGATTGTAATGATTTGAATGTGTTTATAAAAATTCTTTAACATAAATTTTAGTCATTTACATGTCAAACAAATAAGTAATAATAAAAAATAATATTTATATATAAATAATTTAAATAAACTATATTTTTATATTATGTTGTATTTTTAGCCTGAAGGGGTGGTGTAGTTGGTTAAGGGCTTTGAGTTCGTCCCATGTAGGTCTTGAGATCGATTCTCTCCACCTCGGTTTGAAGGTTGTCTCGTTGTTCGGGCCAATAAGCGACCCTTAGAGGACTAGTCTCGCCTCAACTCACCTCCTCCTCCCCTAAAACCTGGCATAAAAGTAAGATCAAGGCAAGGGTGGTTGAGATTGTTGGGCTAAGTCACAAGGCCTATGTGAAACACAAACGCATGGTTTGGGGATCTTTGAGTTATCAAAAAAAAAAATATTGTATTTTAAAATTTTGTATACTATATATGTACACACAATGAGAGGTCTTTGAATGAAAAATAAGAACTTTATTACATATACAATATGAACATTAATACACATATGATTGAGAAGCCAAGTTAAAAATCACCAAAACAAATCATAGTCAAACAATATGTCCCATCACTCTAGGGCTAGAGCCAATGCCCACAAAGTATAAACCTACATGCACCATGCAACAACCATCCACTAGAAAACATTAAAAAGTAGGGAGTGCCTAAAGAATATTAGAACTCTATCAACATACCTAAGGACCAAACCTCATAACATCCAAAACCACCATAGCACCAAAAACCAATAGATTGCAACACCTCTCACTAGTAAATCCACCAACCACCAACAACAAAGCTCGTAGCATGCCTCATTCTATTATTTCTTTAACAACAATAACACCAAGCTAAGTCAAGGGGTCTTAACCACAAGCACATACCATGTATGATCTCTACCCATTTATTTGCTCTATGCACCAAATGATCATAAAACACAAGCAATGTATACTAGCTTGTAATCTCCAATTTCCTTTTATTTTGTGTAATCAAGAGTCCATGCATATCTTGCCCATATTAGAGCAATATGCCCTCAAAACAAACATCTCTTTCTCCAAGGAAAGTATTTTTTTTATTGGAGAATCCCAACCTTTTTAGAGCCTCTCTAGAAAATACAAGTTTGTGCTAGAATTGTGAATAAACATGAGACACAAGATCAAACAATGAACACAAACACTTTCTAGACAAAGAGAGTTGCAAATAATGATTTGTTATATCCTCAACAAGAAAAACTTACAAGATGAACTTCAAGAATCTTCAAGGAGATCTAGTGAGATAATAGGAGCAACCCTAATGATAAAGGGATTAGATCATGACAAGCGTCAACATCCTATGTGATGAGACAAAATGATCTAATAATAGCTCACTTTATTTAGTTAATAGAAAAAAACACTCCTAAGTTTAGCTTAAGTGCATGAAATGAATTAGATTAATAATCAATTAAAGATTAATTAATTATTAGCTAATGCCTGATTACTCTTACACCCCCCCTTAAGATGAATTTAGGGAGTAGCTAAATACACTAAAAAGCTAATGCATAAAAAACAAAGAATGCACGATGTGTCCCGACAAACAAGGCTTGATGGGGTACCCATGTACAAAAAATCTAATCTCTCACAATTGGAGAAAAGGAAAAAGCATCATGGGAAAAACTCTTCTCTAAAAGAGAGAAAGACGAATGAAGAATTGAAAGCCTCCAAACCAATGTCCCAAAAAGAATAGGAACATGAAGAACATCAAACAAGCATGAAGAAGTTGCAAACAACTGTTGAATAATGACTCCTATAGTGTTGTAATGAAGAGCCTCCTCTGAAACTGATGATGATCAAGTTCAAGAAGACAATAAGTTGCATGAGTGCCTCTAACGACACTACTTGGATCAGATGGCAAACAAAGCCAAACATTGTTGAAAAATGAGGTGTTCTCTTAGCTTAATACTCTGTGAAAATTTAAGATTGCTGATTTAAATAAGCTTTTCCTTTTGTTACAAATTCTTTGTGGGTGATTATCTTGATTAATCCATTTTACTGTTGTAGAATGTAGAGAGAAGTTGATAGAAGAAGTAGACAGGATATTAGAAAGATTACACAAGCATATACCGTGGAGAAAACCCTTTTGGGTAAAAAACTCCACCAAGAATTAATCTATTATTCAATCTCTGCAGTAGATTACAATAGCTCCAATTCTTGCTTGAGAATGCCTCTTCTACCTTCACCAAACTTCTTTACAACCTACAAATAAAACTTACCAACTCTCTCTACAACTTGCTTGAGATATATAGACTTTTGCCAACATTGTAAACTCCAACTAAGTTACAAAAACAATGCTCAAGCCCTAACCCTTAAAGGCACGCCTATTTCATGCAAGTGGAGTTGTGCCGTGAAAACCAATGTCAAACCATCTGCCTCTTCCATTTGGGCGTACCAAACTGAAGTCACAACTTAGTCTTCATCTTGTAAATATCTTAAGGCTTTATCCTCAAAGTTGGCGCCCAAAAGAGGGCCCCACTTAACTAAGCCTTCAAAAATATCTCTGCATGCAAAGGAGTTAATTCCAAGAAGCCAACTTGGGTGCCCAAAGTGGGTCCAAGATATTTCTTGTTTAACTGAAACATTTCTCAACACCATTCATGCAAGAATGGTCATCTCCTGTTAACTGAAGGTAGTTCCTGTTATCTGTCATGCAACTCAAGTTATTAGCCATGCATTTCAAGTTAACTGAAGTCAACTAACATGCAACTAAAACTAATTGAAGATAACTGAAGATAGTTGAACTTGAACTTAACTGAACTGAACTGAACTTCAACTGAACTGAACTGAACTTCAACTGAACTGAACTGAACTTCAAACCCTATTTTATAGGTACTCAACATGCATAAAACAAAATCCCTATTTTGTAGGAACCTAGGATGCATTTCTAAAGTATACTCAGTTTACCACTCAGTTAACTGAACTTAAGGTGAGTATCACCTCCCATGTGTGTGCCCATGTGCTCCTATTTTGTAGGAGCCCATCCCAAGGCGTCCCCACATGTTCCTAACATTTAGAATAACATATAAATATCAATTATCATGATTATTTCATCAATAATTAATTCCTTGTTAATCCTCGTGTTGATAAATACATTTCAGGAACTTAGGAGATACATGAAATAACTAATGTTGTAGGATTGCAATTAAATGGCATCCTATTTTCAACGTTCTCCCACTTGACATTATACATTGCAATTATTCTAAACTAGGAATAATAAAACAAGTACAATACTCATGGCCAATGGCCTTCTTTTCACCAACTAATCAATCCATGCTAACTTCAAATGCAACCTCCATAATCATGAAGCTTCCAAGCAAATGATTAAAACCAAGAGAACTTATATGTATGGTTTCATAAGATAATCTGTAACATTAATTAAAGTGTTAACTTTCTCAATTAATACCTTCCCATTATCAACCAAACCAATACATTTCCCAAGTATCTGTATCCAAACCACCTCTATGGAGGTATGCTAAACCACCGAGTGTGTTGAACTCACGTTCAACCAAGGTATAGGCTCCTCAGTCTTTTCTGTTGAAATATCTTTTCTTATAAGTAACCATTCCAACAAATATCTCTTACCAAAAGAGAATTCCAGCCTCACCTATTTCTCCAAGTATCCATGAGGACCTGTAACCAACCAATCCATGCCAAACTCCAAATGCAACACAACACTTTCATGAAGTAATCAAGCAAATGATTAATGTACCCAATACTTAAGAGAACTACACAAGATCAATGTCAAAGCTCCAACCTTGAACATAAACATGACATCCATGATCTAACCATCTCCTCTTAGGAGATCACAGGCATCATAACATACTTATACATCCTAGTCTCAAGAGAACCATGTAATATGCCAAACTCTAAATGCATATCAAGAGTAAACCATGACATAATAGCAACCACTCTAAACCAAGAACAAACCATATCCCCAATCACATGAAGATAACCTTACCAATGATGCATCCAAGTCACTACCAACAACTCCCATTGAACCGTGGTACCAAGTTACACATGGCATCATGACTACCATCCTCTCCATGAAGATTACTTTGAAACATGAAGCAAAGAGTTATCACAAACACTATTAGCTGAAATAACTAGTGCATCATTATTATCATATGAGGACTCCTCTATAGAAGAATTAGAACTTTCTTTCTTGTTCTTACAATCCTTCTTCACATGTCCTAGTTTCCCATAGTTCCAACACTTTACCTTACTTCGTCCTTCTGACTTACCCTTCCCTTCCTTGTTTCCCTTAGGTTCCTTTTTCTTAGGCCTACCTTTTACAAACAAGACATCTTGGATTTTCTCCTTAGACTTCCTCCTCATCTCCTCTGATAGGAGAGTAGGAATAATGTTGTCCATCTTTGGATCTGCACCATTACCACTAATTGCAACAATTAGATTTTCCCAAGAATCTGGTAAAGAACAAAGTAACAAAATGCACTTATCCTCATCTTCTAGCTTTACATCTACAGATGCTAACAGACTGAGAATTAAATTGAAAGCATTTAAATGTTGTGCAACAGATTCACCGTCTTTCATTTTTAATGAATACAACTGCCTTTTCAAATACAACTTATTGGTGAGACTCTTAGTTTGATAAATATCCCCTATTCTCTTCCACAATTTATATGCAGTATTTTCATCTGAAACATTCAAGAGAACCGCATCAACAAGACATAACCTAATTGTTCCTCTTGCCTTCTTATCTAACTTAGCCCAATCCTCATCTAAAATATTTGTAGGTGTCTTTGTCTCATTATTAACCGCTAACCAGTGATCTCTTTCTTCAAGAAGATCTTCCATTTTTAATTTCCACATTTCATAGTTAGAACCATTGAACCTTTCAATATCTAAACGTGAATTCATTGTAACAAAACTTATTTCCAAAATCAGCAAATAATCAAAATTATAAAAGCTCCCACTAAGCCAAAAAATCCTTCAATACTCTACCCAACCTCGGCTTTGATACTAAATGTTGAAAAATGAGGTGTTTTCTTAGCTTAATACTCTGTGAAAATGTAAGATTGTTGATCTAAATAAGCTTTTCCTTTTGTTACAAATTCTTTGTGGGCGATTATCTTGATTAATCCATTTTACTGTTGTAGAATGTAGAGAGAAGTTGATAGAAGAAGTAGACATGATATTAGAAAGATTACACAAGCATATACCATGGAGAAAACCCTTTCGGGTAAAAAACTCCACCAAGAATTAATCTATTATTCAATCTCTGAAGTAGATTACAATAGCTCCAATTCTTGCTTGAGAATGCCTCTTCTGCCTTCACCAAACTTCTTCACAACCTGCAAATAAAACTTACCGACTCTCTCTACAACTTGCTTGAGATATATAGACTTTTGCCAACATTGTAAACTCCAACTGAGTTACAAAAACAATGCTCAAGCCCTAACCCTTAAAGGTATGCCTATTTCATGCAAGTGGAGTTGTGCCATAAAAACCAATGTCAAACCATCTGCCTCTTCCATTTGGGCATACCAAACTGAAGTCACAACTTAGTCTTCATCCTGTAAATATCTTAAGGCTTTATCCTCAAAGTTGGCACCCAAAAGAGGGCCCCACTTAGCTAAGCCTTCAAAAATATCTTTGCATGCAAAGGAGTTAATTCCAAGAAGCCAACTTGGGCGCCCAAAGTGGGTCCAAGATATTTCTTGTTTAACTGAAACATTTCTCAACACCATTCATGCAAGAATGGTCATCTCCTGTTAACTGAAGGTAGTTCCTATTATCTGTCGTGCAACTCAAGTTAACTAAAGTCAACTAACATGCAACTAAAACTAACTAAAGATAATTGAACTTGAATTGAACTGAATTGAACTGAACTGAACTGAACTGAACTGAACTGAATTGAACTTGAACTTGAACTAACTTCAATTGAACTGAACTGAACTTCAACTAAACTAAACTGAACTGAACTGAACTTCAACTAAACTAAACTGAACTGAACTTCAAACCCTATTTTATAGGTACTCAACATGTATAAAACAAAATCCCTATTTTGTAGGAACCTAGGATGCATTTCTGAAGTATACTCAATTTACCACTCAATTAACTGAACTTAAGGTGAGTATCACCTTCCATGTGTGTGCCCATGTGCTCCTATTTTGTAGGAGCCCATCCCAAGGCATCCCCACATGTTCCTAACATTTAGAATAACATACAAATATCAATTATCATGATTATTTCATCAATTATTAATTCCTTCTTAATCCTTGTGTTGATAAACACATTTCAGGAACTTAGGAGATACATGAAATAACTAATGTTTTAGGATTGCAATTAAATGACATCCTATTTTCAACAAACATCTGGAACTCGAAGATACCAATAGTCTAAAGAACACTGAAGTGAAAATAGGTCACCTCCAAAAATAGGAATCCAGGAATGTCCATATGGTAAATGGTCCACCTCATAGAAATGCATGGGTAACCAACTGTTGCATACACCTAGTACATAGGAATAAGAACTAGATACATAGATCGCTACAAAAAATGAAACCAAGGAAGCATTAACACCCATAATAGAAACCCCCTATAATGCGGAAAGGGAGAGCCAAGATAGGTCAATTGAAACTGAGTCACCAAGAAGTGCATGTAGGATAAGCAAGAACATCTAAACATGCACAAAAGAGTGTCTGCAAATAAAAGGGTGTGCAAACCAAGGCACACATGCATGAGGAAATAGTCACCAAGATTTGATATTGTCGTGGAAGGAACACTCACTCGACAAAGGTGTGATGGAAAAAAAAGGCATAGACAACTCCCCATGACACTTTATAACATAGTGCAAGTACAAAAGGCACAACAAGATGTTTGAAATCCTAAAAACGTATACACCAAAATGACATTTATCTTAGTGCTTCTACAAAAGAAAAATTACATGCAAAAGATGTTCAAAATGCCCAAATAGAACCTAATACTGGAAATACATGTAGAACAACCTAAAACAAGTTATCCCACACAAACAAAAAAAATTCAGGAGCTAAAACATCCAAGTAATTCACTAGAATGTGAAAATACAAAAAACTAAATAAAATGCACCTAAATAAAAGTATGGAAAAAGTGCATGGATGGTTGTGAAGAGCTCTAAGAGGCCATCCCAACATCATTGGAATTGCAAAAAATGAAGAAACGGGTTAAAAAATTTCAACTTGGATGAAAACAACACCTTTGACTTTGACAAGTCATAAAATATACTAGTAAAAAAAATGGTGATGAGACCCACACCTCTGGAAAGTACGCAGAACCAAGTTTTCAACAATATCTCATTCGCCCAATTTTGAAGTTATGGCCAAAAGAAAAGATGGGACTTGATATGGGGGCTCTTCCTCATTGTTTCACTTTGATAATCAGGGTGGTGTATCTTCCTTTAGAAGTTACAAAAGAAAAAATTATTCTAATCAAATTAACATAATCATCATTCCTAAAGCTCATACGGTCTAAACAGTAGCACCTTAGAGATAGAAGGCAATTTTCTCAATTGTTTGATAGTTATTATAATATTATGTAAATCTCTTGAAAGATAAAGTAATAACTCTTCCAGAAATAAGACCACTTCTTTTAGATAAGCCATACTCGGTTCGGTATGATGAAAAAGCATTTTGTCAATATCACTACATCTTTAGGTATGATACTGAGAGATGTATGTGTCTTTGAGATATTGTCCAAGACCACATTGATAATGGTACCATCCATATCGATGACAAGAAAAAAAATGCAAATAAATTTATTGCCAAGCCTAATCAACAATTACAAATTTGTATTGATCCCTTTCCTTCTCTTTCAACGAATTTTGTAAAAAGCACAACTTCAACTCCTAAATCTTTTCAATGCATACACATGGTGATGAATGGGCATCCAGGGTGTAAAGAGCAATCTTGTGTCCCAAAACAAATTGTTTATTTTGATTTTAGTTAGGTTTAGTGAATAATTTTTAAGGGCTAAAAATGGAAGGATTACTTACTATTTTTAGTAAGTTGGAAGGGTTAAAATAGTAGGTTTCTATTTTTAGTAAGTTACCATTTGTGCATGTATGGGAATGAAATCTTGCAGCGAGCTCCAAAATGGTGAAATGAAGCTAACAATGAAGAAATCACTTCAATACCACTTGTCACTTATGAGATATTAATGTTTTATTTTAAAAATCACTTTTAAAATATTCAAAGTCAATTTTGAGGCACCTAAAGGTTCAAAATCGGCTTAAAAAGTGGCCAAAAGTTAAAAGGCCAATTTGTCAATTTTTTGTGGCCTTACTTCTCATCAGGATCTCTCCAAAAACGTAAATAGTTTGACAATCTGATGCCTAAGTCAAAAGTTACAACTCCCAAAAGTTGGACTAAAATTTAAGAATTTTCTAAATTTGGAAAAAGGGGTAATTGAATCTGTTGGGCGCCAAAAAGAGAAATGGCAGTTCATTGGAAAGTGGAAAAGCCATATAAAGTGGTTATGAATGAAAAGGGATTTATTCTAGATAAAAAGATAGACAAAATTATTGCTTTTCAGTACAAAACAAAGGTTGGAATTTTAGTGGCCATTATATTGCCATTCACATACTTGCATGTCTAATTTTTTTGCATTTACTTGCAACCCAAATTTCTGTAATAGCAGCCTTGTGACCAGATAATTGCAATACATTTGATTGCATGTATGTAGATGATTTCTAAGAATATAATAAAGTTGCATGTTTGTTGCTCTTGAATACTATTTTTTGTGTAAGGTGTATTCGAGGGAGAATCTCCCTTCATCACATGGTGGATATTGTTCTTGAATCTTTGAAAGCTTGTGATCTTAATATTCCTAATATATCATTTACACGATCTTCCATATAATGGAGAATACACTCCTCTTTATATACATGCTTATCTCACCAAGAACATCAAAGGTGTTCTTGTTGATCCTAATTGTAGGGTAAATTCTATCATGGAATAAATATTGTTTATCAATGACTTTCACAAGGAAAAGTATAATGAATCTCTTGTGGTCATACGTACTCACAATGGTCTTTCTTTATATCTTATGGGTTATATTACTTTGTCGATCTAGGTTGGACCCAAGTCAATAGATACCACATTTGTTGTGATTCCCAAACTTGATCTATTCAAAGTAAAACTAGGCATTCCATGTCTAGTTTCCATGAATGTGATTGCTTCGGTAGTCTACAAATGCTTCAAATTTCCTCATAGTAGTGTTATGCAAACTATACCAAACACTGGATACAAGCCACTGGTATCTTGTGGAGGCTTCTCTCTCAACCTTTTCTGGCCCAATCCACTTGGACCCTTGTAGCCTCATGGTAATTTAATTTTTAAAGCTGATTCAAAGTTCAAAGTGGGCTGCTCGGTGTCCTTATTTGTAGCTCCATCTTCTTCTACTCTTGTGGTCTCTACTATCACATCTACTCCATCACAACATCATGATTCATCCCTTATGCCTTCCTCTTTGAGAGCTAGAGATAAGTGTGCTCCCTTAAGTAGACCTCACATACCCTTGAAGACTTCACAACCTTTAACAATGGCCTCAGTTCGTTTGACAGTTCCAGTAACAGAAAGAGGAAAGGCACCCATGTCAAAATCTTCTCCTCAAGTTTTACATGTACCTATATCTCCTCCAATACCTCAACCTATTTCATTAGGGAAAGGGAAGAAAACTATTGTGGTTGGATCCTCTCGTGCATCATCTATGTATCATCCCCCAATGGTACCTCTTGTTCCTCCTCTTGCTCCAAAAGCATATTGAGGAAAGGCTGAAGATAGCTCCACTAGTGGAGCAGGGTGCTTATGAGTCTTTTTCAAGTTTATATTCCAAGTCCACATACTCGTTGAAAAAATCTTGTGTGCAAGCGTAAGCGTCATAGGCATGCATTAGCTCATGAATAAGATACTTTGCAGATGATCGAAGATGAACATTCTCCTCCCATGCGGCCACCTCTTGACTTGGTTATGCCTGAGTCTTCTTCTCTTGTTTCTCAACCATCAATTGAAGTATCTTCTGCTCCACCTTTGGTCTTTCTTAGTGACCCCGATGAACCTCATCCTAAATGAGTGCAAGTGTTCATTTCTCCTTCAATGGACCTACCTTTGATTCCAAAACTTCCTATCATTTCACATTTTGTTGATCCTCTAGATATGCTTAACACCAATCTCGTATCTAGTGCTACTCTTGTTGTGCATCCTATCTCACAATGCACTTACCATCAAATCTTTCCTAACATCCTCAAACCTGCCATGGTTCATGTTTACATTTTTTATCAACAACCTAAGCACAAGTTTGAGAAAGGTCTCATCTCACAATTTCATAAGAAGAAGCCTAATCTGCACTCTCCGCCTCACCAAGACCTTTCTTCATTGGTTCTTCTCATAGAAGATGTTCCAACTTTCTATGTGCTTGCCACAACTCCTCTGAAGGTTAGCAGTGACATTCCTATTTTATCTTATCCTATAGTGCATTCAACACACTCTCCTCTTGAAGGATGTAAGTTTAAATCATTGGAGGATATTCTAGGGTTGTCCATGATCTTTACAAGATCATTGACAATCACTTCACAAGATGTCCAAGACAATGATGTTCTCACAACTACATCATTGGCTTGTGATGCAAGTGAGACACCTAGCACTACTTTAGCAATACTTCCTTTGCAAGCTTGACTTCCCCCTATATATAATCAAGACTAGGAATATGATGATGTTTTAGAGGAAATCCCCTAGAGCAGTACCTTATTTATCTTTAGGAAATAGTATTTTGTTTGATTGTTTGTATTCCATCATGCGTGCATGTATATGTTTTGTGATTCTTACCTAGAGGATCCATGATACCCTTTTAGGTACATGGATACAAGGAAGATGATATTTTGTCAATTCTTTTATATGTATCATCATTCTTTTATATTTCATACAACAAATTTGTTTTTCTTTCGGGGACAATGCAAAGTGTTGAGACATTTAGGTCTCTTCCATGTTGACCTAGAAAATTATTTATTTTCATGTTTATCTTCTTCCTATATATATATGTGTATGTATATACATACACATATATATATACATGTATATATATGTGTGTGTATATATATGTATATATATGTGTGTGTGTGTGTGTGTGTGTGTATGTATGTATATATGTGTATGTATATATATATATGCATATATATACATACATATATATGTATGCACATATATATATGTATGTATATATATATATACACATGTATGTATATATATATATAATGAACTCATACTAACCTCATATACTTGCATCCCTTAGTGTTTTTTATGTAGCCAATGGTATAGCTTCAATGTGGCATCCCTTGCGATTCTAATGACATTCAATGGGAACATGTTATGTGTTTCATGCTACCACATCTTGCTTTATATATTTTTTGATTTCCTCTCCTCTTTAAAATAACTTGCACTCCTTGATTCATGTAAATTATTTTAAGGGGGGGCTATCACAATGCACAATCACATTCACATTAAAAATAAAAAATCTTTTAAATCATTGTAGCAATCTAATAACATTTGAACCACCTAGTGTGGGGTGGCCTATTAGAATGATTGGTTCTCATATGGTTTATCTTTTTCCATGGTTGTCCTACAATGTAGCTTGCAGCAATCATGGCCTAATCAAAATCATTGTATGGTCTCTAGCATAACACAACTTGCTAGCCATACTTATTAAAATCTTTTATTAAAAATTGCTTTAATTTGTAATCTTGTAATTTGTTTGCATTTTTTCCTAGCATATTTGTCTGCAACTAATATGTTTATGGTAAAAACCTTTCAGCATAACATAGCTATTCTATGCAAGATATCTCATTGGCTTTGCAGATCTTCTCCTTAGAGGCATATCCATGTGGAATGAAAACTCTACATTCTCTACAATATTCTTGGGTAAATTTAAAAGTTATGTTATTTTTATTTTAGCACGCATAATCAACATGGTGCATATGTTTGCTAAAGTGGAGGAAAAATGTAGTGTTGGAAATTACGTACCCTTTACAATTTCACATTACATGGAAATTCCCCTTTAGATTGATAAATTAAGTATCTTAATTTTAATATGATGATATCAAAATGTCTAAATATACTAGCAACATTACCATGTCTATGGATTTTTTGAGTCCGATTTTCCCAGACGACAACACTGCATGCATACATCTGTGTGATGTGCTAGCTTCTTGCAAAAATCCATGATGTAAGCAACCTTTGGAACATTATGTTCCTAGGAATCTGGTAATGTAACACTCCTATTACTAGTTACAACCTATAGACATGCATGTGATATATTATTTTGAAAAAAAATGAAGTATTTCCTTGGTAGAAGGGGGAGAAAGACTAGATTTTCATATTCTAATTTATACACACATATTTTTGCTTCCAACTCTACAAATCTTTATTTTTTAAAGCTTTCATCTCAACACAACATTCTCTTGGCTCTTGCATGTCATTTTCCTCATGGTGAAACTATAGGGAGCAATCTTGTTGTAGCTTTAGAATCCTTCTAGACGTTCGTGACAACTTCTAGGTGGATTTATCTCAAATTACTTGCTTCTCTTATTGTGAGTAATTTATTAGTGCTAATATTTTAAAATATTATTGATATTATTGTGTTATTGTTAAGTTATCTCGTTTATCCAACATTGCACATTTTTTTATCAATCCTTTATCATTTCCATCTTATCAAAATCCTATTTGGTTGTTTGTGGAGGTAGAAATACTAAGATAGGGGTTTGAATGAGGCAAGCCTTCTAACACAACCACCCCAAATATTTTCTCTCCTTTTGTGTGTAGGTTTTTGAAACCTATTTAGCTTTGGAATCTATGCAAAGGTGATATTATGGATTTTTTGTTTTCATTTGTATGGGACAAGAACATGTCACACTGTAGTCTATGCATGACATTAGTTTTCATGGAAAAGAGCTTGTTCGAGTCATAATAACATCTTTGAAACCTATACTTTATGTTTATGATTGTTAAATTGTAATTTTTATATAGAAACATATATTTGTATGAGTTTGTTACAAGTGAGAAATTAGTAAATTGAAATTGTTTAAGTTAATTTTATTTTCCATGTAATATTTTTATAAAAAGAATAAATCAGATTGTTAAGTAATACATGCTTCATTCTAATGTAATAGAAAGTTGAGTTCTCAAAGAAAACACTTTTCTTTCGTGGAGCTCAATTTTCTATCTTGCATATCTAAACTAAAGAAACTCTATAAAAGAGAAAAATCCAGAAGAATGAAGGATATTCTCCTCGAGTAATGCTTCTTAGAAGCTATTATAATATTTTAGTACCTTTGAAAGGCCTTCACAAACTTCTATTTCCCAAATGACAATGTGCAAGCACCACACAAATCCTACAAATGTTCTCACACTTTCCTAATCACACGACAACTCCTATTTCAACCAATTTGATAAGAAAATACTAAGCAGGACATGTATACAATTTGAACATGAGTTACAAGGCATTGAAGAGAAGCCCAAGGGTACCCAATTACCAAAAGTTGTGAATATGGAACACTTGAGCAGCTGAGCTCTTTCAAACCTTACATGCTTTTTCTTTTTGTTCTATCTAAAATAATTGTAATCACATTTAAAATTGTCTATGACAATTGTCACTGCATAATTATGAATTCAACAATAGCTAAAATTGCTTGGAAATTCTTACTACGGTCAAATCCATCATGGATGACTAGTTTTATAAGTCATCAATAAAATCTTGAGCATTTGGACCAATAAAAAATATTTATTTCTATTCTTATTTGACCATCTTATCTTATACAACCATGTTCATGTGTTTTTCTTAGTAAAATGAATCATTAAGAATGTCTAGTACAAGGGAAGAGTCTTAATGAGAAAATGTTGGTGAATAACTTAGTCAATTTTAGTAACTTAATTGATCTATTTTTTATCATATGTTGAATAGGTTGCTTCTTTGGAGAGTGATTTATGAATTTGACGAGATAACTTTTGTAGTGAGTTTTCTTTAAAAATAGAGAAAGCATTTAAGTTTTATAGTATTTCTATTAGATTCTAGAAAGCTCCACAAAAGTGGATTTATTCGTATATTTTACAACTATATAAGAAAGCATTTAATGGTATTTCTTTATGATATTTTATTAATAGAAAGGTTATAAAGCTTATTAAATTGTTCGACAATCTTGACTAGGGTCAAATCCATCATGGATGACTAGTTTTATAATGGCATCAATAAAATTTTGAGCTTTTGGATCAATATACATAATATTTACTTATATTATTTTTTACCATCTTATCTTTTACAACCATGTTCATATGTTTTCTTAGTAAAATGAAACATTAAGAATGTATAGTACAAGGGTGAGTTTTTAATGAAAAAATGTTGGTGAATAATTGAGTCAATTTCAATAACTTAATTACTCTATTTTTGCTCATATGTGGAAGAATTTTCTTCTTTGGAGAGTGGTTTATGAATTTGATGAGATAACTTTTGTAATGAATTTTCTTTAAAAATAGAAAATCATTTTTTTTATAGATTTTTTGTAAAATACTAGAAAGCTACACAAAAGGATATTCATTCTTATATTTTACAACTATAAGAGGAAGCATTTATGCTATTTCTTTAGGATATTACACTAATAAAAAGGTTATAAAGCTTCTTTCAAAAGGTGAGAAATTCTTAATTAAAAAATTAAAACCCACCACTATTTTAAATGTGTGTAATAGTATTCATTCTAAATGGTTTTCTTAGAGGTTAAATGGGTTGCTCCTAAATTGGACTGTGTTTGTAAAGGTAGATATGTTCTTAACAATATGTTGCTAAATAGTAAGGTATGTGCTCGATTAAATTTTTTGGCCAACAAGTGTGCATGGCTTTATAAGACTTTGAGGAGATGTATGATAGAATAAAGTGAAGTTTCAAGCAATTCATTAGAATGGTGATAATAGTGTTTAAAGATGTTAAGGTCAATGGATAAGTGACTAAGGATATTTCATTACAAAATATATTAAACAAGGCTTTTCCCTTGCACCTTGTTATTACAACAAAAGTAATTCACTTTCTTCTTAAAGGTTGTGCTATTGTCCCCCTATTAAATGTGTCTTCTTTCCAAATGATGAATCCTACTTGGAATCTTAATTTGTTGATGGTACTTCCATTTCCCCCAAATTCAAAAAGATCTTGGAAGAAATGAATGGGGTTGGATTTGTTGTAGGCTTTACATTCTATGTTGGTATTTCATAAGTCCTTTGTGATTGGGTGGTAAGATGTTCTTCCTTGGTGGGTTGTTAATTATGGGTGGAATTGGCTTGGACCCCATCAAATTATAAGATATGTTGCCAACCATTCACTTGTTCTCTTTCAAGGACCATGGAATTGTGTCATCGAGAAGATTGATAAATATAATTTCTAAAAAGAAGTGACATATGTTGTCTCTAGTTAGAAGATTAGATTTCTATCATAAAGTTGTATCTTCTTAGATCATATGCATCTTCTTGTTGATTGTTTAGATCTTGACACTTCAATTATATTTTATAAGATTGATAAGAGATTTTTTGTGCTTTGATGGTAAACGAGGTAAAAGTAAAAAGCATGTTGTTGCTTAGGACATTTGTACTAAACCTAAATTGTTTGGGATCTTAGGTATGAGGATCTTAGGATGTAAGTGGTTACTCTTTCAATTAAATAGAAATCAACATTGTTTCATGAGATAAATCTTGAAAATTTTCTCACATAATTTTATTGATGGAACTCTAAAGAAGAAGATGGATTGAAAATGTATCCATTATTCTAACTTGTTTGGTACTTTTTCTACTTTCAAGGGATGTCATTTAAATTGGTTTATTGTGTAAGATATTAAATTTGATAGAACATTTAAGAACTCCCTTTTTTAACTTAATTTAGTAGTATGTGTCAAGACTAACATCTTTGTAGTGGAATTTATCTATATATGATAAACTTCTTGTTTTAAGGAAAAGATAATTTTCTAAATTTTAAATTTCTAAGAGAATAAAACACTTTTTAATTTTTTCTTACATAGAAACATAACTTATTTTTTAAAAATTGAACACATAAAACTTTTACTTTACTCCAAAGAAACTTTGAAAAATTGAAGATTAGAAAATGATATTAAAATGTGTGATTATGTCTAAGTGGTTAAGACCATCTCATTAAAAAACACTTCTAAACAACTATACTATAGTTAGTCCATTCTAATTTTCGTTCTTGATTGCTTCAAGATAAGTGAAAAGTGTTTCTAACTCCTACAACCAGGCGACTAAAATTACTTGTTATTTTGGCTTCTTCACTTGAAGATAAACTATCATGATTTATATGGCTACGTTTGCACCAAAAGCTTGTTATCAAACATTTATCATCAAATATGTACAATGTGTCCATTCCTTGAAACTGTTCCACATTTGTCTGTCTCGGCTAAAGCTTTGAATTCGTAGGATGTCATACGGATTGATGTTATCAAATATAGTTGATTCCTGCAAAAGTAGAAGGCGGCTTTCTCTTTTTATATGATCGTGCCTGATTTGGTCTATTAAGTTTGGTTTTAATGGAAAAAAAGAAAGAAATGAAATGCTGACTTTTTCTCTCTCGAGGAGAATTCCTTCCAACTTCATCAGTTAAGTAATGAATTGTGTTGTTTTTAAACAGGGTCAAAATTTAGCATAATTTTCCAATCGAGATAATGAGGTTCCTTGACATGGTGTGCTAAGATTTAATCCTAGGTATCTTGACTGTGGAAACTTTCCAGATCTTCCAACTCGTCAGATTGGTCTAGTAAGATGTCAAAGTGTTTCCATTTTTTAAAATAATGATTAGACAAAGAATTGGGAAGAGGGTCAAATCCTTTATTCTTCTCAGAAGCTGTTTCTGGGGCCGTGGAAACTTTCCAGATCTTCCAACTCGCCAGATTGGTCTAGTAAGATGCCAAAATGTTTCCATTTTTTACAATAATGGTTAGACAAAGAATTGGGAAGAGGGTCGAATCCTTTATTCTTCTTAGAAGTTGTTTCTGGGACTGTTTGAAGGTTGAAGATTATGACGTAGACTTCTATTTAAATGTTGAATAGTTTAACTATCAAATAATTATGATAATTTTACATCTCATTCATATATAAAATTGAATTTCACATCTTGAACAATTCAACAGTCAAATAATTAACGACAATTTACATCTTATCCACATAATAAATAATCATTATTTTTACAAAATTAACTTTAATTACACAATTAACAACAAAATAATAAATGACACTTTTACATTTCATCCACATATGATAAATAGTTATCATATTTTTGTTGACAAAAATTTAACTTTTGACTGTCAACTATTTGATGTTTAAGAATAGGCATGCTGACATCCTTTGCTACATGCTTCTAAAAACAATTTAAGTAGTAGGTAGTATCAGAAAAGGACCATAAAGTCTTGGAAAGGCAGCAAGCTAGGATTGTTTTTCAGACTTAGCAAAGCTTAGAAGGAACTTGAGGATGTTAAAGTGATGAAGTTTTGATTTCTCTGCCCATTTTGTTGACTTGCCCCTCTAGAGGGGACTAGTATAACTTGTGGCTACTATCATTGTCGTAATATTTAAGTCCCTGCATTTTGCATAACGAGATGATGAAGAATATTTAATGATGATTGCTTTTAGAAGTCGATATAATATTTGTCTTAATGCCCATTATGGCTTAAACTTGTTTAATTTTGCGTTTTGTTTACGATGGGATTAACTATTTTGAGACTCCGGTAAATTTGACACCTGGTGAATTTTAGGCATACTACCTCTTCAGAAACTTTTATACCATATAAGGTATGATCAACAATGTTCCATTGGTTGTGATTTTGGTTTTCAATGTCATTAATGCCATGGTGGTGGTAAATTTACACTCATATGAAATTCAGCCCCAGTTTATGGAAACATATGATTGTCCAATACTGCAATGGTTGCAGTGAGTTATGTTGTTAGTATTATAACGATAGATGTAATGACTCTTCGAGGTGTTTTGACAAAGATCATTGTAGAAAATAGAACGTTGGCCGTGGTTGTTGGGAAGAACCCATAGTTTGAATCTATGATATCATGTTTTGCATCGTTTCTTAAGCGACTTCAAAGATGTATTTAACGGAACCTGGTTTTGTGGGAGAGTGATAAATAGATTGATTTTTGGAGGCACAATTAAAGTATTAACATAGAATTTAATTTGTTGGATGAACACTTCAAAATAGGGAACACGAAATATGCAGTTATTAGCACAGTTTGCCCATTCAGATAGTCATCCCTAGATACTTCTATCCATCCTAGTTTAGAGTTTTGCCCATTCAGAGAGTCATCCCTAGATACTTAAAAAACTAGCCTTGCGACCAGAGTTTTGTCCATTCAGAGAGTCATCCTTAGATACTTCTATCCATCCTGGTTTGTTATGACTAAAAACTATAGCCTCGATACCTGAGGTGTACCCACGAAGTTTTTTCCAATAAACATTCCTAATGAATTGTTAAGTTTAATCTTATATAAACCTCAATCCATGGTTTCTCTCAATCTTTTTATAAGTGTGTCATTTAAATAATAGATTAAATGTCAATTATCAAGTCATTTTTTAATTATTTTCGTATCTTTCGTAGGATGGACTTTACTTGATGGCTTCGCTGAATATTTTTGAATGAGGGTATCAATGAAATTTAGAAGCAAAGATGCGGATAAATTCTAACAATCATGCCGCATGATAAATACTCGAAACAAAAGCTAAATAACCAAAGAGTATTTAGTGATTAGAAAACTGTCTTAGAACAAACAATAAAAAAAAGAATCGGCCATTGAAGCGCTAATAGGAAAGCGAGATGAAAATTTCGTTAATAGGTATTGATATATTATATAATTGTCTTCCAAAATATTTATCAATAACATGCAATCCACAACTAGTCCATAATAACATTTCCTTTCCACAGGCTGAAGCGGCCATTACACATTGGCAAAAGCTTGGAGGAGGCCAAAAACAAATTAGATGCCTATACAATCCAGTTCCTTGTTTCATCAAAATTTCAGGACCTTATAAATGGGGTGATCATTAGAATTATATTATTATTTTGAACTCATCTACAAGTAACTTGTAAAATGATACGGTACAATGTTGTCTTCACAAGGGAAAGTGTGCACGCCTTTTTGTCACTTTACACAGTCAAAACAACCGGAGTCTTCCTTTACTCTTTCCTCCGTCTTTGGTCACTTCTGCACGAGTCTTCCTTGTCTGTTTCCTCCTTCCTTGGTCACTTCCAGCTGAAGTCTTCCTTGTCTGTTTTCTGTGTCCTTGAACTTTCTTCATCTAATCGTGACAGATTATCTTCCTTATCGGTTTCCTCCATCTTGGAACCTTCTTTCTCAGTAAAGGCATCCTCTAGTAGTACTAAACTGTCCTTATTTTGTGTTCCAATCAAGTTATTTCTTATAAGACAATTCAGATTCATATCACTGTGGACTGCAGATCTCTGATTAATTCCTGTCAGCAATGCTGATGATACCACTGGATCCAATGAACCACCATACAGCCCTCGACTTCCAGTAACTAAAGTAGTCAATTTAGGTTTTCCATCTTGACATATATCCTGGAAATATAGCAGCAAGCCAGAAGTTCAGTCTTGGATTCTCAACAAATCACCAAATAAATTGTTTGGTATGTGACAACACAGTTATTTTAAAATGTATAAAGTGTGCAACATATTTGTTACTTACAAATAAACAGGACAAATTAGAGCTTGTCAAAAGAGCAGGAGCCATCCCAACTAGAGGTCCACTTTGCTGAGATGATATACCATAGTGTATGTAGTCTTGAATACCTGGATTGCTTGATCTTACTCCATAGCAATTGTAAGGAGAATTATTTTCTCCATTATTCCTTTGAGTATCCAAACAGCTATAAGAAACTTCTGCTCCATTTTGATGCTGGTTCAAAGGCCATGAAGATGTACCCGCCCTAACTGTGCTAGCAGGAAAGCCCAACTTGAAGTTTGTTTCACAGTTTTCACCTTCAGATCCTCTCCAAGGGGATGAAAACCCTAACCTTGTCAACAATTGCAAAGTGCTGGTGTCTTCCTTCTCATCTAAGGGACCTGATTCAGGAATAAGTGTACTCAGCAGACTAGGAAGTATTGGCGATATAGCTGATGAGATTGATGGGCCTGCACTTACAAGATAACCCTGTCCTGTGGTGTCAAAGTCTATCATTGGAATGTGTACAATGGGATCCGAGAAAAAGGGGGTGAAGGTTGAAATCTGCTGTGGGGTAGGAACAGTTACAAATGAAGAAACAGGCAGTGGAACCCTGACAACTGGGTCACTCAAGAAAGATGGTAAATTTGAAGTCTGCAATGGAGTCGGAATATTAACTAATGAAGGAACAGGAAGTGAGATTGGAGAGAAACTGACATCATGTAAATCTAGAGGCAATGGAGGGATAAAAGCAGAAGTAGAGCCAACAGAGAAGTAAGAAGTTGCTGGCGGTAAACTAACAGCCTCAGTTGACAATGATGGCAGAAAAGGAGTGGTTATTGTATATTGTAAAGAGGATGGCCGCAAAGGACATGGGCAATAATGTGGTGCAAATATAGAAGAGTTTGCAATCGGCACACGAGATGAAACTGGCAAATGAAATGCAAAAGGATCAAATGAAGATTCTCCAACAAACGGGGAATGTTGTGAAGGTGAGCCACTTCTATTATTTACAGGCAAGTGAAGATATCGTCGTGCCAAAGGAGTGCCATGCTCCACACCACGGACATTCCCAAAACTCTGATTTGTTACTTCAACTGAATTCAGAACTGTAACAGAATGTGAAACCTCAGGCCTATCTGAATCAGTAACATTAGCATTACAATTCTCCATATTGATTAGTGCCTGTACTGCAGGAATGCTTGGAGTACCAACTATAGAAATGCTGCTATGACCATCCATCCGTCGTTTAAGTTTCTCCCTAGTTGAGCTAACAGCTCGCATGCATGAAACATTTCTTATTGCTGCATCTTTGAAAGCACCAGCCCTTGGACTAAGGCCTTGATTGCCTGAATGTAATCGTCCATGCATTATTGGTTGACTTAAACCAATTCTAAAGCGCTGTGAAGGCATTAGAAAAGGAGCAGATCCATTGCTAGAGTTACTAGGTCCAGGGAGTGCTGCAGTAGAGCTTGCCCTGTTAGCACTACACAAAGATGAAACTGGGCCTTGTTGGGTAGAAGAACTTGCTGATCCAAGTAAAGAGGTGCGAAGATATGTTGCAAATGAATCAAGACGCGACTCACGAATTCCAGTAAGCTGGGCAAGAGAAGGCCTACGTCCAAGAAGATCTTTCATCTGCAAAGAATGGTTAATCTATTAGCACAATGAGCACTATTTCACACAACCATTGAAACATACATTTATCCCTAATGTGTTTATATATACAGTTAACAAATTTTACCTTTGAAAGCAGCTCATCTCCGACCAACTTGGACTTTTCAGACTGCCAAAAATATGCAACCTTTGGCCCAGGTA
Source organism: Sequoiadendron giganteum (assembly GCA_007115665.2). NCBI lineage: Eukaryota > Viridiplantae > Streptophyta > Pinopsida > Cupressales > Cupressaceae > Sequoiadendron > Sequoiadendron giganteum. Next base: position 109,771,528 of record CM021108.1, read on the forward strand.
ATTTCAACAAAAATGATCTTCCAGAAACATCTGTTGAAATTTCTTCAACAACCACATTTGAGTTCTCATTTCCAGGACTCAAGATAGCCAACCTCTCCACACCACCATTATCTCCAACAAATGAAAGGCGTAAATCAGAGCAAGGTAACAATGTCAGACTTAGATGACCTCTGCAGTAGGATCAAACAAAAAGGCTTTACCTCAGTACAGACCATGTAAGCCATAAAAGACATTAGGAAACAAATCAAATTGAATGTAATTTCAATAAATTCAGTGGAGCTCAACTCATCAATATCAAGATTCTAGACACACAACAATGCCTTGGCAAGAATTTTAAAGGAGTAACAGTTCGGCATTTTTTTGTTTTAACCTCTTTCCAAATATGGTGGCTGTTAACCGATAACATTGCATGCCTGGGTAAAATGAAAGTAAAAATCTTCATTTCCAATGAAAGAACAAATGTACCCATTAAAATGAAAATGTCAGGAGACTACAGCTGTAGGCTTAAGACACAATAAAACTTTTATGAGTAACAATATCTTGTAGATGGTAATATATGTGTTGCTATCCCACAGATAACCTTGCCAGGATATGGACTCTAAATTTATGGCATTCACAAAAAGTGCTGTTTAATGAAACCCCATTCTATCTCTGTCTCCTCACGACAAACACGTCAAAAAAAGGAAATTCATTTTCTGAGCATTCTCCAACAACATTACTTGAACATAAGTAGCTTATTCTAAAGACAAGATTAATCTAATCAAGCAGCAAATACAGTTCAGTATCTATGCAGATCCAGCAAACCAATTCACTGCCATTCCTATCTAAGTTCAAGAAAGCCTTATGATATCAGACTCTATTCCTCAAGGTAGTTTGACCCATGTCCACATGTTAAATTGTTGTGACATATTTTAATACATGTAAAGATTGTGAGGTAGTTTGACACAGGTCCACATGTTAAATTGTTGTTACATATTTTAATACTTGTAAAGATTGTGAGCAGTCAAGTCTCCAACCTTAAGCTCATAAGCAGGGTTGCTCTACATTGCATAACAATTGAGGAACAAAGGCAAGGCAATTTACAAAAGAGTGTTACATTCACATATTCCATAGATCCACCAGTGTTATATATTCTCAGATTAATTCAAGCCAGTTTCATATGGTTTTATAACTAAAAGGGAAAGAAATCAAATATTCTGAGTGGTTATAGTTCTGCTGTTCTCCTTGCCACTCTGATAGATTAGCTCTGTCCCAGACACTAGGTGAACTGCCAGTTTATGTAGGTAGAAAAGGGAGAACATGAATCCATAGAAATAAACCTCAAAATGCCTTGCTTTTAATTTGCATTCATAAACTATTTTGTAGAAATTTAAACATTTGAGAAGTTAGAAATTATGAAGTATAATTAACTTGGTTTTCTATATTTTTATAGTAAAAATAATTTGATTTCATGTAAAAGCATAAGGTATTGCATGTTACATCATGATAAATGTTAAATGTCAATAACGTGCTACTTTGTAAACATACTAACCTAAAATGTATCATGCATGTTGAGTTGGATTTTCAAGGCCAAAAGTTGTGTAAAATTTTCAATTCAATCGTATTGATGTCATATGTGCTTTCCTAATAGAGGGGGCATATCATAAACTAACTCTACTAGCTAAACATGTCACAATACCCAGCGACCTTTGTTTTAAATGGCAATTTGTTTGCTAGGCAAATAGAAAACATTACATACCCGAGGCAACATAACACACCTGCAAGTAACCTTTTAACATAGAGTTGCAGTCCAAGAGGTTTCTACTCTGTCAAAATTCATTCCAGAACTTGCACACAGCCGCATAATGAGCGGAGGAGCAAGCACGATCAAGTCGGAACTAGGGTCATCATCATGGAAATTCCTCCTGCCTTACCACTAGACCATGACTCTCTGAATGCTTTTTAACTGTCAATCTGTACAAAAGAAGATGCAACAATTTTGTATCTACTTAAAAATCTGCGAGTGTTATACTTGAAACTTGAACCATTTGAGATTGGTGATTGACAAAGATAAAAGGTCAAACAATTTTTTTGCAAAAATGTCAAGACACAACAGCATATTAGTATATTTGTGCACCCTAAAACATGAGCATTTGAGTAATGATCCTGGGAATTCTTGATATACAATAAAGAGGTTAAGTTAGAAATTTTTCTAGCTGACGATGAAAGTCAAAAAAGTAAATCATACAGTGATAGTTAACATGCACAATCAAAAAGTTGAAGACAAGCATGCCACATTGGACAAAAAACACTAAGATTTTCTCAAGCATGTTTTGAAAATCAATGAAATGCCCACCCTCCTTAATGAATAGGTTCCACCCGTAATAACTAAGAAATCAGTAACCTGATATATCCCTAAAATTCCAACAATGATAACTTATAACAAGTAGATGCTTCAAAGAGTTGACTAAGATAGAAATTGAATCCTGGCATTTAGTCTATTGACTTAGATGTTTAAATATTCAAAGAAAGTTTCACCAGTTTTTCATTTCTGCACAGAGATTCCAGAAGCTTAATAATTTAATTGGAAACCTATTCCCTTAATTTTCATCAATACCATCTCTTATCTGCATTTCAGATTTTCTTTAATGCTTCTAAGTATAGATTGCCTCAGCTTTGCTGCAGTGTGCCTTGGAAGATATCTTCCTCCAAAAACACAGAAATTAAACAGATCAAAACCACTGTTACCTTTTCCATAACACATGCGGCCATCATAGATTACCACATAGATTAAAAATTTAAAGCATTATATACTACCAAATCCCTTTGCAGGAGAAACTGACACATGAATTACTCATTGGTCAAGACTCAATACTACAGCCATTTTAAAAGCAAAAATATTCCACTATCATGATTAACCTAAATATTACTTGTACTTTTGAAAGGATAAGTAGAGTGCCTGTACACTTTACTGGGGAAGGCTTCAGTCTAGCAAGCATGATATGGGAAGGAGGCTCATCACTATCAGCAGCTGGGAAACATAAAGCCATTACTGAAAGAGTACCAATTATATAACCAGAAAAATCAAAGAGAAAAAAGTTAAAAACAAAAGCTGGATATAGACCAGAATCACACCAATCTATAAAACCATTTATCTTATGCATGATATTTTAACTTTAAATCATAAACACACCAGCAAGATCCAAGCCTGTATCAAGTGGCCAATCTACTTCACAAAGCTATCTGGAGACCAATTTGCCAATATCAAAATTCTAGGACACCAAGAATTTTTCCCCCCACAATGAATACAAGGATCAAGACAACTAAAATTTGCCTATTTCAAACATTTTATAAACGAGAGGGAACAGTGAACAAAGCCAAGCCAGCCACCATAATCTGATAGGAATTTTTTTAACTTTTTAATCCAAACATTCGATAAACAATGGGGGTTAAGGGGAAAGAAAGATGAGCCATTTCCACCATCCTTGAATGCTTATTCATTTTAAGTAAACATAAATACCATTTATTTTGCAGAAAGATCAGGATACATACCTAGAAGAAGTTGGGCATAATAAATGGCCTTGTTTAGCAACTTTTCCCACCCTGATTGAAACAAGTGGAACACAGAGGCAACGCACCAGCATCCCAAGCTCACGTGCCTTGAAATGCTGCACAATCAAGCCAAACATATTTTAGACACAAAATACAATTGAAGTCTTGTAAAACAAATTGCTTCTGTTTTATGCCTAGATATATATAAGCAGAGCACCAAACAAGATGTATGATTAGCAATTTTCTTTGGCCAGGATGCTCACAATCTAGAAATAAACATTTTATCCCTCAAGCTGTTCTCTTAGATAAGGCACTGTGTAGCAGGTGGATGCATGTAGCCATACTCCTCTGCTCAAAAATTATAACTAACCATTTTCTTACCAAAAACCATACCATCAGGTACACCATCAGATAATTGACAACAAAATATTGTTTAGATGTTTTTGGTGCACAAGGACCATCATAATCACAAAGCATTTGATAACTATCATAAAGCCCTGAATAATTAAAAACTACGATCGAAGGCTATTCCTCAACTATCTAGCATATCTACTGTGATATGCAACACCACAGGACAAGTACAAGTAAAAATTTAACAACTAACATGACCAATTTGAACTAGGAGTTTGTATTGATCAACAAGAAATGACCAAAATGCATTGGGATTTTAAACTGAACATAACAATTTCTTCTCCTAGTTAAATAGGGGTAAACAGAAGGTAAAGGTTATTTTTTGGGTAAGATCCAAGCCAAACGCCAATTTGGCACATTAGTTTAACCTTGTGGCCCACAAGAGAATTTCTTTAGGAAACGTCTATTCCTCTGCAAATGGTAAACTTTATATGGATTTTCCTTCCTATAAAATGGCTATATTTTAAAATTTTATTGAAATGAATAATGTTTTTCTTTAAGAGTAACTTTCCTCCAACTTGAAATGGCAAACATTTTGTGATTACCAAATGGTTGATATTGGCCCCTGAATTTTCCCCTAAGTGCAACACAAAAGAGATATAAAACGTCACGCACAGTAAGCTCCCACGTCAATTGCATTTAGCTCGACCAGCAACTTTAACATATAAACCAATTGGTGTGGGAGATGGAAGATGTCCAGGGAGATTGAAGAAGGAATTGGTTCGCTTGTTGATCAGCTGGGTTTGAACTGTAGGGAGATAGAACAAGGGGTTTGTTGGCTAGGCTCGCTCCGTGTGTTGGTCGAGTGCTCTTCCTTTTAAAGTTCACCAAACACTGGCTTGAAATTTCTAACTGTGATGGGAATCTTAAGAAAGGTCAGGAGCAAATGTGACGTTGATAATGATGTATCATTCATGGTGGCGGTCTTATTGTTATTACAATTATTATTATAGATATTACTATTGTCATTATTATTGAGGTTGGCTTGAAAGAATCGCTCTAACCTGACTGAGCTGAGCTAGAAGACGGTCATCAGCACCACTGCAAGATACGTTGAGTTGTAACATTGGTCTCAATCTCTCGTCTGCACGGCACGCCCCCATCACTTGTAAATCCAAAGCTTGAAGCCACTGTAGCATTTCGTTCTCGCCTTCAGTCTGCTGAAGCAATAGATCCTCATCTTCTGTACCCTGGAATAATTGTGTGAGTCTCTGGGCTATACTAACACGCCTCGATCCATTACTAACCTGTGCTTCGACCCTTTCATCACCATTCTGCCCACTGCTGCGGTCTAATCTGGGCTCCGCAGGCATTGTACGTTCCACAGCAGACGAAGCAACAGCACAACTACCAAAAGCTCCATCGGGTAATCTTGACTCCGCATTTCCAAGTGGTGGAAAGAAAGCCCTCGATGATGTTGCAACAGCAGACCCAGTAAGCGATGGCTCGAGCAAAGGAGAAGACGAAACTTGCAAAGCAACTGCCGCTGCCTTGCCCAGAATTCGACCCCCATGTATATAATTAGTACTGCAAGCTGTCGAACCAGAGTAATCAATAATAGACGTCAAATGCGTGGGAATACAGTCTACAATGGAGCAATTGGGCTCGTCCAAGACATTTGCCGTGCACGAAACTGAGACAGCACAAGAGCTTTCCGATATGTGACCGATCTTAAAAATTTGCTCATCCCTTGTAATGTCCATGCTGTTTCTCCCTCGCATTTGCTCTGAACCTTCAGCCTCTGAGGCCGAACCCTCAGTCTGTCCCGATTCTGCTTCGTCTTTCTTAAAATAGGCCATTTCTCTCTTCCGATTAGGCATAATGAGAATTTTTCCTGCTTAAAACCCCCAAAAATTTCTTACAGCTAGTCTTCTTGAACAAAACCCTCAAAAAACCCTGCAATAACAATACTTTGCCCTGATCTTACCGAAACACGTTCCCCAACAGGAATTCAGCGATGACCTTAACCAACGCCAGTCAAAATTGAAATGAAGCCAACTGAACAGAATTTTTAAACAACGGACTAGCTTCCACCAAAGAATATAAACCTAACGCTAATTTAACTTCGATGGTGATAATTGAAGCCAAATCCGTCGGATTTTTCAGGAAAAGGCAGTACACCGTAAATTTGCAAATATAACTCAATTCCACCCGAGAAAACTCGTCAAAAATAATTCCCGGCACAAATTGAAGCCAAATTGGTCAGAATTCTGCAGATGAAAGCCGCCGCTCCAAATTTTTCAATGAAACTCACTTTCCGCCGGATATTATTCGATCAGGAGCCGTTCTATACATGGAAAATCAGTCACCAACTCTAATTGAAGCCGAGTATGCCGTAATTTGCATGAAAGCTGGACAATTAAATTTCTTAAACGCGGGAATCAGTTTTCACTGGAGAAAATTCGATCCAGAGCCGTTTTTTTGCAGAAAAGTCCAACCGTGGCGGTAATTGAAGCCAACTTCGTCGGTTTTTGCAGAAGGAAGTCACCACACCTAAAATTTCAAAGAAAAAAAGAGTTTTAGCCAGATAAAATTCGATCCAGAGTCGTCTTTCGAAAAGAAATTCTCTCCACAACTGAGGAACTCAAAATCAAGATATTTCTTGCAGTAAAATTCGAGAAAGCCCTGTGGAGATCGAGAGACAGCTCAAAAAAGACCACAATGACGCTTGAAAGAGCGGCAATCCAAAAACTCTTAACAACTGAACACAGGATCTGCAAGCTTCAAGCGATTTCAAGCAAAAATTTGCTGCGGCGATGCACTATTTGAAAAAAATTCTGTACAAAACGAGGGTTTGAAGCTAGTAAGCCTTTTTAAACTTCGATTGTGTGTCCTGCCTTCAGGTCGGTGACGTTATCAAAAATGCCCTAACTGAAGATATTTTATTGAATAAGTTTTAAATAACTTTGATTGAAATGATTTCTGACGTCCGTGGGGATCGGTAGGTCCCGCTCAGTTTGCTACTCAGGGCTGTCTTGGGTTTCGGGTTGTGGGACCCACGCGCCCACTGGTCCCCGCGAGGCTGTTTCATGTGGGGCCTCATGACCTGTCGTTGTCAGCATATGAGATGATGACGATGATGGATGGTGAAATTTTGTTCGTTCGATACGGGTTATATGTATGTGTATGGATAGTATTTGGATGGATGCATGACAGTGACTTTTATTATTGGTGAATTTGTTGTTTGGAAGGATATAGGCCAATATTTTTTGAATTAAGGGCTTATTTATTTGTTTTGATTCAAAACGGCATATCATAGGCATGATAACATACAAAACCACATAAAAACATACAAAGAAACATACATAACATGATGGGATGGCGAAGTGCAGGATTTGTCGAGACGGGGGATAAAAGTGACAAAATCGGTAGATAGGAGGAAACATTACGAAGACAAAGAGGAGGAGGTAATGGAGTCGTCAATAAAAGTTTTTCGCCTTTTATCGATTGTCAGAGTTGTGGGCAGCTTTTTCCATTTGAAGTATGTGCACCCGTTGGCATTGGAGGCTAACGTGGGTAAGACACTCTAAATTGTAGTAACTATTGTTTTTCGAGAAGATGTGTTTTTAAATTGATAATGCACGAACTAATTGTAGGTTGAAAAACACTTTGGGTTGTGGGTTTTTTCACTGTACACGTAGAAAGCTAAAGGTTGGAGAGCACGGGGTGGAGTTGCAGGTGGGGGATATGAAAAAGACCGAATTGAGGTGAGGGTTGACTAACCGATTGGGTTGTTACTTGTAAAAGGTTTTAAAACAGTATGTGAGTTGTAGGTTTCATGACACCATTGCTTTGCAACCTGGAATTTTATTGACAGCATTAATGCACCCAAAACCTTTTGTTATTTACATAGTATGAATGTAATGAAAGAAACCTTTAAAATTATTAAGAAGTTATAGCTAGAGTAAAAATTGGATTTGAATTTCTTCATATGATTGAAAAAAAAGTACAAAATAATTGCAAAATAGAAAACACAATGTGGATAGTTATTTCATTCTGATGTTTAAATCTAAAGGGTGGAGAGCATGGGGAGGAGTTGCAGGTGGGGGATACATAAAACAAAGCAAATCGACCTAAGGGTGACTAACCAATTAGGTTGTTACGTGTATAGGGTTTTACAATAGTTTGTGGGTTGCAGGTTTTATAACACCTAGTGTTTTTTGTAGACACTGAAAAATCTCTTAGTCTATGAGAGTCATTTTTCTTAGTCTTTGTCTCTACATAATTAAATAATTTTTATTATTTGATTATTATTGATCATATTCCTTTATTGATTTCACTTTTTACTTTTATTTTATCATTGATCAATTAAATAAATTAATTGTGTCACTAATTCCCCCCCTTTTCTTCAATAATTAAATAAATTATTATTTATTTAATTATTTATTTATCATCATTCGTCTATAGTCGAATAATTAAAATTAATTATTTAACTATTCACTTATCTTTTAAATTCTTCTATAGTCAATTAATTGTCAAAATTATTTAATTATCTCTCAATGCTTCCCTAGTATTAAATAATTGACTCAAATTAATTATTTAATACCCTTTTCCCATTTCCTCTTATTTAACTAAAATGATTTTAATTAAATGCCCACTTGTCTTTTCCTCAAATAAATAATTTGAATAAATTATTTATGCCTCTTCTTGTCCATAGATTCCTTCTCATGAATTGATTATTTTCATTTTTTAATTCCTCCATATTCTTCCTCCACTATCTCATTTTTGAATCTCAACCGTCAATCATCTTTGGGCTCTATCTAATCTTGATCGTCTATTTTGTAACCTCCCATCATCTGGGTTGCATGTCTTCTCATCCGTCGATCTTGAAATCTTTCTAGAAGACCGATCTCATTCGTTTGTTTGAATGAATGTCTATAAAAGAAGCCTTCCTCCTCCATTTTGGCCTTAATAGCCACTTATCTCCAACTTTCTTACTCACAATTTGCAGGTATTTGCACAAATTCTACTATAAATCTGAGGGCATATTTGCAAAATAAGAAATAGAGAGATAAGAGAAGTGATTCAACTTCAATGGGGAGTGCTTTGTTTCTATATTTTCATTTTGCTCTTTTCATTTGATTGTATTCTCTTGTTTACATTGGGTAATAGCTTAAAAGTGTTGTGGTTGTCACTATTATATAGGCTAGCTTGATTTTCCCCATCTTACATTGGTGAACTCGATGTGAAGACAAGATTTTGTAGGATCCATACGGCTTTCTTTTTGTTTTGCAGGTTTTTAGTACGAAACGACGCATTTCAGACATTCAACGACACAAGTGATAAGGAATGACACAATTGATAGGAGAAGTGACACAACTGTTAAGCGAGAATATGAGTTCAAAAATATGACGTTTTTGTGGAAAACAACAATACATCTGTGGGCGGGAACCTGATTTCAAAAGTGTGACACAATTGTTCTGGTGTGACGCAACATAGTGACGCATCTGCAGTCCTGAATGACACAATTGCCTATCTGGCATATAAAAAAAATTGTGTTTGCTTTCAATTTTTCTTTTGGGTTTTTGAATAGTTTAAGGTTTTTGTGTGCTAACGGTTTCTTTTCAGTGTGGCAATCCAAGGAGTTCCCAAAAATTGTTTCTTTAGAAACAACAAAAAAATTGAGCTCTTTACTAGTTTAAGTTTAAGCAATTTTATTTTGTTTGTTTTTCACTACAACTTGCATCAAGATCATAAGGGTAAAACAAACTTGCATATCTCATTCATAAGGATTTAAAAAGAACAACAAAATGCATCTTTTCACTCATGTGTATTAAAATGAACTTTGCATCAAACGTCATTGGTATAAAAAGAATCCAAATGTTTTCAAATCATAAGCAAAAGGTTAAAATTTACAAGTGTCTTTTTATGTTTGGTGGTTTGCAAATTGTCATAGAGTGTGTATGCTCTCCTCTCGCCATTTGGCGATCTTGAGGATCAATAACATTCCTTTGGTATTTGTATAGTCACACCCCACATTTGGATTTTGGGCTTAAAATGAACCCTATGCAAGTGTGAGGAAAAGGTGTTTGTGTATGCTCTCTCCTTGCGCTCCGTGCGATCTGGGAAATCATAAATAATGTACTTCCTCACTATTGTGTACCTTTATTTTAGAGGGCCTGTCACCCTACTTCGAAAGGTGGGAATGACCCAAGCGGTAACAAAGCTAAGGCCAAGCTCTTCCAAACCGCTATATAAGAAAAGTGCTTCTTGAAAAAATTTATTTAGCAACAGGTGTGGATGTGTCATACCGACAAGTGCCACCCTCAGTAGCCCCGTGAGCTATGTTAAAATCCTTTCTTAGGAAGGGACCGAGAGGCCTCTTGATTAACCATAGTCTTGAGCTAATCTTGCCGCATGTATGGTCACCTTGAACAGGTAACCTTACTAAGAACCAATTTGTATTAGTGGCCAAATACCCTTTTATATGCTCGTTGATCGTAAGGGGTTGGACGTCTGAAGGTGCTCCACATCTTCACTAAGTATGTGTAGAGACATAAATTCCTCTTTGGGGAATGAGACTTGGTGAGCTTGAGAAGTGAGTGTCGTGCAAGGGAGCCAATGCCACCAAGTCTCTAGTTGTTCGCCTTGTTTAAGTAGCTAGAGAAATCCAAGTGGAGATATCAACTAGTCGACCTGAGGGTGACTAACCAATTGGGTTGTTACGTGTATAGGGTTTTACAATAGTTTGTGGGTTGCAGATTTTATAACACCCAGTGTTTTTTGTAGACACTGAAAAATCTCTTAGTCTACGAGAGTCATTTTTCTTAGTCTTTGTCTCTACATAATTAAATAGTTTTAATTATTTGATTATTCTTGATCATATTCCTCTATTGATTTCACTTCTTACTTTTATTCTATCATTGATCAATTAAATAAATTAATTGTGTCACTAATCTCCCCCCCCCCTTTCTTCAATAATTAAATAAATTATTTCTTTGTCATCATTGTCAACAGTCGAATAATTAAAATTAATTATTTAACTATTCACTTATCTTTTAAATTCTTCTATAGTCAATTAATTGTCAAAACTATTTAATTATCTCTCAATGGTTCCCTAGTATTAAATAATTGACTCAAATTAATTATTTAATGCCCTTTTCCCATTTCCTCTTATTTAACTAAAATGATTTTATAAATGATTTTAATTAAATGCCCAATTGCCTTTTCCTCAAATAAATTATTTGAATAAATTATTTATGCCTCCACTTGTCCATAGATTCCTTCTCATGAATTGATTATTTTCAATTTTTAATTCCTCCATATTCTTCCTCCACTATCTCATTTTTGAATCTCAACCGTCAATCATCTTTGGGCTCTATCTAATCTTGACCGTCTATTTTGTAACCTCCCATCATCTGGGTTGCATGTCTTCTCGTCTGTCGATCTTGGAAGTGACACAACTGTTGGGCGAGAATCTGAGTTCAAAAATATGACGTATTTGTGGAAAACAACGATGCATCTGTAGGCAGGAACCTGATTTCAAAAGTGTGACACAACTGTTTTAGTGTGACGCAACATAGTGACGCATCTGCAGTCCTGAATGACACAACTGCCTATTTGGTATATAAAAAAAATTGTGTTTGCTTTCAATTTTTCTTTTGGGTTTTTGAATAGTTTAAGGCTTTTGTGTGCTAACGGTTTCTTTTCAGTGTGGCAATCCAAGGAGTTCCCAAAAATTGTTTCTTTAGAAACAACAAAAAAATTGAGCTCTTTACTAGTTTAAGTTTAAGCAATTTTATTTTGTTTGTTTTTCACTACATCTTGCATCAGGATCATAAGGGTAAAACGAACTTGCATATCTCATTCATAAGGATTTAAAAAGAACAACAAAATGCATCTTTTCACTCATAGGTATTAAAATGAACTTTGCATCAAATGTCATTGGTATAAAAAGAATCCAAGTGTCTTCAAATCATAAGCAAAAGGTTAAAATTTACAAGTGTCTTTTATGTTTGGTGGTTTGCAAATTGTCATAGAGTGTGTATGCTCTCCTCTCACGCCATTTGGCGATCTTGAGGATCAATAGCGTTTCTTTGGTATTTGTATAGTCACACCCCACATTTGGATTTTGGGCTTAAAATGAACCCTATGCAAGTGTGAGGAAAAGGTGTTTGTGTATGCTCTCTCCTTGTGCTCCGTGCGATATGGGAGATCAGAAATAGTGTACTTCCTCACTATTATGTACCTTTATTTTAGAGGGCTTGTCACCCTACTTCGAAAGGTGGGAATGACCCATGCGGTAACAAAGCTAAGGCCAAGCTCTTCCAAACCGCTATATAAGAAAAGTGCTTCTTGAAAAAATTTATTTAGCAACAGGTGTGGATGTGTCATACTGACAAGTGCTACCCTCAGTAGCCCCGTGAGCTATGTTAAAATCCTTTCTTAGGAAGGGACCGAGAGGCCTCTTGATTAACCATAGTCTTGAGCTAATCTTGTTGCATGTATGGCCACCTTGAATAGGTGCCCTTACTAAGAACCAATTTGTATTAGTGGCCAAATACCCTTTTATATGCTCGTTGATCGTAAGAGGTTGGACGTCTGAAGGTGCTCCACATCTTCACTAAGCATGTGTAAAGACATAAATTCCTCTTTGGGGAATGAGACTTGGTGAGCCTGAGAAGTGAGTGTCATGGAGGGGAGCCAATGCCACCAAGTCTCTACCGAACCGCCTTGTTTAAGTAGCTAGAGAAATCCAAGTGGAGATATCAACTAGTGGTTTCCTTGCCAACCATAAGAATTGTGCATTGTTGTCTATGTGTGTTTTATCTTGATGTCAAAGCATTTTCACATTCAAAACCATATCAGAAACAACTGTTTGTGAATGTATTCAATGTTTTCCAAACTTCACTTTATCAAAATCAGTCAAAAATCAAGTCAAAACATCAAAATTGCTAAAAACAAAATGTTGTCACCACAACTAATAAAAATAGGCCCATAATTGATATTTTTTGCCGCAATTGATAACTAGGAAAACACAACTGCCATACTGAACCACATTTACAAAAAACAGAACCGCAACTGTCATACTAAACCACATTTGTAGAAAACAAAGTTGCAACTGTCAATCTGAACCGCAACTGCATTCTGGAAACCCACAACCTGGAATGATGCATTTGCAGAAAATAGTGTTGCAATTGCCTGATAACCAGAAACTTCCAAAATCCTTGTTCAAATTCAATCAAATCATTTTTTATAGTGACTCTTACTGTTAAACTAGAGACTTACAAGCCTTTACCAGTCCATTCCAACATTACCATTTAGGATTACATCATATTTTAGGTTGCATCCTTACCTTGCATAATCAATCCTAGACCTTAGTTTGCAACCATCCTTTCAAATTTTAGACTTCGAAAGACTACTAAACTTTTAGACAGTCCTTGGTTGCTTATCCATCTTGTCATTGACCTTAATTCTTCACTTTATCAACCTTTTTCATTATCACCTTGGTCAAATTTGAGTCTCAAGCTTGTGTCCTAGCCTAGACTCAACCTTGTCAAAATTATCACCTTGATTATCACAAAGGTCAATGGCATTTGGTTTGTTATCTTGGATCTACATTAGCTTGGTTTCCATCCTTTGCCTCAAATTTTAGGCTTCATATCCTTAGCACTACCATAATCTCATTTAGATACATATCATACCCTTTGATCATAGCCTCATCATCATCATAAATTCATAGTCTTTCACTTAAATTGCACTTTCATTTTGCATATTTATCCCAAAAATACAAAAACATAGCTCAATTTCATCTTAACCTTAATTGCACCATTGCCTTTGATCATTAGCTAGACACTTTATCATTATCCTTGGTCATTATTTAATCAAACTTTGGTATCCTTAGCATCCATTAGTTTCATATCCTTGCATTATCACATTGCATACTTTTCAAAAAACCCCAAAAACATAGTTTATCCTCATCACCACCTTGCATTACTTTCCAACTTGCAAGTCTCACATAGTTGAAACAATGTCATGAACCAAAAGAAAGGACATGGATTTCTCAAGTGATCCCTTTCATGACACCACCCTTGGGACAAATTCAAATCAATCCACACCTCAAAGAGAGGCACCGCAAAGAGACTTTACATTGGACAACCTAAGTCTAGAAGAATTTAACAAGGAAATGATTCTTAAAGAGATTGAAAGAGCTTACCAAGACCCAAGAATTTTAAGCATGGTTGATCAACTTGTTGGTGCCGATCCTAATAGATTTTTCTATGCACTAGCCAAAAAGGGTGCCAAACTCCCTCAAGGATTTGATGTCTCAATCATTGTGGAAGAAGATACACAAAATCCATTTGCATTAGGGATGTCCTCTTCACAACAAATGTCAACCATACCACTTTGAACAACAACACACATGACAACAACTACCACACACATCCTTAGCATCTCCACATTTAGAAACAAGGTGACCCATGCTCCCACACAAGAACAAAACTTCACATTTGGAAGCTCATCAAATTCCATGAGTAAGACCTTCACAAACCCTCTTTTTCAAAATACAAATCAATGTCTTCAAAATACAAATCAAGGTCCCTTACTTCAAAACACAAATCAAGGTCCTATACGTACACTTCAAAACACAAACCAAGGTCCTTCATTCTAATTTCAAAGCACACCCTCATCAAATCAAAACCTACCAAATAAATCTAAGAAGATTCACATTGTCCCACAAAGGGTTCCTAACCAAAACATTAATCAAGGACCTACCCCATCATTTCAAAATCCTAATCAAGGACCCACACCATTTTTCCAAAACACAAATCAAGGACCAACTTTCCGAATTCAAGGGAAAAATTAAGGGTCTACACCTCCATTCCAAAATACTATACCAAATGCAAACATGACCTTTGGAACAAACCTAAATGCCAATTTCACTCCAAACCAAAACAACACATCAATATGGTAACCAAGGTCCCACACCTCAAAATACCAATTCCAATCCAAATTTGACATGTGACCTCAACACCAACACCATGATACCAAATCAAACCAATGCAACACCATCTCTTGCAGATACTTTGATGCAACAAATACATACCCTCCAACAACAGATGACAAACATGCAATTGGGAACCAACAAAAGGACCTATTTCATGGAAGAATTGTGCCCCTTTCCATTTGACAAAAAATTATGCATGCCACCCTTTCCCCCTTATTTCACAACACCACCTTTGCCTAAGTATAAGGAGACCGAGATCCAATAGAGCACATTCAAGAATTTAACACATGATGTATGGAAGTCTCATATGATCCTATCTATTTGATGAGACTATTCCCGCAAAGCCTCACAGGGCCATCCCTAGATTGGTTTGCACATCTCTCTCCAAGGATTAGAACATGGGGTGAACTGCCTGAAAAAATCATTAATCACTTTTCCTTCAACATTAAAAATGATGTCACCCTTGCAACATTAAGCACAACCAAACAAGAAGAAGGGGAATCACTTACCTCGTTTTACTAGAGATGTTGAGGTTTGGTTAGCAAGTTCCCTTGTCACATTCTTGAGAAACAATTGGTCACAATGTTTGTTGAGAATCTTGAAAAATAAATGATGAATAGTCTACAAATCTAATGTTGCATAATTTTTGATGAGATCCTTGAGAAAGGTGTCCTTATTTAAAAAAGTCTTGTCGCAAAAGGACTAGTCAAAATAAACAAAGAGACTCCAAAGCCCAATAATGACAAAAGAAAATACTGGTCTCAAAACAAGAATGTTACAAATAACAGAGTTGTTGATGCCAAAATGATAACCAAAGGTCCAACCATTCATCTTAAAGGTCCCTCCTCATCAAACACACCAAATGCATCAAATGCCCAAACACAAGGTCAAAACCAAACATTGATGCAATCCAAAACAATCAACAAGGAAGAGGTCCTCCTCGCGCCAAGAGAACATACTCCCCCTTCTGTGAACCTATTGAATCGGTCCTCAAACAACTTTTGCAATCTAATGTCATCACACTACCAGATATCAAAAATTATGAACCATCATTGATTAAACTCGATTGGTGGAAAAAAAAATGAGTACTTTGAATATCACCAAGGAAAAGGACACAAAATAGCCAGATGTTGGACACTCAAGAATATCATTCAAGACCTTGTTGAAAATGGAACCGTTTCAATAGGAGACTCACAAAGCAAAACTAATGTTGATCATACCATATTCAAAACTCCCTTGCAAGACCATGACAAAGGAATAGCCTCCAGTTTAGGGAATGATAACAAAGCCAATTATGTTGTCGTCAAACATGATTATAATAGTATTATCCTTAACATAAGTCCCTTTGATGATCGTATTGCCACCATCACCATAAACAATCCAAGTTTAGAATGTGTGGTCACCACTCACAGAGCCAAGATAAATCTTCAAGGACCTCCTTCTAACCCACAGCCGAAAAGTCGGTATAATCTCCTAGACCAACTAGGGAAGACTCCCGCATAGATTTCCATCTTGGAACTCCTTTGAATATCACCACAACACAAAGCTATCCTTGATAAAGCATTGCAAGAAGCATTTGTACCCACTAATCTAGATGTCAATGAATTTCAAGCCATGGTTGGATACCTAGCTATGCTGCACCATGTCACCTTTCTCGAACAAGACTTTTCTGCACAAAAGTCTGATCATAATGAATCCCTACACCTTGAAGTATGTGTTAATAAACACAAGATCAGACAAGTCCTAGTAGATGGTGGATCAGGTCTGAACATTTTCTCGCTAAAATTAG
The DNA here is from genome assembly GCA_007115665.2 of Sequoiadendron giganteum. Taxonomy (NCBI): domain Eukaryota; kingdom Viridiplantae; phylum Streptophyta; class Pinopsida; order Cupressales; family Cupressaceae; genus Sequoiadendron; species Sequoiadendron giganteum. Next base: position 109,788,207 of record CM021108.1, read on the forward strand.
TGAAAGCATTGGGATACTTTGATAATTGCATAGACCAAACCAAGAAAATTGTGATCAAAGCTTTTGATGATGTTGAGCGCTCATCGAAAGGTGTAGTTTCACTTCCTATAAGAGTTGGCCCAACAATACAGAACACAGTGTTTCATGTCTTGGATATGGATTTACACTATAACCTTCTCCTTGGCTACCCATGGATTCATGCCATGAAGGCTATCCCATCCACATACCATCAATGCCTCAAATTCCCATACAACGGGACTGAAATTACTATTCCTAGCGACCCCGATCCTTTTCAATATTGCACAAACCTAAAAGGAACTATTGAATGTAAAGTTCCCATCAATCAAGAGGCATCATCTTCCACTTCATGTTCCACTCCATCTCACTACATTGATCCATCTGCCCTTGTCAAATCATCCACTCCATTCACCACACCATCCATACCCAAAATCCAGATTCAAGATAAAGGATGCAAAGAATATAACATGAAGAGTCTCTTTTTTATTGGAAGGATACCTAAATCACTGAAATCTTATGGAAAACAACATCCTGTGCAACCTAAAGTCATCAATTGTAATCCCCCTACCACCTTCACTAAATGGGGGGAGCTAGCCAAAGATTCTTTAGATGACCACATTCTCACATGGTTGTACAAAGAAGAGGAGGATATTGAACCTAAGAAATTGCTAGTTGAACAGTATCCAAAGGGTTCATAATAATGAAACGAAAAGGATACGATGGACACAGTGGCCTTGGCCTAAATAAACAATGGATGTTGGAACCCTTACAACCTCCTAAACTACTAAAGAACCAGGGGTTGGGGTTTGAACTAGTAAAAGTGACTATTTGGGTATCGGGTTACCTTCAAATAAGGTTGTTGATGCTTCATATGAGATCAAGACATACAAGGACGCTTGGGATTTTGATGTTGATTCCAATGAATATGAATGGGATCCCTATCCTCCACTACTTTCATGGACCTAGATAAACTATTTGGAAAAATTGACGAGCCTTCCCTTGAAGAGACATTCCATCAAATGCTTACAATTGGTTCCCCACAAAATCCACCAAGTCCCCATCCAAAAGTCCCTTTGAAAAGAGAAGAATGGATCAAACACTTTTGGGAAACCATTGGTGCTTCCTCCTAGGAACATGATGACTCTTCTTCCATATTTACCCTATTTTCCTACGCCATGACCCTTAACAATACCAATGATGGCTTACCCCTTGTCTACCCACAACTCATATATTGGGATCAACAAGAACCACCAAGTTTGGACACATTTGAGAACGATGAAGCAATTAGTGAATTCACAGGACTTTGTGAAGGAATACCAAGTGGGGATCATAAGGCTTGATTTTCCATAGAAATCAATTATGAAACATAATTTGGTGAGGTTGTCTTGTCCTCTAGTGGCAAAAGTAAAAATAAAAATAATAGGTCTTTAGGTGAAAACTAAAAGACGTCTGTTGATCATGAAAAAGTAAAAATAAAGGACATATCTGAAGGTGAGAACCTCTCTGAGGTGCCTGAGATGGAGGACTGGACTGTCTCCCTATAGACTGAGAGAGATCACCATTGTTGATAGAAGAAATCAAAGAAGTGAATTTTGGAACACTAGACAACCCCATAATCATACAGTTGGCAGCATCTTTGAGCACCAAGGAAAAACCTAAGTTTACAACATTCTTTTCAGAAAGACTTAATTTTGCATGGTCATATGTTGATATTCCTAGATTGGATCCTGAGCTGGTTTTACATCACTTGCCACTATTACCAAATGCCAAACCATATAAACAAAAATTAAGAAAAATGCACCCACAGATTGCACTCCTAGTCAAGGTGGAACTAAAGAAGCTCTTGGATGTTGGATTCATTCACTCTATTGATTATGTAGATTGGATAATAAACCTTGTTCTTGTCACCAAACCAAATGGTCAAATTAGAGCATGTATAGATTTCAGAGATCTCAAAAAATCTTTCCCTAAAGATGATTTTCCTTTACCAAACATTGACATCATAGTAGACCTTATTGTTCAATATGAGATGCTATCACTTATGGATGGATTATTGGGTTATAATCATATAAGAATTGCTCTAGAAGATCAACTGAAGACAAAATTCACACGTGCTTGGGGAAATTTCTATTGGAATGTCATGTCATTTGGACTTAAAAATGTTGGAGCTACATATCAGAGAGCCATGAATACTATTTTTCTTGATTATATGCACATACTTATGGAGGATTATGTTGATGACCTTCTCTCAAAATCCCTAGAATGAAGTGGTCATCTAGCAGTCTTGGACAAGATTCTCACATGACTTGAAAAGTACCAACTCAGGTTAAATCCAAAGAAATGCATTTTTGGGGTCCAATCAGGCAAACTCCTAGGATATATTGTCTCCCGTAGAGGAATAGAAGTTGATCCTACCAAAGTAAAAGTTATCTTGGACATGCCACCACCAACCAACATCATTTAGTTAAGGACATTATGAGGAATATTACAATCGATCTGTAGGATCATTGCTCAACTAGCAGACAAGATCCATCCAGTTCAACAACTGTTATGAAAAGGAATTCCCTTTAATTGGACAAAGAAATGTCAAGAATATTTCAACCAAATCAAGAATTATCTATTGAATCCACCAGTTCTTATGCCTCCAATTGGTGGAAGACATCTAATATTGTATGTGACAACAACTACGTCAGCATTGGGGGCATTATTAGTGCAAAATGACAATGATGGAAAAGAATGAGAAATTTATTACATCAGTTGCACCTTAGTTGAATATGAGTTGAATTATAGCCCTATTAAATGAGCATGTCTAGCAGTTGTATTTGTAGCACAAAAATTGAGACATTACATGCTAAATCACAAGACCGAACTGATTGCTAAAATTGATCCTCTAAAATATCTTCTTAGCAAAGCAACTTTGACAGGGAGACTAGCTAAGTGGGTTATAATCTTAAGTGAATATGACATTGAGTATGTTGACTACAAAGCAATAAAAGGACAAATGATAGCTGATCAACTCCTAGATGCACCAGTAAAGGTTGATCATCTAATGGTATCCGATTTTCAAGATGAATCTATCTTTGTCATAGAAACACCAACAACATGGAAACTATACTTCGATGGATCCTACACAAGTCACGGTTCAGGAGCTGAAATTTTGTTCATCACACCTCAAGGAGATTCCATTCCCAAGTCATTATGAATATCATTTACATGCACTAATAGCATAGCTGAGTACAAAGCATTTTTGACAGGACTCCAAATGGCAATAAAATAAAAAATCATGGATCTTCAAGTCTATGGTGATTCTTAGTTAGTGATTAAGCAAGTTAATAATGATTATGATACCAAACATGAGAAATTGATGCCCTACAAGTGCATGGTTGATAGTTTCAGATTATACTCTGATGCCATCACCTTTGAGAAAATACTGAGCATCTAGAACAAAGCAGTTGATGTAATGGCTACAATTGGATCTCTCTTGGACATTCCTAACACCGCATCGCAATATGAGTTCTTGGTAGAGCAATTGTTGGTCCTCGTGTTTGATGTCCTCAAAACTGAACTTGTGTGTGAACTTTTTGGTCTCAACTCTCCTTGGTATAAATACATCTATGCTTATTTACATGACCAAATTATCCCTCCTGACTTGTCCTCCAACCAACACAAAAACTTTATTCGACAAGCCTCTAAATATGCCATCATCGGAGATACCATTTATCATCATAGCCTAGATAACACCCTCCTTCAATGTCTCGACTCATATGAAGCACAAATAGCCTTACAAGAGGTACATCACGGTATATGTGGAGCTCACTTTGCGGGTCCTACCTTATCCAAAAAGCTCATGAGGATGGGATATTATTAGCCTACAATGGAACGTGATGCCTATCACTTTGTGAAGAAATGTCACCAATGTTAGATTCATTGGGATCTTATACATGCACCAGCTTAGGAACTACAATTGCTTACATCACCATGGCCATTTTCTCAATGGGGACTTGACCTTGTAGGAAAGATCCATCCCACTTCTGCCAATGGACATAAGTTCATCCTTGTTGCCACTGAATACTTTACAAAATGGATTGAAGCCATCTCAATGACCTACATTACTAGAAAGTAGATAGCCAACTTCATCTTGAATTACATCTTATGCCACTATAGTATCCCGTAGTCCATCATTATAGATAATGGTCACCATTTTAAGAATCAGGATGTCCATGAAATTTGTGAAAAGTTTCATATTCAACACCACTTTGCTACCTCGTATTATCCCCAGGGTAATGGCCAAGCTGAGGCATCTAACAAGACTATTCTTATATTCTTAAAGAAGTCTGTCAATGATGTTGGTCATGACTAGCACCTACAACTGAATCTTGCTTTATGGGCCTACCATACCAGTGTGTGTTCCCCTACAAGAGCCACTGCATACTCCCTTGTCTTTGGGTCTAAAGCAATACTTCCTATCCCTTCGAGTCTCTATGCAAGGATTGATTGACCAAGAAGAATATTGTGTATCTTGTCTACATGAACTAGAGTTACTGGATGAAAAGAGACAAAATGCTTTGACACACTTGCAAGTGTATTAGAATCACCTTCGATGGAGCTAAAATAAGAAGTTATGACCTAGAGTTTTGACATTGGTGACTTAGTCCTAAAAGAAAATCTGAAGAATCAAGCAAATCAAGAAAAACCCAAAAAGTTTGAACCTAATTGGTTGGGATCATATATCGTCACAACAACATAATAATCCAGGGCTTAACAACTCTCTAATCCATAGGGAGAACCATTGTTCAAACCTATCAACAATATGTAACTTTGCAAGTACTACACTTGATTCTCATAGTATCCTCTTCAAAAAGTCAAAAATACAAAACAAATAAAAAAAATAGTAAAGAGAAATAATTCGTCCAAAAGTAAAAATGACTTCGGTGGTGCTTTGGATAAGTACCATGGTGAAAACTTGGAAAACATGCGCCATGTGTAGTTAGTCTATGCTCCTTCATCTACTATCACTCTACCAGGTCTTCCATTTGTCGCTCATCCATTTGCCCATATCATCCATAATAAAGCTTTGGCATCCTTCCCACGGCCTGAGAACTATCAAGATCTAGTCTCCTTCACTTTCATGATCATCCTTTGCATTCATCTGCTACTTCCCCTCACACATAATAAATTGGTCTTGTACATGACTGGGGGAAATTCCTTGACTTCTTTCTTCATAGGAAATAACACATGGTATCAGCCTTTGAAAACCATCAAAATCCAAAACACATCAAAATCCAAAAAAATCATAAACCATCAAAAATCCAAAAAAATCACAAAACTTTCAAAATCCAAAAAAATTCAGAAAACCTTCAAAATCCAAAAACATCAGAAAACTTCAAAAAATTCTAAACATAGATTCAGAGTCTAAGTCCAAGTCTGAGTCAGTCTATGTTAGAGTGGTTGAATTATGTTGTCTCTACACATTTGCTACATAGGCAAGGCTCGTCTTCAATGGGCCCTCGAGACATTAGGTTAGTCCTTTTAAGTTTGGTTAAATAATGAAAATCATGACTTAGTCTTTTGTCAAATAAAACAAAGTCATTTCATATCGAACTACAAGTCTTTGCATGTGTAACGTAGGCAAGGCTATCGATTGATGAGCCCTCAAGGCCCTAGGTTAGTCCTTTAGGGTTTGTCGAGTCTTTTCGTGTTCTTTATCTGCAAGCAATCATCATTCAAACCAAATCATGAATCAAAAGACAAACATAACCAACAAATTTTTGATCTTCAATCACCTTCAATCAATCGATCACCTTATCATCAACCAATCAATCAAATCATTGGTCTTATATTGAAATGGGCCATTATGTCATTTGTCTCATCCAATCCTATCTTTTGTCTTTTATTAGGATGCGTCCTTCCTGAGATTAGACTTTGTCTTTGGTCAATCTTGTCATTCGCCTTAAGTAGGATATGTCTTTCTTACAGTTAGGTGCTTTGTCATCACTTATCACTTGGTCAACTTTATCAAATGTGCTCCTTGCCTTAAACAAGATATGTCTTTCCTAAAACTAGGCGTCGTCACATCAATCAATCATCAAATCAATCAATCTTGTCATCTTGGTTAATTAATCTTGCCTTAATCGGGATGTATCCTTCCTGGAACCAAGCTCAATCAATCAAATAAATTGGTCAACTTTGGTCAACTTATCAATCAATCCTTGCCAACTTATCAATCAAATTCGGTCACCTTGGTCAACCTAATCAATCATACCAAACAACCTTATCAATATTATTGGCAAACACTATCTCTTTGGCCAACACTTTGTTGGTTTGAGTTTGTCTTATCTTTCTTGATTGATTCTGGGTCATGTTACTAGTTACCTCGAGGATGTCTTATTAAGGAATTTGGAGGGACGATGATGGATCATGACCTCTTTTCTTTGCTTTATGTTTGTGGTCTATCTTGGAAAAAATACTAGGATAATTGGGTCCTTAGTATGAGCTGAGGCATTCCTTGTCTTTTGGCTTTGTCTTTTGACTACTTTTCTTTCACAAATGGTCACCTTGCACACCTTGGTCTAATGTCATACCATGGTGTTTGTGTTCCATTTGCGATATTTTTAACGCCTGATGATGATAAATACAAAGCATGAAAGTTGGTCCCTTGTCATTCCTTGTTTAGCTGCCCATCTCCTTTGTCCTTTTTCGTGCTAACATCCATCTCTTTTGTGCTAACATTTCTTCCATTTGCATCTTGACAGAGTCCTATGCCACACAAAAATATCCTGCATACATGATCATGTTAGGGGGAATCATAGAAAGAATTATCATCGTAGACAACATTATCATATTAGGTCACATACATTTGCATAAGAAAATACAAAAACATAGAAATCATCCATATAGAATTAACATTTGATTGCATCATATTATAACCACTCATGACATTGCATTGTACATTGCATACTAGTTCATTTCCATCCACCACATTGCATTACATTATGATAGATTTTACTCATTGCATTTCACATCATATTGCATTACATTTCATATACAGTGCATTGCATTAATAATATTATGACATATCACATTATACATCACATTTTGCATTCATATTAAACATTCTCAATCATCACATTTTGCATTATCATATAAGCATTCCATTACAATAACATTCATTGCATTTACATATCACATCACATTTACTCCTATTGCATTCATTATTCATACATATCATAAAAGCATAAACATTCATAATATCATAAATGTATAACCGTAAAGCATGTCAAACCATCACACAATCATATAGAATACATCAATTATCATAATCACAACATGAAAATCCATAGTCATGAACACAAAGCATAATCATATAACACTACATAACATAAACTGCCACCAAAAATTATATCATATATATCACTCAAAAATATGTCATAAGTACAATGTCATGATGTATCGTGTCCAATAAATTGGAGCTCACAGGCTTGATAATCAAAATAAAGTGTCAAATATATAATATCAAAAGAGGGCCTAGCTTGAGCTGCCCTGATCTCCTATCCCTGGGGCATCCATGTCCTCTTGACGTGGTGACTCTCTAGACCTGTGTTATGTGGTGGATGGCCTGTCATATGGAGTGGCACATCTAGCATTTGATGTCTCACCCTCTGACCTACTGTCAGAGCGCCTGGTATGTGTCCTATTGTGAGTCCTACCCCGTGAACCACTCTCAATCTCTAAAAATGTGGGATCCCTCCTCTCCGATGGTACCACCCTCTCATAGAGATCTTGGGAATACTGCATGGCTCTGTTGGCCTTGGATTTCTCTCGCATGAAATCAATCATAGATCCATTGTATGTGGCGGTAAACTCTATTATCCTCTGATTTATCTTTTATCGACTAATGACAGTTAGATCCCTCTTGATCTACAAGGCATCTCTCTCGGCCTTAAGGCCATCTCTCTCTGTTTTCACCGTCCTGATCTCTACCTCCAAGGCTTGTACATGAATCTGTAGGGCGGCAATCCTCTACTCTGCACTTTCCCCCTCTGATCCATCTCGACCCTCCTCCAGTCCCTCATCCTTAGCCATCCCCATGATAATCCTCTCACATGACTCTCTCTACCTCATCCATCTCAACCTCCTCTCTATGCTCCTCTTGTCTCCCCTCTCCATGCTCCTCGACCTCCATGGCCTCTACCTCCAAAGATGGCATCTCAACATGCTACTCCCTCTTTTCTATTGGTTGATCCTCCTCCATCTCCTCCTCCTCTTAGATTGGTGGTAACTATCCCACCTCTTTTCGTCCTCTTCCCCTCCTCCTCCGTCAATCTCCTTCTCGTCCTCCCCACCCATCTCCCCCATCATATCCCCATCCTCCTCCATCTCCTCTTCCACCATCCCCTCTCCCTCCACCCCTTCGTCCCCAATCACCTCTTCGGCCTCTCAGGCCCCTACCTCTATGCTCCATCGATGTTGGCTACTCTAGATCTGTCAAAGGTAATGGTTGATGAATCAACCACCACACATCATACTTTGGTGTGGTTCCTGCATCAACATCGCCACCTCTCCAACCCCAGTTTAATGGCCATAGGGCATCAATCTCCTGCTCAATAGTGGTGACAACAATCTACAACCCCCATGGATGAACCTCTCAGGAGGACTGTGCAAACTCAGTTGTGCCCACAAGAACACCCTGTCTCTCCCTAAACTGCTGCCTGACCTACTTTGGAAGATACATCTCTATATTGTGTTGGCTTTGAACTGCCTGCCTAATAAGGTACCTCAACTTCTGACACCATGGCAAGTGATCATCCTCACCAGTCCAAAAATCACACTCTCTATATGGTCTCCAGATGAAGCTAACCAAGGTATCCGATCCATGTCTCTAGTAGCCTACATCACCCACATGTGTCTGTGATAGTGCTCCTCGATATAAATACACATATGAAGCACCTGCACCCAAATAAAAAACCATCGAAGGTTGGAACACTGCTATATTCTCCTAGGCCTATATGGTCAGCAATGTGACCCCATAGCTCAAGCTCTATCCTCCTCTGTAAGCAATATCATGTAATTGGAAATAAAGCATACCTAGTAGGCATGGTACCATGTGTATAATATACCATCTTGAACCATCCCCTTGAGCATCTCTTCTCAACCTACTAGGAAACCGTGACCTCACTGATCAGGAATCATCACCCTTGCTATTAATGTACAGAAAATGTAGTCATACCAGTCATACCTCTCTACCAGGGTCTCCCATATGATCTCATATCCTTGGATCTCGAGCTCTACATCATCATCACAGTCATAATACTCATAAAGTGCCTACGAGCCTTGAGCAAGGTCATAGCGTACCTACTCATTGTGAATCAAAAGTCATAGTATCCTGTAGACATCCTTGAGGGTGACTTCGCCTCCCCCATCGGCAAATGGAAGTTTCTAGTCTTAGAGTGCCATCGCTCTGCCAACACTGTCAGCATGCCCCTATTTTCCCTGATAATGGGCATATAGGTGACATAAAACAAGCCAAGGTCTAACAATGCCTATTTCTCCCAATCGTCTAGTTGGTCCCATAGCTGAAATACATCTGGCCGCAACTCTCACATATAGATAGGAGGTAGACGCACCCGAAATCATCACACAAGCCATCATGTCAATCTAAGACTTCAGTTGACCTATTGAATCTTGTTAGAATCAAACATGCTCTGATACCATGTTAGAATTGGCTATGGATGCCAAGATCTATGGACCAAATGGAAAGCACAAAGAAGAGAGAAAACAATATGACAAGAATAAACTGTATTCAATGTCAATGATAATGGAATGAATTGTATACAAATGTAGTAGAGACCCCTTGGTTACATAGCCAAGGTGAGAACATAGGAGTGCATAAGATTATGACAAGTGTCGTAATCTTATGACATGAGACAACAATGAAAAGCTATCACTCCACCTAAAGTGGAAAGGTGATAATGTGATAACCACCACAAATAGTGGATCTACCACAAAAGGTGGAACCCTAATCACATGATATGTCCATGAAAGGTGGAGGTGATAGAGTGATAACATAATAAGTCCACCAAAGGTGGAAATTCTCCAACAACTCCTATGTGGTCCCTAAGTAAACTTAACTAAGGTATAATTATGACCTAGGACAAGGTACAAAACATTTAATTACACCAACAAACCTAAGTTGACCAAGTCAAAATATCCTAATATGGGGAAAAATTTTAACCAGGCAATTGTGTCACTATTTTTCTTCAAATGCATCACACACATTTTTTCACTAGCTCACAACTACAATTACATCGCTCATATTTCAAATGCGTCGTTTCGTACAATGCTTGCATCACAAAATCTTGATTATGTCATTCTCGGCCGCATATGTGACTCAGAAAGTCAATTGTGTCACGATGCAACCGTCCTTGCCCTAGCCCTAAGTCAATTATGTTATGATGAGATGATTGTGATGAACTTCTTCTCATCTACATCACTTGTGCACACAATTGTGTCACAAAATCTTGTGACGTAATTGCCTGCTAATTTTTTTCCCTACCTAAATGCGTGCAAATCAAAAAAATTAAAAGGCGGATTTGTAGTACTCATCAGGGCAGGCGCTCCCTCAGGTCGATGGTAGGTACAAATGCGGTATGCGAGATGGGTGGCGTCTAGAACAAGTGACATCTTCACAACAAAATCACTTAGAGCTCCAAAGTTTTCTAAATTTAGGAATGCACAAATGACCTATTTTCCCAATCCAATTGTTATTTATAGGCTGAAAATTAGGGTTTCCACCTACCTTGTCTATTAGGCACACATTTTGATGACTTTGACCTTGAATTTCACCCCCTTGTCGACCTCGAAAATCAATTCTATCTTCACCATTGGATTCTTGACGATCAAATTATCTTATCGGGACAATTTTCCAAAAAAAAATTGTAAAATTTTCTCGAGGGGGCATATACCCTGCTTTCATCGGGGCATCTTTTCACTGAATTTTTTGACACAACATGATGAAATACATTATTTCAAAGAGGGGAAAAATGTAGACATTGAAAAATGTCTTAGTCTACGAGCGTCATTTTTCTTGGTCTTTGTCTCTGCATAATTAAATAATTTTAATTATTTAATTATTCTTGATCATATTCCTCTATTGATTAAATACTATTTAATTATTTAATTAATTCACTTCTTACCTTTATTCTATCATCGATCAATTAAATAAATTAATGGTTTCACTAATTCCCCCCCCACCTCCCCTCCTTTCTTCAATAATTAAATAAATTATTATTTATTTAATTATTTCCTTATCATCATTCGTCTATAGTCGAATAATTAAAATTATGTATTTAACTATTCACTTATCTTTTAAATTCTTCTATAGTCAAATAATTGTCAAAATTATTTAATTACCTCCCAACGCTTCCCTATTATTAAATAATTATTTAATGCCCTTTTCCCATTTCCTCTTATTTAATTAAAATGATTTTATAAATGATTTTAATTAAATGCCCACTTGTCTTTTCCTCAAATAAATAATTTGAATAAATTATGTATGCCTCCACTTATCCAGAGATTCCTTCTCAAGAATTGATTATTTTCAATTTTTAATTCCTCCATATTCTTCCTCCACTATCTCATAAATTTGAATCTCAATCATCGATCATCTTTGGGCTCTATCTAATTTCGATCATTCGGTTTTTAACCTCCCATCCTCTGGGTTGCATGTTTTCTTGTTTGTCGATCTTGGAATCTTTTTAGAAGACCGATCTCGTTCGTCTATTCAAATGGATGTATATAAAAGAAGTCTTCCTCCTCCATTTTGGCCTTAACAACCACTTATCTCCAACTTTCTTGCTTACAATTTGTAGGTATTTGCATAAGTTCTACTACAAATCTAAGGGCATATTTGCAAAAGAAGATATAGGAGAGCAAGAGAAGTGATTCAACTTCAATGGGGAGTGCATTGTTTCTTTATTTTTATTTTTCTCACTTCATTTGATTGTATTCTCTTGTTTAGGTTGGGTAATAGCTTAGAAGTGTTGTGGTTGTCACTATCATCTAGGCTAGCTTGATTTTCCCCATCTTACATTTTCCAACCTGCAATTATACATAGATAGTATTAGTGTAATGATTTTTTTTTGTTATTTAGAGAGTATGAATGTAATGAAAACACCTTCAACATTTATCACAATTTTTAGGTAGACTAAAAATTGTCTTTCAATTTCCTCATATGATGGTAAAATAAAATCACTGAATAATTATAGGTTGGAAAACACAATATGGGCTAGTTATTTCATTTTTCATGTTCAAAGTTAAAGGGTGGATAGCACAGGGAGGAGTTTTGGGTGGGGATATATAAAACTAACCAAATTGAGCTTAGGGGTGACTAACCGATTGGGTTGTTGCGTGTAGAGGGTTTTCCAACAGTATGTGGGTTGCAGGTTTTATAACACCCAGTGTTTTCCAACCCCCAATTATACATAGACAGTATGGTCGTAATGAAAATATTTTCTTATTTAGACATTACGAATGTAATGAAAGGCACCTTCAAAATTTATAACAAGTTCTAAGTAGACTAAAAACCGTGTTTCAATTTTTCATAGGATGGTAAAATAAATGCACTAAATAATTGCAGGTTGGAAAACACAATGTGGGTTATTTCATTTTTCATGTTCAAAGTTTAAGGGCGGGGAGCATAGAGAGGAGTTGAAGGTGGGGGATATATAAAACTAACCAAATTGAGCTTAGGGGTGACCAACCAATTGGGTTGTTACATGTAGAAGGTTTTCTAACTTATGTGGGTTGCAGGTTTTATAACACCCGGTGTTTTCTAACCTCCAATTATACATAGACAGTATGGTTGTGATGAAAACCTTTTCTTATTTAGACATTACGAATGTAATGAAATGAACCTTCAAAATTTGTAACAAGTTCTAGGTAGACTAAAAATTGTGTTTCAATTTCCTCATATGATAGTAAAATAAATGCACTAAATAATTACAGGTTGGAAAACATAATTTGGGTTGTCAGTAGATGATTTTATGAAACCTACACATATTCCAAACATCTCCTCATTTATTCAATACAATGGAAGTTGACAAACTTCTCCCTTCTCTTTGTACAAATGCCATTCTTGAAAATCTCACGTACCGCTCTCTTTTCCTAAAACTGAATATTCGCCTTGCTTCGTAGAGACTCCTTATTTCGAAAGAGTAATTGGTTATTGAAAATCAATTACTAAAGAAACCTCCAATTCTACATAGAATATGAAAAGTTTTACCTTTCATATTTTAATTCTAACATTTCCAAATATTAATATTTAAAATGAAATTGTAATCTTCCATTACCTTTTGAAGGGAAACAACTTGGGAAACACAAGTCTTGTGAAGTTCATCTTTTGTTAGCGCTTTTATCTTGGACATTTCTAGCTCCTTTTCCATTCAATCAACCAATTAAGTCAATGTATGGTGCTCATTCTATTGAGTTCTATTTTTAAAAGGAGAAAGATCTTAGGACTTCAGCTCTAGTTGAGATTTCAAATGTGAAAACTTATTTTCCAATGGCAAAAATATTGCAATTTCTGCTTCAATTCTTGCTAGATTTTTTTGATGAGTAACAAGATAAGACTCTATCTTAGAAAATCCATTAAGCCACCTTAACATCTCACCTCCTCCCTTATGACTTCCATAGATAAGAAGACCACTTGGTTGAGAAATGTCCCCTTCAAGAGTTACAATTAGAGATCGTATATCTCTATGAAAAGGAATCTCCTTTGCAGCATCTGAATGGCTACAAAAAAATGTAAGTTACAAAATACAAATGACATAACAGTTGCTTCAATTTCAACTTCATATGCAACAAGAGATGGTGTCAGCCTTGCGTTTCCATTGTCCACCAATTTGGTTGTTGATTGTTGAGTTGTTGACGAAATGATATGGGCTTGGATTTTGTTGAAAGGGATAATCGTTACTCTTCTTCGAAGATGTCCTATTTCAAGTAGTAGCTTTCCTATTTTTTCCATATCCCTATACCACATTACACAAATTCCCTCCTGCAACAACCTCCAATGCAGTTATTGTCGATACATCTTGAACTTTATACGTTGTGCAACAGCACCTTTGACTTTTGATCTATCAAAATGCTTTTTATAGGTAAATTGAATATTTCCTAATTGAGTTCAGAAAATCCCCATATCAACCTTCAAATTCTGAAATGAATCAGATTGTTGGAAACACTAATTTTATAATGTCTCCATGCACCCTTCTTCATAAGAATCACCATCCATTGATGTCTTTTTTTTTCAACATCTTGTATTTTTGATTGCAGCTCTCTTCGAATAGTGTTAAGCTCCTTTTCTTTTGACGATAAAAAATTCTTGTCTTTTAATTTTGTTTTTCTTCACTTTCAACACTTCCAATTATTGCTTTTGCATCTACAAATTGATCATCAAGATGCTTTTTCTCATCCCCACTGCTCTTATCTGTTAACACCCCCTGCTATTCCTTTTCATGATCTTCTAACTTCTTTTTCATATTTGTTACTTTAAGCTTTAGATCAGTTGCTCCCTCATCAAATCTTAGGACAGTAGCATCCCTTTCTTGGATAGAAATTAGATCAATTTATTGAATATATTTATGTAGCTTAGCAGTTTCTTTTTGCTCGGGTTTTAGAGTGTCTTTTTGATTAGACAATGAAGATGTTTCTTTTAACAAGTTCATTAGAAAACTTGTTTGCCTTTTTTAGATAATACTTGCATGTCTCCACCCAACTGAATCTCTTTTTCTACACTTAGATTTGATTTTTCCTTTTCCTTATCATCTATTTCTAGTTATATTTGTTCCATGGAATTATTAAGTTCATGAATGTTTGACTTCATTTGTACAAATCCACTTATATCATCATCTATAACTTTCTTTGCTTGCACAAATTCATATGCAATACAAAACCTTTTGAGTTTATCCACTTTGATCTACTTCTTTTCAAGTGTTTTTAGAGAATATTCCTTTTCCATTTCATAAATTTTAGTAGTTGTTGCCTCTAGTTTTGCATTGTCACTTTCCCATTGCACATATTGCACACACTCCTTCCTCAACTTCTCAAGAGAGGGAAGAATCTCTTCAATCAATACATTGTCTATCTCATTCACTTTGGCTTGCTTCTTTTCAAGTGTTTTAAGAGTAGATTCCTTTTTCATTACATACTTTATAGTACCTATTGGTCAAGTTTTACATCGCCATTTTCCCATTGCACATACTACACATGCACCCTTCCTCAACTTCTCAAGAGAAAGAAGAATCTCTTTGATCAATACATTATATGTCTCATTCACTTTGGTTTGCTTCTTTTCAAGTGTTTTTAAAACAAAATCTTTTTTCAGTTCATACATTCTAGTACCCGTTGCCTTCATTTTTACATTGCCATTTTCCCATTGCATATATACTACATATGCTCCTTCCTCAAATTCTCAAGAGGAGGAAGAATATCTTTAGTCGATACATTATGTGTCTTATTCACTTTGATCTACTTCTTTTCAAGTTTTTTTAATAGTAGATTCTATTTTCATTTCATTCATTCTAGTATCCATTGCCTCCTCAAGCATCGACAAGATCTCAAGAGGCTTCATGTTCAAAACTTGAGTGATGAGGCCTTACATAATGAAAAAATATAGGTTGTTGAAATTTAGCTACACAAAATGAGAAAGGTTTTGTACACATGAGAGTTGTGCAAAGTGGTTGTTGATTTGCTACTTCTTTCTCCCTCCCACAACAATTTGGTTAACATAATATAAGAACCTTCATAATTTATAACAGTCCTTAGTCAGAGTAAAAATTGTATTTCAATTTCTTGATATGATTGAGGAAAGAAATCTCAAAATAATTGCAGGTAGGAAAACACAGTGGGTTTTGGGTTATTTCTTTTTGTATGTTCAAACCTAAGTGGTGGAGAGGAGGGGGAGGAGTTGCAGGTTGGGGATACATAAAACTAGACAAATTGAGTCGAGGGGTGACTAACCAATTGGTTTTTTATGTAAATAGGGATTTAAAATTAATAATATTCTAGTTAATAGTTCCCTTTGAAGCCCATTTTGCAAGGTAGTCAACCATAAATCCATTCTCTATGGATGTGAAAAAAAGATCTCAAAATTAGAGGAAACAAGGAGAATTTTCTTGACCACTTGAGCAAGTTTCCATGAAGCATCTTCTAGATCCCTTTTATTTAGCAAAAATATCAAAATCATAGAATCTATTAAAGACAAATTTTGACCATCCAATCTCACTTTCCTTTTCCACAACTTTTACAAATTCCAAAGCCTCCATCAAATTATTGGAATTCACCTCCACATAGGAAGAAAAGAAGAATTGAATAGAGCCATTGTAGTCTTATCCAATTCCTCCAATCCCTGCTAGAATAGGATTTCCATGGGTCAATCCATTTGTGTTAATCCTTAAAAAATCACGAGGAGGAGGAGACCATCTTTCAGACTTGTCCACTTTCCCATAGGAAATCCCTCCAAGGCATGACATGGGGAAGGAACCAAGAGAAGCAATATTTATGAGTTAGGAAACATGACTAGATCCAAGAGGGATAATGGTATCTCAATAAATAATTTGGATTCAATTATTTCTTTAAGCATAATTTTGATTTTATTATATTCTCGCAACACTAGAATTTAGCTACTCTAAAAAATGCATTCATTAAGCTCCACCAAATTTGCCAAAGAATAAAGGGCTAATTTCCTACGGAGCCACCAAAAAAATGTTGAAATATGAGTAGCCATAATTCCCCACAATTCAGAGAGAGGAAGCAAAAATTATTGATCTATTCCAAATCTTCCACCAAATGTTTTAAATTTCAATAGAAAAGGGGCACTATAAAAAGAGGTGATTAGTCAATTCTTCACTTTTATTACTCCCTTGTAATCTGTGAGCATAAAATTCCCAAGCTCCCTTCAGGTGAGTTTATTTTTGCTTAAGTATCGGTCACACCCCTTGTTGGAAAATGTGCCTCAACTTGTTGGATTGAACCTCTGTTAAGGACAAGGATGAGTGCTCAATGTTGGCGATTTGTTTCTATTGGTGGAACCCAATCAGTAGTCTCAACGATAAAATGATAAACACTGTATCGGTGTGACTTGGGTCATCAGTGGAACTCTTCACTGGGCTACGTCGATGGATTGATGGTAGATTAAAGTGACTAGATTCTGATGGAAGTGGGGACCACAACAAAAGGTGATCCTGATCTACGGTTGCGATATGATTTATCCAACGATGCTCATTTATTCCACGCTCCTTTGTGGTGAGGACTGATAAACTCTTGTGAAGCAAGCGGAATTGACTGAGCGTTTGACACTTGTCAGCTTAATTAATGGTGCTCGCTAGTCCCGTGCTTCTTGTGGTGGGTCCCGAGTGACTCATGAGGGGTGTGTTGGCTTCGAACACCTGTCATTGTGTTAAGCCTTTTCCAGGAGACTTATTGGGAATATTGTAGATTCCCTTTTGATTCTCTAAAATTACACAAGCAGTGTATGTGTGTCTTGGTGAGCTCTGGTGATCAGATGGTTATCGCCATACCGTGGTGGCCGTTAGGCCATGCCGCGGTAGTGTAGTGTGTGGACCACCATACCATGGAGGCTTTGTCTACGGTAAGCGGTAGCGCAATAGGTGGAACTCGGGGCACAACTGGCCGGTCTGACTCAACAGTCAAGGCGATGGATGAATGGCGTTACAACATGTGGAACGATATCACTTGTTGATTTTACATCGCTATTGTAAATCAACGATTAATTGGCCAAAACCTTTATTCTTTGAAAGTGATATATGTGCATTAAATGTATATTTTGACTTGATGCATATATGATATATTCTTGGTAGCCATTTAATGCTAGGTGGTCCAATGCGTGTTGTAGGGCGGTGCAATCAGAGATGAGGGAAGCTTGTCGATGGGGTAATTAAATACCCCGATGGCTGCTGGTTGGATATAGGGGAGTTGATCAGTTACAAAGTGTGTGTGTTCAAACAATATGTATAGAGCATTGTAACCGTGAACACGTAGACACATAGAATATAAAAAGATATGAACCTGTGGTGGCCGTTAGGCTGGGCTGGCCCAGAGGCTAGCAGAGAGAGTCGACTAGTGAGATGAAATGAATCTGCACTGTATGTGAGAACATTGTAATAGTGTGAGGATTCTATTTTTTGTTGTTGCTTGTATTCTTCATATGGAACAAGATGTAACTCCCATAAAGGCTATGAGCCTGAGATTGTATTGTAACTTTGTTTGTTGCTGAATAATAAAATGGCTTGATCTTTTGGAGGGTGGGGTTTTTTACCCAAAAGGGTTTTCCCCACGTATATCTGTGTGTTCATTAGTTTGTCTTCCATGTTGTTAGATTCTGTGTTTTGAATCTGTGCATATGTGTTGAATCTGGTTTTGTCTACATGTACTTTTCTCAGAAGGATCAATGGGGGAAATAAACTGTGCTAGTTTCCGCTTTATGGCTTAGTAGTATGTGTCTTTGAGGCAATTTGAAGCAATTAAAATCATTGAAGGCACTGCTATTCTTAGATGTCTCATTCTAAGTTTACCCGTTCTTTCCCAACAAGTGGTATCAAAGCCTTCTTCTGGATGCTGGTTCTGGGTATTTCTCCTGTGAAGATTTCTTAGTTTGTCAAGCTTGAGGAAATTTGGAGGAATCGATTGATGTTTGATCCTTTGATGAGTAAAAGTATTTTATCTCTTGAGACAACACCCAATGTTGAAGACATTGAAGATGGAGAATCTGGAGTTGATCATACTGTGACTATGTGGTCTGAGGCTCCTGGTTGGCAGCAAATGATCTTGATGCAAGGGGTGTGAGTTTATGCTTATGGTTGTGTTGCAACAGAGTGTGGTTCATATTGGGTGTCTGTGTGAGGGGCTCCACGATGGTATGGAGATGCTTGGGCTGTTATTTAGCCATTGGAGTATTGCGCTTGTGTTGGGTGTTCTGACTTGGCATTGAAGGTGTTGTTCATTGTTACCCTGATTGCATAAAGGCTATGAAGTTGGTCTCTGGGTGGTATGAAAACTCCTGAATAGCCCGGCTCTCTCGTATGCTTGTGCATGAGTGTGGTTTTGGAATTGGTCTAAAATGGGCCTGGAGTTCCTATATTACCTCTATCTTGTACTAGCATGTTTCAATTTCATGTTCTTTGGCTTTGAAGGTTTTCTATAGATTTTCCTAAAAAGTCTATGATGCATATTCATGTTATTTTTCATTGTTCTAGTTAACCATGATGGTTGTGTGGAGAATCTTGAGTCATCTAGATTTGCAGTGGATATGGATGTGGATGGGTGTTTTGGAAACAAGGTGGTTTTGTAGGTTTTGCACGGTCAAGGAAAACTTGTGGTTATGTGGAGCTGTTGTTAAGCTATTTCCTAGACCCTGGCTTTTGGGGTGTGACTGGATGAGATAGTTGCAGTTCGACATGGTTTGAGAAGGTATGATGTCTTCTCTGC
This sequence comes from Sequoiadendron giganteum, assembly GCA_007115665.2. Taxonomy (NCBI): domain Eukaryota; kingdom Viridiplantae; phylum Streptophyta; class Pinopsida; order Cupressales; family Cupressaceae; genus Sequoiadendron; species Sequoiadendron giganteum. The sequence goes on from CM021108.1 coordinate 109,807,722, forward strand.
ATGGGAGTGTTGGTATGTCTTTTGTCACTCAACATTATTGTGGTGTTGCTTGCTGGTTTCCTAGACTTTGGTGCTTGAGTTGTGGACATGATTGGAAAATCGGATTTGGTTTTGATCTGGTGTTTGAGTCAAGTTTGTCTACATTGTTGTTCTCTTTGAGATCTTAATTTTGCAGTTTCCTTTATGATGATGGGTTTGCACTATTGTTGTGATTAATCTCCGAGTTATGCGGTTGGTGGATTAGCTACCCATTGGCTGCAGAGAGATAACTTGGAAGTAGATTGTCTATATCTGCGAGGTTGCTTTAGTGGTGGTGAAAATCTATTAGCTGACCTTGTTTGTGGTCACTTGTGCTTTGGTGTGGTTGCTTTTGGATGAGAGGATGGATGGTGTTGAGTTCTTGAATAGTCTGTTATGGGGACCTGTAGCGTGTGTATCATGATGTTATGGAGAGCTTGATACACATTATAGTGTAAGCTTTTGACAATGATGGTGTGGTATGCGTAGTTTGGAGATCTTGGTACTATTTGGCATTGTTGTCAGATGGACATGTTGTCAATTGTACCTGGAGGTTTTTTAGACCAACAGATGTTCGGAAAGCTCGGATGTTACGGTTCAGTGGGAGCTTTAGCAGTGACTGTGGATTCATCATTTGGTGGTGAATGATCTTCTTGGGTGTTGTAGATGTTACTAGGAGGGATTCTTAGATCTCGTTGTTGCAGAAGAGTTCTTTCGCATTAGAAGGAACACTAGTTGAGGATGTACAACATCTTGAAACCATGGAGGACGTTTGGAGTCTTTGGCTAAGATGTTGGTGGTGCTTGACAGGTGATGTTGGTTTAGAGTTTGTTTGCTTGATGTCATGTATACTCTTGCTTGAGCATTATCTAGTTTTGGCATGTTGCATTTCTCTTGAGACCATAGTTTGTTCACTTAAAGAATGGTATCTCCTAAGGGGGATGATTAGTGTAGACATCTAAATTTGACCACTTCCACATGGTCAAAATTGTCTACTCTATTTATCTATTTCATTAATAATGATTAAATAATTTATTTAATCATTATTTCATTTTTTGCTTAAGGTTCCTAAAGTATGTAATTGAATAATTAAATACTTTATTTTACACCTTTTCTTCTCTAAATTAAATAAATAAGACAATTTATTTAATTTAGTCACTTAACCTTTTGATTAAAAATCAATTTTTAATTCCTCACCTTCTCTCTCCTTGTCACATCCTCCATAATCCTCATCTAATCTGGATTAAATAAATTAAACTATGATTAGGATGTACACCACTTAATCAAGATTAGTGTCACATCCTCCATAATCTCCCACTTGCTTCTAATCTCTCATTAATTATCCTAATCATGTGTTTGCACAACCTTAATCAAGGTCATTAGCCACATTTAGCATACCTTTTTTAGTCAACTTTTCCACTTGCTTTTTTTAGCCTTGACTCCCTTTCCCATGTGAATTTTTAATTCACATTTATTCACCCAAGGCTCCTCTCTTCCCCATGTGAATTTTTAATTCATTTTTATTCCTCCAAGGAATCTTTTCTTCCCCATGCAAGTTCTAGAACCTTTTGACTTGTCACATCAAATCACATGTGGGTGAATCCCACATTTTTAAGGACCTTGTTTTATCCAAGGTACTTTCCACCTCTCTTTTTGGAGCCTTGTCTTATCCACAAGATTCCCCAATCATGTGAATTTTTAATTCACTTTTATTCACCCAAGATTCTTCTCTTCCCCATGTGATCATTGAGAGGTCGCATCATCCTTTTTCCAAAGTACTTGTCTTTCATCCACATCATGTACCTTCCTTCCACCTCACTTACACATCATATCATCCTTGGACATCTCACATTCCACATGCCAAGATGTGAGGGATTGTGAGTCCTCAACTCACCATAGCCCTCCATCTTGGCCTTGTTAGTTTAATATCAACTGTTGGATTCTCTAGAGAATTCAAATCCCTCTATAAATACCCCTTCTTCCTCTCATTTTGGAGAATTAGACTTTTGCTACTAAACTCTTGCAAATTTGTTATTTGAGCATTTCTTGCCTTCACCATAGCATTTAATTTCACCATCACCATGTCCTCATTAATCTTACATATCACCTTGCATATTTGATTTCACTTGCCATCCAAAGAGCACACAAAATATTCAAAGATCAAGAGCCAACCAAGGAAATTTGTAGCACAAAAGGTATAACAATTTATCTTCTTGTTTTGTTTATCTTTCTTGCATAGATATTCCTTAGGCTAATCTCGAATAGTATTTCTTGTGTTTTTCCTTTTAGTGCATCATTAGTTAGTTTTGCATCTTAGAATAGGGTAGAACATTTTAGGGATCACATTTTTGGAACGCCTGGTGGGACCCACAAATGGGTCTCTTTATTTCACATTTGTTGTTGTTAAAGTTGTTTGTAGGTCTAGGTCGCAGAGGGGTGGACTTGCCCTCCCGTGTGCTGCAGAGGGGCGGATTTTCTCTCCTGTTTCAACTTTTCTGACAGTTTTTCTGCAGAGGGGCGGACTTGCCTTGTTGTTCCAACATTTTTGACAACTTTTTTGCAGAGGGGCGGATTTGCCCTCCTGTTCCAACTTTTTTGACAGTTTTTCTGCAGAGGGGCGTACTTGCCCTGTTGTTCCAACGTTTTTGACAACTTTTCTGCAGAGGGGCGAATTTTCCCTCCTATTCCAACTTTTCTGACAGTTTTTCTATAGAGGGGCGGACTTGCCCTATTGTTCCAACGTTTTTGACAAATTTTCTGCAGAGGGGTGGGTTTGCCCTCCTGTTCCAACTTTTTTGAGAGTTTTTCTGCAGAGGGGCGGACTTGCCCTACTGTTCCAACATTTTTGACAACTTTTCTGTAAAGGGGCGGATTTTCCCTCCTATTCCAACTTTTTTGATAGTTTTTCTACAGAGGGGCGGACCTGCCCTACTGTTCCAATGTTTTTGACAACTATTTTGTAGAGAGGCGGATTTGCCCTCCTGTTCCAACTTTTTTGATAGTTTTTCTGTAGAGGGGCGGACTTGCCCTACTGTTCCAACGTTTTTGACAACTTTTCTGCAGAAGGGCAGATTTGTCCTCCTGTTCCAACTTTTTCTGACTGTTTTTCTGCAGAGGGGGCAGACCTGCCCTGCTGTTCCAACATTTTTCACTACAGAGGGGTGGATCTTCTTTGATGTTCTGGCATTTTTCACTACAGAGGGGCAGATTTTCCCTAAACAACACATTTTGGAAGGTAAAAACAAACATTTTAGCTTCGTTTTTGGCTCAGTTTTTTGCTACTTTGAAGTTCTAACCCCCTAACCTTATTTTTTTGTGGGTGTAGTTGGATTTTTTATTAATACTTTGTAGAATTTTGTGGTTATTCACAAAGGACAGAGGGTAAAACAGCTAACATTTGTTTGTAGGACCATTAATTTACTCAGATTTTAAGAGCCTTTTATTGCTGTTTTCACCTAGGCAGATAGTTTAATTAGGAGGAAGTAATACTTACTGTGTGGTGTGCCTATTTTGTGTATCCCAAAGGGGGCATTAATTTGTTTTCACTTTCCCCTTACACTTTGTGTGAACCTGGGGAGTAGTTGGAAATAATTAGTGCCTTCTTTTTAGAGGGACCTACTTGGGGATTTCATCACCCCAAGGGACGATCCCAACCACACGTACTAACGGGGTATAAAAAGGGGGGAGAGCCAAAGTTGTACCCCAATCCAGTCACATCGTGTCTAGCAGAGCGTTGAAGCTAGGGTAATACCTAGATAGATGTGAATAGTTGGTCTGAGCCCTTTAGTATCTCGCTGGGGTTCCCGACTCATGCTTGTGATGGGCTGGTGTTCACAGTTTGTGCCTCACATACCGAGAGTTTATCGAGGAATCCTTATAAACCTTGTGCATCCTAGATTAAGACCTTTGTTGGCCATACCCCTTAACACTAATCATAGGATTATGCTTGCTTAAAGTGTCTTTCTGTGATAAACTAGTAAATCTTGATAAGTTAGCTTCATTGTGTCATTTCAAGTCCTTGCCATAATCTTTCTCATCTAAACCAAATTCCTATTTTTCTGCAGAGGGGCGGATTTGCCCCCTTGGTCCACTATTTTTTTGTAGAGGAGCGGATTTTCCCCCTTGGTCCACTATTTTTTCTGCAGAGGGGCGGATTTTCCCCCTTGGTTCACTATTTTTCTACAGAGGGGTGGATTGCCCCACTGATTCACTGTGTTTGACTGTAGAAGGGCAGATACACCCTCCTGAATATACAATTTCACCCGGTTTGACCATTCCAAGCCTCCGTTTAACCACCCTGAGTCTCCGTTTGACCATTTGATCATCCCAAACATTCATTTAACCAATCCAAAAATCCATTTGGCCATTCCAAGCCTCCGTTTAACCTTTCTAAACGTCCATTTCTCACATTCTCATTGATCATTTCACAATTTGGGGAACTCGTTCTACCATCTTACTGTGTGACCTAAAAATTTGCACTTTCCAAAAAGATCACTTCGACAACACCCCTATCATATAAAAACCCATCAAGACATCTTTCATTTGCATTCATCGTCATCTTTCAACACAAAATCCCTTAAACCTTATTTTAGGAGTTATCTCCCGAATAGACCAAGGTGTTAAGTTTGATCATTATCCTACATATCAATCATTGTCTTCAACCTAATCAATCCGCTTCTATCCTAAGGCGGATGTGTGTTGTAAGTTAGCATCATTGGCCCAAATAAATCCCCTTCCATATCAAGGTGGATTCGGTGCCGTGATCATTGGTTCAGTCCTTTAATCTGATCAACCAATGTATTAAGTCACCTAGGGTGATTTTCAAATTGGGTTTAGGACCCTTTCCATCAACCAATCCTAATTCATCATCCAATCCAAAACAAACCTATCCTATCATATCCTCTGATCCAATCCTAATCTAAGCTCCAATCCAGTTCTAATATGAGCGTTAATCCCATCATCCTAATATGAGCTTTTATTCAATCCCAATCTGAGGTTTCATCCAATCCCCATATGAGCTTCCAATCCATCCTAGTTCTTTATCCATCATCTATTCTTTCCTGCTAATCTTTATCCATCATGAATCTTTATCCCCCTCTCACATGACCAATAATAATAGTCAAGGGGAATGCTAAATACGTTGATAACGATAACAAAAATCTTGTTGATCATGAAGATTTTTATATAGATTCCCTTGACTCTATCATTGCTAGCAAGCTCTCTCCAATCGCCTCCCAAAATCCCACTACTTCATTGAACTATCCCACCATGCCTTCATCCACATCTAATAATGGTCCTTATGCTACCCTTGACAAGGGATATCCAACATCCTCACCATTGACATATTCATCATGTCCCCCCTCTCAACCTCTATTCTATCCAACATCCACATCCTCTTATCCTCATGATCATCAACAATCCCAATATCTCTACTATAATCACCCATTCCAATATTCCCATCCTAATCCAACACTCACACATTCCTGTAACAACCCCCCATCCCAATATTCCTCTTATCTTAATCCACCATCTCAATCTCCTTATCCTAATCCATAATCCCTATCATTCTATGCCAACTCACCATACATGTCTTCCTATGGTGGTCTACCAGCTCAATCTTCCAATTCTAATCCAACATGCACACCTTCCTATCAAAATCCCACATCCCAATATCATTACATAAATTCCACATCTCCCCACTCTAATCCTTCATCCACATCTTCCTACTATCACTCAACATCCCAATCTTCCCAATCTAATCCCACGTCTGCATCTTCCTACATCACTCCCCCTTTCACCACATTATATCTTAATCCTCCATCCAAACATAGCCCATCTATTCCTCCAACCACTCCTAGTACTCCATCTAGTCCCATCCACTCATCTAATCATAATCCTCCATGTCCTCCTAGTTCTACATATAATCCTCATCCACCCATCCACTCATATAATCCTCCAATCCCTAACCATAATCCTCCATGTCCTCCTAGTTCTACATATAATCCTCATCCACCCATCCACTCATCTAATCCTCCAATCCCTAACCATAATCCTCCATCTCCTCCTAGTTCTACATATAATACTCATCCACTCATCTAATCCTCCAATCCTTAACCCTAATCCTCCATCTCCTCTTAGTCCTCCATCCATTCCCATCCCCCTATCTAACCCTAATCCACCAATCCCTAATCCTAATCCTCCATCCATTCCCATCCCCCCATCTAACCCTAATCCACCAATTCCTAATCCTAATCCTCCATCTAGTCCTCCATCCAATCCCATCCCCATGTCTAATCCTAATCCACCAATCCCTAATCTTAATCCTCCATCCGTTCCCATCCCCCCATCTAACCCTAATCCACCAATTCCTAATCCTAATCCTCCATCTAGTCCTCCATCCAATCCCATCCCCACGTCTAATCCTAATCCAAAAATCCCTAATCCTAACCCTCCATCCATCCCTGATCCTCCATCCATTCCCATCACTCTACCTAATCCTACATCCCTTCCAAATGTCACCCAAGGATGCATGACAGAAGAGGCACCATGCCCTCCCACTCTATCATGTACTGTCACTAGTGATGAGGCCCTCCTCCATCCTAGACCTATCCCTCCCATCACCATTCCTGACACCGTCCAAATGGTCGAGTCGGTCAAACCCATCAAATCCATTGAATCCCCATCCTACTATATCCACCCAATCCATTGAAGACATCCAATTCCCTCCTCCTAGTCCTAATATTCACAAAATTCAATCCCATGACCTTCATGAATCCTCCATCCTCCTATCTCCCCTATTTGAGGAGTCCCTCCAATACTCTTCCATCATCATACATCCCACACAAGATGAGTCATGCCAAGAGCTTGATCCAAAGTATACAAGCATATCCCCTCCAAATCAAGATCCTACCATCCCATCCACTACATCACAAGATCATAATCCCCCATCCATCCCATCTCATGATTCCTATCCTCAACCAAGTCATGATCCTATCCTCCCATCCACCCCATCTTAAGATCAAACTTAACTCTGCCAATCCATCCCATGATCCCCTTTGCACTCAAGATCCAATCACTCCCTCTCATGAGCCCTTATCACCCATTGCCATAAATATGGATCCTGCCATACCATCTAATCCCTCTCTCGATCCCTTATCACTCATTCCCCCTGATCAAGATGTTGCTATCCCCTCATCTCCATTGCTGCCTAGCCTTGTCACCACAATGCCACTTTTGTATCACCTTGGTTACATTACACTTATCCACGGTGACCTTTTTAGAGAAGAAAAAAATGTGTATGCACCACCCTACCTCTTCCACCTACTAATGCGCTCACATCATGATTCCAATAGAATAAGCATCCTACCCTAGATCATATGCTCAAGAACATGAACTATCAAGGAAAAGATTTAGGCCTTCATGAGCAAGGTACTTTAGAGCCCATCCAAGTCAAAGAACATCCAGGCACACATGGTCTTGGATATATCTCCCAAAACTCGCCCTCCAAAGATGTTGGTACAACCTCTGTACATCCTAAATGATCCTCTTCTAAAGGCACAAGAGGTACTTTCCATCGTTCTACCAAGTCATCTGCCGCCATCCCCCCTCCCCCATCATATTACCTCAAAACAACCGTCCATCTTCCTCCCTCATTCTATAAATCCATTTTGGGTCCTTATGTCCCTCCATCCATCATTGCTCATCCTCCATCTACTATGGGTTCTTATATCCCTCCATCAAACCCCACACATCCTCCATATACACAATCTATTTTGGGTCCTTATATCCCAAAATCACCCCCTCCATCTTATCCTATTCATCCTTTCATTCATCCACCCCCTATTCATCGTGCACAACATAAAAATCCTACCTTCATAACTCCTAATCAAGATAAAAAAAGGCACCCCTCCCTACATGCTATCTCGCATCCTCCATCCACACTTCCTTGTCAAATGCCTACTTCTATCACTCCATCCACGTCCTCTCCACATCATCCATCTTCCCATAACCATCCCCTTGATACTAAAAGAACTTTGGATGCCAAAGAAAAAGTGTATAAATCCAAACATCCACATGAATCTACAACTCCTCATGTCCCCTCCAAAAGACATGTTGACAAAAAGAAAAATCAAATCCCAAATCCGAATCAATCCAAACGGCCACCAAGGCCCACCAAAGAAAAAATCAACACCATGTGGATCCCAAAGAAAAAAGAGACAATTCCTTCACATGAAAAATACATGACGACATCCAAAGTTGCTATTCCCAACGCTCATAATTCACATCCTCCATCTCCTAAATCTGTTTTGGGTCCTTATGTCCCAAAATTCACTATCCCAACACCTCCAGTATCGCCACATTCTCTATCCATCAACCCTCCTCTCATTTCACATCCACCACATGTGCCAATGTTGGTCCTGAACACCTTCCCCTATCACACATCCACTCCATCATTCCATCCATACACTCTCCAACACCCTATCCACTATCCCCCCTATCTCCCCCATCCAATCCCTTTGATTCATCCTCTTGCATAATCCATTTCTCCTAATAAGGTTGTACCAACATCCAATGGTCACTTTACACATGGGCTCTGATTACCTCATATGAAACTTGATGCTTGAGTCCTTCATCCATCTGATTTATCATATGTCTTCTGAATCCATATCCTCCTCCATCTCCATCTGTCTTTCTATCCGACAAGTCCCAAAAATCAGAAAAATAAAAAAAAATAAAAAAATCAAAATAAAAAAAAAGACAAAACAAAGAAAAAAAAAAAGAAAATAGTAAAGAGAAAATCATTCGTCCAATGGTGAAAACTTGGAAAACAAGCCCCTTGGATAGGTAACATGATAAAAACCTGACAAACAGGCCTCATGAGTAAATCCCCCATCTAGTCTCCTTCCATGATTGGGGGCAACTTCCACTTACACATTCCTTTCCTCCATTTCCTACATCTACCTATCTTCCACATCCTATCCATCCTATCCCATTCATCCCAATCCCTCCATCTTCCTTGTGCTCTTGATAAAGATAGGGGAAATCCTATATACATGCTTTGGACACCTCTTGGCATATATTCCCCTCATCCATACACTATCATATTCCTTATCCACCTTTCTATCCACATCTATCTATCTTCCATTGTCCCTGCATCCTATCTACCTCTATCTATCTTTCATTGCCCATCTCACTCCCTTATCCATCCATCCTGCTATCCCTCTTGCCTCATCATGCATGACACATCTAGAGTGGGGGCATCTCCTTATTTGCGATAGAGTCCTTGGAGATATCGTCCATCCATCCATCGACTACTCCCTTCCATCTAACAAATCCTTATCTTCCATCCTCTCATCCACTAGTCCTTTTTCGTCCTTTCATCCTTATCTCCCCATTCCTTTATCTAAACATCTAATCCATCTCCCTATCCTTATCTTCCTATCCATATTTCCAAATCCTTATCCCTCTGTCCACCCATCCTAACATATTTCTATTTCCTCATCCATTTATCCATCCATCCTTCCACATCTTTCTCCCTCTATTCACCTATCCTAATATCTTTCTATCTTCCCATCTTTATCAATCCATCCATTTTCCTTCCATTTCATAATCCCTTGTCATTGGTATCTAGCTATAGGCTACCTCCATGCAATCCAATGCCATGATATCTCACTATCATCACTCCTATCTATTTCCTAAATCTTCCTCCTATCCTATTTCTCTTCATCATTCATCTATACATGCTCTCATCCTCCCAATTCATCTTCTAATAGTCTCTAGATCATTATCCCATCCCTGAGCTTCAAATAACCCACATCCAACATATCGACCATCCCATCCGCACAACCTATCCTAGCTCATCATATTGACTCCATCCTTTTATCCATTTATCATGGTCATCTCATCATCCCTTATCCGTTGTCTATCATTGGTCTTGTTTCGAACTATGTTGCCCCTACGCTTTCACATAGGCAAGGTCGATCATTTGATCTGCTCCCAAGGCTCTGTCTTTTGTCTGTCCTATCATCTTTCATCGTCTGTCTTTGGTCTCATTTCGAACTACATTTCCCCTACGCTTTCACGTAGGCAATATTGATCATTTGATCCGCTCCCAGGGCTCTGTCTTTTGTCTGTCTTGTCATCCTCCACCGTCTTTCTTTGGCCTAGTGTCAAACTACGTTACCCCTGCACTTTCATGCAGGCATGACTAAATCATTTTGTCTGCCCCTAGGGTATCTTTCATGTCTTTTTTCATCCATCATTGGTCACCCTTGTCCTCTTTTCGCTCTTATCCTTGGTCTTTTATTGAACTACGAGGGCTCTGCGCTTTCACGTAGGCAAGGCTGATCTTTGATCAACCCTCGAGCCCCTAGGTCCTTAGGGTTTTTTTGTCTTGTACCTTATCATCCTATTGTCCTGTCATCTTTTCGTGTCATCAAGTATGCCCCTATCCTAGCCAGTGCTTACAAACAAATATCCACTTGTATCATTAGATCCAATTGGTTTTTGCATATCCTGCGTCATATCAATCTTTTAGTTTAGTATCCATTATCGGTCTCAATAGGATGCATCCTTCCTAACAAACCCCATCAACCCCATCCATCCTCTTGATCCTATGGCGAAGGATATTTGAAATTTGATTGTGATATCTTGATGCTTTTGGCATTTTTTTTATCATTTGAGCTACCTATCATCACTTGGCATGGTTGCCTTGATCCATCATATCATGGTGTGCTTTGACTAGTAAACACAGGGGTATATCTTGCTCTTTTATCTATTTCGGTCTTCTTGGTTGTCCCATGTATTACCCACCAAGATCCTCGAGGTCTTGTGTTACGTTGGGGCATCCTTTTGTGCTTGTGGTTATCCCAATACCTAGCCCGACCAAAGTCATCATGACTTTGGGGTGTTGGGATAGCCTTCTTGTTTGTTGTGTGTGTTTCTGCATTAAACACTAATTCGTCTTGGTTTACATACCCTAATGCCCGATGTCTTATGCTATAGCAAAAATTAGTGCTCCAAAGACGGCAAATTGCATTAAGATTGCATTTCATTTTCCATCATCTTTCATCCTTTCATTTCTCATAACTTCCCCCATCCCTTCCTCCTTCATCAATCTCCTACCCTATGCCAGGGTGGACCCGCCCCGTGGTGGGGTGGACTCGCCCTCAGCTGTGGGGCGGATCCGCCCTTGGTCGTGCGGTGGTGCCACCCTGTGGTTGGGCAAATCCACTCTCGGCCACACGGTGGCCCCGCCCCATGGTGGGGTGGACTCGTCCTGCGTTGAGGCGGACCCACCCTTGACCGCGGGGTGGACCTACCCCCAGTTGGGGTGGATCCACCCGGCCCTGGGGTGGACCCATCCCGCATCAAGGAGGATTCGCCTTGTGCCGGGGCAGACCCACCCAAACATGGGGTGGATATGCCCTATGCCAGGGCAGACCCGCCCTTCTATAGTGGGGAAAATCCACCCCTCTATAAGTCTCCGACACGTTTCTTCCCTTCCACATGGTCAAAATCGTCTACTCTATTCATCTAAATTTGACCACTTCCACATGGTCAAAATCATCTACTCTATTCATCTATTTCATTAATAATGATTAAATAATTTCATTTTCTGCTTAAGGTTCCAAAAGTATGTAATTAAATAATTAAATACTTTACCTTACATCTTTTCTTCTCTAAATTAAATAAATAAGACAATTTATTTAATTTAGTCACTTAACCTTTTGATTAAAAATCAATTTATAATTCCTCACCTTCTCTCTCCTTGTCACATCCTCCATAATCCTCATCTAATCTGGATTAAATAAATTAAACTATGATTAGGATGTGCACCACTTAATCAAGATTAGTGTCACATCCTCCATAATCTCCCACTTGCTTGTAATCTCTCATTAATTATCGTAATCATGTGTTTGCACAACCTTAATCAAGGTCATTAGCCACATTTAGCATACCTTTTTTAGTCAACTTTTCCACTTGCCTTTCTTAGCCTTGACTCCCTTTCCCATGTGAATTTTTAATTCACATTTATTCACCCAAGGCTCCTCCTTTCCCCATGTGAATTTTTAATTCATTTTTATTCCTCCAAGGAATCTTCTCTTCCCCATACAAGTTCTAGAACCTTTTGACTTGTCACATCAAGTCACATGTGGGTGAATCCTACATTTTTAAGGACCTTGTTTTATCCAAGGTACTTTCCACCTCTCGTTTTGGAACCTTGTCTTATCCATGAGATTCCCCAATCATGTGAATTTTTAATTCACTTTTATTCACCCAAGATTCTTCTCTTCCCCATGTGATCATTGAGAGGTCACATCATCCTTTTTCCAAGGTACTTGTCCTTCATCCACATCATGTACCTTCCTTCCACCTCACTTACACATCATATCATCCTTGGACATCTCACATTCCACATGTCAAGATGTGAGGGCTTGTGAGTCCTCAACTCACCATAGCCCTCCATATTGGCCTTGTTGGTTTAATATCAACCGTTGAATTCTATAGAGAATTCAAATCCCTCTATAAATACCCCCTTCTTTCTCTCATTTTGGAGAATTAGACTTTTGCTACTAAACTCTTGCATATTTATCATTTGAGCATTTCTTGCCTTCACCATAACATTTAAGTTCACCATTACCATGTCATTAATCTTACATATCACCTTGCATATTTGATTTCACTTGCCATCCAAAGAACACACAAAACATTCAAAGCTCAAGGGCCGACCAAGGAAATCTGCAACACAAAAGGTATATCAATTTATCTTCTTGTTTTGTTTATCTTTCTTGCATAGATATTCCTTAGGGTAATCTTGAATAGTATTTCTTGTGTTTTTCCTTTTAGTGCATCATTAGTTAGTTTTGCATCTTAGAATAGGGTAGAAAATTTTAGGGATCACATTTCTAAGATGCAGAACCGTTTGTCCATCTCCATCTAGGTCTCATCATGTCTTTTCTTGAACTACGACACCTTTGTGTTTGCACGTAGGAAGGCTAATCTTTTGATCAGCCCCTGAGGCATTTTGTCCTTCATCGTCCGTCCTCATGGTCCACTTTTCGATCTTGTCCATCCTCAGTCTTTCATCCTTTCCAAACTACATTGCCCCTGCACTTTCATGTAGGCAAGGTTGATCTTTTGATCTACCCCCAGGGCTTATGTTTGTCTTGGTAATCCATCAGTTTCCATCAATCCACTTTCTGCTCTTTTACCGTGGTCTTTTCCTGAACTACGAGGGCTTTGCGCTTTCACGTAGGCAAGGCTGATCTTTAATCAACCCTCGAGCCCCTAGGTCCTTAGGGTTTTGTTGTCTTGTACCTTGTCATCCCGTTGTCCTGTCGTCTTGTCATGTCATCAAGTATGTCCCTCTCCTAGCCGGTGCTTACAAACAAATATCCACTTGTATCATCAGATCCAATCGGTTTTTGCATATCCTGCATCATATCGATCTTTTAGTTTAGTATCCATCATCGGTCTCAACAGGATGCATCCTTCCTAATAGACCTTATCAACCCCATCCATCCTCTTGATCCTATGGCGAAGGACATTTGAAATTTGATTGTGATCTCTTGATGCTTTTGGAATTTTATTTATCATTGAGCTAGTTATCGTCACTTGTCATGGTCACCTTGATCATTTAGGGGATGAGTAGATCATGATGTCTTGATAAGTTCCTATTATCAGATGTTTGGAGCTTTGACAGTGGTCTGGTAATTCTCTGTGTTTTGAGTATGTTGGTCATATGCTTGAGAAATTATTGGTAGTGCAGTAGTGCAGTTTGGAGTTTAGCATGAGATGATCGGTTGATGGTGCTCATGGATACATGGAGAATGAGGTGAGGCTGTGTTTTCTCATGAGATGAGAAAGGTGTTGTTTTCAGCTGAAAGTCCGAGTAGCCTACACCTTGGTTGGACATGAGTTCAACAAAGATCAATGAGGAGATTTCTCTTGGATGAGTCATGGTGGCTTGTATATCTTGGAGGAGCATTTTCTTTTCTCACTCTTGGTCTACTTGGCAGTGAAGTCTACTTGAGAGGTATTTTCCCATTATATCTTTCAGATGTGTTTTACAATTAATCTTTCATTGATATGGATCTTGAATTGTTGTTTTAAGATTCTGGAGGATTCATAGTGGAAGGTGGACAACATAGATTATCTCCTTGAGATTTTGTGTTATATCATCTTTTGATGAGAACTGGTAGGAGATAGTTATATGGGCTAGTTTGATCTTCTTTGAGAGGCTTTCATTTGGATGTGAAGGAGATCATACTTGACACAATTGGCATTTAGAAGTGTATGTAGGAGGAAGCTACATGTTATGATTTTTTGTTTCTCTTTAGTTTGGTTATTCTTCTTGTATGTTCGATCTCATATGACTTTAAATGAGAGATGTCTATGTGGAGCCGTGATGGTCACTAGTTTGTGGTCATGTGTTGTCACTTGGGTGATGACATGGAGGTTCTTGTGCCTCTTTCTTCTGTTAGATATGGAGAACTTTGAAGAACTCTGGAAGAATGTTGTGAGATATGTTGCTTGTAGTAGTTGGTTGCAGGTTGTGCATATCATTATGGATGTTCCTTGATACTACATGGTTACATTTTCTATATGCTGAAATTGGTAGACTTCGTTATGCAATTTTTCTTTCAGATGTGGCATTACCCATGCAGTAGGAGTACCTATATGTGTTTGGTCTTCTTGACTGGTTGGCACATGGTGCTTGTATCTGGGGTTGATGGGTTGGCTGTAATGTTGGCATGAGTTTAATAATGTGGATACCTTGAAGGTATGGATGATTGGATGTACTAGCACTTGCTATGGGTGCTATTTTCAGTCATGTGGATTTGATCAATTGGATGGTTGCGGTTAGTGTTCTGGTTGTTGTTCTAGCTGATATTCTATCTTGTTTCTGGAGAATGGTTGAAGGTTGTGTTTGATTACATTGCTTGACAGTTGGTTACAGTTGGATACCTGGTTAAGCTACAGATTGTTTGATAGACTGTTATCTGTGGAAACGTGTTTGGTTGGGTGTCTTGGGTGCTATTATACAGGGTCTGAACTAGAGGGGCCTAAGATCTCCATTATGTTTATTATTGAGGGCTTTGAAGCTGTTGGAGTGTTGCTTTTGTATGGCTGGTCAGCACGATGGAGTGGTGATAATGTGATGCCTTTGCCGTATGTAGAATCTGATGCTTGTGTTCTTGAGACTGGTGTCTTAGTTGGAGCATGAAAGCATTGTGTTAGATTCTTGAGTTCCAGTCTAGAGGAAGCCAGTAAGTCTTCGTCAAGTGGGAGCTTGTTGGAAAATGTGCCTCAACTTGCTGGCTTGAACCTTTGTTAAGGACAAGGATGAGTTCTCAGTGTTGGCGGTTTATTTCTATCGATGGAACTCGATCGGTAGTCTCAATGATAGAATGATAAACACTGTATCGGTGTGACTTGGGGTCATCGGTGGAACTCTTCACTGGCTACGTCGATAGACTGATGGCAGATGAAAGTGACTTAGATTTTGACGGTAGTGGGGACCACAGCAAAAGGTGATCCTGATCTACGGTTGCGATATGATTTATCCAACAGTGCTCGTTTATTCCATCCTCCTTTGTAGTGAGGACCGATAGACTCTTGTGAAGCAAGTGGAATTGACTGAGCGTTTGACACTTGTCGGTTTAATTAACGGTGCTCGCTAGTCCAGTGCCTCTTGTGGTGGGTCCCGAGTGACTCATGAGGGGTGTGCAGGCTTTGAACACTTGTCATTGTGTTAAGCCTTTTCTGAGAGACTTATTGGGAATATTGTAGATTCCCTTTTGATTCTTTGAAATTACACAAGCAGTGTATGTGTGTCTTGGTGAGCTCTGGCAATTAGACGATTACTGCCATACCACGGTGGTCGTTAGGCCATGCCATGGTAGTACAGTGTGTGGACCACCATACCGTGGAGGCTCTATCTATGGCAAGTGGTAGCATAGTAGGTGGAGCTCAGAGCATAGCTGGCCGGTCTGACTCGACAGTCAAGGCGATGGACGAATGGTGTTATGACACATGGCAAGATATCACTCATTGATTTTACATCGTTGTTGTAAATCAATGATTAATTGGCTAAAAGCTTTATTCTTTGAAAGTGATATATGTGCATTAAATGTATATTCTGACTCGGTGTAGATATGATATATTCTTGGTAGTCGTTTAATGCTAGGTGACCTGATGCGTGTTGCAGGGTGGTGCAATCAAAGATGAGGGAATCTTGTCGGTGGGGTAATTAAATACCTTGATGGCTGTTGGTTGGATATAGGGGAGTTGAGCAGTTACAAATTGTGTGTTCGAATGGTATTTATAGAGCATTGTAACTATGAACACGTAGACACACAGAATATAAAAAGATGTGAACCTATGGTGGTCATTAGGTTGGGCTGGCTGAGAGGCTGGCAGAGAGAGTCGACTAGTGAAATGAAATGAATTTGCATTCTATTTGAGAACATTGTAACAGTGCGAGGATTCTATTTTTTGTTGTTGCCTGTTTTAATGTAGGATTTCTGCAAAACAAATTATTAGTCTAATAATGCATGCATATATTATATAAAATCCAACAAACAATGAAATACATAGGAGATAAACGGGAAAATGAATGAAACTAGAACAGTCTCACCCAATCTTCTCTCCTCCATGATTGATTTCCATTGTACCTCCTTAAGATTGTTGTGATAATGGATGCCCTCAGATTCGGTGTGAGCAAATTCTATAATGTCTAGCCCTAAACAAAGCTTTGAAGGATTTCCTATAAGCTAAATGCAAATAATTAAGAAGCCTAAAGATGATAATAAAATGGGAGATAATATTGTGAGATAATAAATAAGAGATGTAAGATATTAAATAAGGGATGTCAAAAATGAGAACAAGATTGTCATTTTATAGAAAATGAAATCTTGAACGGACGGATGAGATGAGAGATTGAGAAAATGCCCTAGAATCAATGGTTAAGATTCAAAATGACAACTCTCAATTAGGGTTAGGGTAAAAATCCCCAAATGTGTGGACAAGATTTAATTTAGGAAATTAAATCAAGGAATGAGAATAGTTGTGACAGTGAGATGAGAATTTAGCAAGTAGAAAAAGGATGAGATAGAAAATCAAGTCATTTTAGAAATAACTTACTTTGTGGAGAGAAATGCTATTTTGAAATTAATATTTGAAATTAATTCCAAAATGGTGAATTCATCTGACAGTAAATAATAATAATTTAAAATTATTTACTTGGAAAGATGGAAGTTGCCAATTTAAATAAAATGCTTTTATTTAAATTTAGAAAGAAAATCAATAAGACAATTTAATAATTAAGATTATTCAATTGTGGAGGAAAATTAGAAAGTGGGTAATTTTAAATATGATTATATTTAAAATTAGAAAGAAAGTTGGAAAGGATAATAATTAAATAAATAATAAGAATTTATTTAATTATGAGAAGACATAAATAATTAATGACGTATTAAATAAATAAATAAGATCTATTTATTTAATAATCATGAGGAAGTAATAATTAAATAAATTTAGGAATTTATTTAATTATAGAGTGACATAAGCAATTAGCGACGTATTTAAATAATATTTATTTAAATAGTCAAGAGGAATAAAAGACGTGAAAAAAAATAAAATTAAGAATTATTTATTAATAGTTGACATTGGACTATAGGACATAATTAAATATTTTAATTATGTTGCGACGAAGCATGATATAGAAAAATGTGGTTTGTGGGTCTAGGCCATTTTTATGTGTCTACATTTGCCCCTCTTTGTCATAATGCAGCTTGTTGCATTGTGGCAAAGAAAATAAGTCAAAATATGCCCTAGTGCAAAATAGGATGAGGAAGAATGACGAGGAGGTAGCGGTATGCCCCCTTGAGAGGACAGTTGGGTTCAAAGGACATGAGTGTGCTCTCGAAATGGATGAAAGGAATAGAAGATGAAAGAAAAAAGTAATGGTAGAGAGAAAAAAATGAATGTTAGGATAGAAGGAAATGCAAGTTAGTGCGGAAAATGAAATGCATGTTAGAATCCTTCAATATTTTCCAAGGTACTAATAGGTGTTGCTCGAATCATCATTGGGTGGTAAAAATGACACAAATGGACAACAAACACCATGGTATGACATAGACCAAGGTGTGCATGGTCATCCACTTGCAAAACAAACGATCATAGACAAGGAATGTCCTAACTCATACTAGAGGCCAATTTGCCCCAATCTTTTTATCAAGACAATCCACAGACAACAATCAAGGAAAAACAGAATAGGTCATGAGACATCATCGCACCTCTAAATCCTTCATGGGACATCCTCAAGGTATTTTGACCAATTTTAACCTTGACGTTTTGAATGACTGTTTTGACAGACGTGACCATGTTTGACTTATGATTTTATTTTATCAAGCCTAAAGGGATTGACCTAATGTCTCGGGGATTCAAAGATGAATCTTGCCTACGTAGAAAATGCGTAGAGACAATGTAGTTCGGACAGGGATAAAGATCGATTGGCATAATTGATGGGACTGATAGGACAGACTTTGACTTTGACTCTGTTTTTGGATTTTTGACACTGATTTGGATGTTTTTGTATTTTCTCAGCACATTTTTCAATTTTTAGGTCTTTTTACAGGACTTTTTCAAATTTTTATGACTTTTTTCAGGACTTTTTGATGTTTTTATGATTTTTTGCTATTTTATGAGAATTGTGACAAATGCATGTGAATGATGCCGATGCACATGAATCCAAGGACAACCATGATTTTGCTACTAGTCAAGCTGAATACCGATTGACAAGTGACGATGACAATGACAACGTTGTTTGACGTGGGAAGGACACATCCTGAAACAACGTGAAGATTACAATGACATGACAAGAGGATAAAAGTCTGTAGCAGGGCCAGGGACAAAGCCAAGGAATGTTTTGGATAATGTGCTAGGTTTTCCATATTGTTGCATTTGGAATGACTTGGTGAGGACTAGATGGAATGACAAGGGATCTGTAAACCATTGACAAGGGAAACCAAGATGGGTGATAGGTATAAAGGGACAATGGATGGATTTGGTAAAAGATAGGAGACATGGATGGATATTATCATATAGTTGTCAAGGACAATGTCACATGAGGCTATGATGGTAATGACATGATATTCAATGAATAAGGTATGACCAAAAGATAGATATGTTAAGAGTTTTCCCAAAGCATGACCTATTTTTGTATTTTAGTCCTTATCAAGATCAAATTCGAGGGGGAAATGGATGGACATGATAGGACTCAAATGGATGGATGGAAATGTCATAGGAAATGCATGGGAGATGAGACAACTTGCCCCTAAATGTAATGGTCCACATAGATGGTTTATTCTACAGATGACGCCTGTTTGCCAGGTTTTCATCATGGTACTTATCCAAAGCGCTTGTTTGCCAGGTTTTCACCGTTGGACGAAATTTTTCTCTTTACTATTTTCGATATTTTCTGATTTTTTTGGTGTCACCAAGACGCTTGTTTGCCAGTTTTTCATCAAGGTGATTTTTATTTTGTATTTTTGCATTTTTTCGGATAGCCTTGATGCTTTAGATGACCACTGACTATGCTGAAGACTTTGACGATGCCGATGTAGAGACTGGTGCCATGACATGCCAATAATGACCTATTTGAAGTAGTTTCCTTGTCAGGATGATAGCGCTTGCATACAACTGATTGATTTCATTGCGATCCTTGATGATACTAGAGTTGGCCTTTTTCTGAATACGCACATCACGATAGAGTGCCATGAGAGTCCTTATGATAGAGAGTTGCTACCAAGATGCGATGGATTTGTGACATGGGATGTTTGGACTTTAAGGAGGATGTAGGATTATGACAGATGATGGTGGACATGGACAGGTTGGTGGGATGTTTGGATGTAGCCATTTTTATTCTCCAAACTTGGGGTAATGGATGATGGAGGTTGGAGTTTTGATAGCGTTTGGAATCAACACTTTTATATGTCTTGCTTGATGGCCATTTTGAAGGAGGTGGACATGTATTATATGTGGGAGTCTTCTTGTGCTGTGGCTCCACATTTTGATTGACTTTTGGCATATTTTCTTGACTTGACCCATTTTGTTTTGGGATCCATTTTAGCTTCATTTGTCCACTTGTATTTTTGATTGATTCCATGACCTTTGACGTTTGATTTTGGATTTTGGATTTGTAATACTTTTGTTGGTTCCAAATGGAAGGTTTATTCATGATGGAATGATGGTTTTGGGTATGGAGGGAAGGGGTATTGGCAACAATCTTATGACAAGGACTACTCATGAAACCCATTTTAACGTTTGTATTAGATAAATTTGCGCCTAATATCGAAGAGGGACCACTAACATCATTTGATTTTTTGACCGAGGAGTAGCCAAGACCTTGATGTCCATAATGTGCTTGAACTTGTGGGTTCAATAATTCCTTGTTCGTGTAGGCCTAGTCCTTTTCCTTGATAATGCATGTTCTGAAATATTTTGTTTGCGATGGGATACTTGTTATTGTGGAAGAAAGATGCTAACCCATCCTTATTATGGAAATTAATACTCAAAATTTTCTCATCTGTAAGAAAGCCTGCTCTGAAAAAGATAGATGATCCTAATTGATAGGATGTTGTAGCTTCATTGACATGTTGGATAGATTTTTGATTAATGTCTTCAGTCTCATTTGGTGACATGTCAGACTCCTGTGATTCTGCTGGTGCTTCAAAGTTGATGTTAAAACCGTCTTCATGGTCGTTGTCATAGAGCCCACTGAATTCAGCTATAGCTTGATCATTTGCAAATATGTCCATGCTCAGAGACTCTTGTTCTATTGGTAGATCATCCAGGTGTCCCATGGAGGCAAGTGTCTCACTTTTGGAAGTGTCAATATCCAAAGTTTGGATAGGTTCATCTTCAAGTATTTGATCATGACTGGCATATAGGTCAAGGAGTGGATCATTTTGGACTTCTTGATCAAAGATAGTGTCTTGGTCGAAGATGGGGTTGTCTTGAATGTCATGATTGGAAATAAGATCTTGACCAAGGATAGGGTCATCTTGAATGACATGGTTGTGGATGGACTCTTGAGTAAGGATAGGTGTATTGGGTATTCCATGATTGTCTGGAGGACTTCTTGAATGGACGTAAAGATGGGGTCATGGGATAGACTACTTTGATCTTGACATGACAGTGATGTTATCATGTCGTGCTTTGGATTTGCCTCTTGACCTGTATCCTCAAGTTTATGAAATGGGATGGGACTTTGGAGACCATGACTAGACATGATTTCATGACCAAATGTATTTTGTTTTGGAGTGTCTTGGAATGGATTGGTGTATGATGGACTAGGATATGACATGGAGGTTTGGACTTGGTTGAGGGATGATGGGCTAGGATAGGACATGAATGCATGACAAGGATATGACGTGGATGGAGGACTAGGACATGACATGAATGGAGTATTAGGATATGACATGAATGGAGGACTAGGATATGATGTGGAGGCTTGGAATGGATTAATGGAGGGTTGGTTTCCCTTGTCAAAGTTAGGGTGGGTATGACTAGTGGAAGTTTTTTGTGACTTAGTGTCATGGATGGTGTTAGGGGACTCTTGATAGTAGATGGATAGAGGACTAGGACTCATGGATTATTGGTAAGAGGGATATATGGATGGGCGACTATAGGTTGAGGTAAATTTGGACTTGGATTGGAGGTATAGTGTTTTGAATTCCCCAGCTAGTTGTGCTTGACCATTACTAATGAATTGGCATTCAATTCAACTAGCAAGCATGTCATAGTGACTTGAAGACATGATGGTGAATGGAATGAGAATAAGACTATGCAAAGTGATAATGAGGAAAAAAAGGAATGTCAAATGCAAAGTGGTAATGAGTGCCTAAATTGAGTGTCTTATGTGAAAAGACTTTTAGGAAAGGTTTTCTAACCATTCAAAGTTTGACCAATGTCTCAATTTTGATTGTCAAAGGATTGGTTTGAAGGATAAAGTGACAAGATGACAAAATGAAAAGGTGAGATTTCCACACTAGACTTATGATTTGGAAGTAGCTCACCTAAGGACAATGACTAAGGACTGATTTGTTTTGACTTGGTCCAATGACAATGTATTTTTGAGAGAATGGTTTGACAAACGAAGGAAAGTTTGCCTATCCCAAAGGTGTAAGTTTGAGGCCTTAAGACTTTGTCTATGAAGATGAGGATGACGGATTGCAAGCTAAATGTAAATGCAAAGATGGATGACTTGGAAAAGTGTTGGTTTTGGTTTGGACAGAGGCTACTGGAAAAGATGCTAGGAAATCTTGGTTAAAAATGTTTGGCCTCGGGTTTCTGACAACAATAATGTTTCTCTAAATGACATGAAAATGCGTCACTTCAGGTTTCAAATGCGTTGAAGTGTCAAATACGTCATTATAAGAAGAAAATACATTTTAGGATGGAAAATGCATTGCAAAACAATCATATGCGTCTCATAATCTAGAAAATGTAGTGCACAATAGTAGATGAGTTGTAATATTTGATAGGTGTTTGGAAAATGTGGCATTTAGAAATGAAAATGCGGTCTGACAGAGCAATTGCGTTGTTTCAAAGGGCGATAGCGGCTTGCCAGAGCATATGCAGCTTAGTATAGGGCAATTGTGGTACAACCAATAGAAAAAGCTTCTAAAAAAGTTGTTGACTCATCACCCCCGGGTAAAGTCCTTGAAAATACTACAAAGGAGATTTCGACCGAGGCTTGAGAAGAAAAGCCGAAACCTAAACCCTTCGTCCTAACTCTCATTGTGGGAAATAAACTGCTGCACAACTTATGATTGACTTCAGTGGCAGCACTACAGTCATGCCCAAGCAGATAGCAAAAGCCTTAGGACTTATCTATGAACCCTTAAAAAGAGGAGTCATGCAACTAGATGGGAACAAGGTCAAAACTATAGGCCTCATTAAAGACCTCCCTTTGACCTTGTTTTTCTATCCTAGTATCATAGTGCCGCAATATACCTTGATCGTCGACGTCCCTCCTATGTTCGACCTATGCCTATCATGTCAGTTCACATCAAAGATAAGCGGATACCTTTCTTTGGATTGGTCTTAGCTAATTCTCCGGATGAAGCAAAGAGCTAAGGTGAAGATAGTATCAGAACCTCTGCATGAAGAGCACGTAGCCGACGAAGCCATGATGAACTATGAAGCTATCCATACTTCTTCCTCAAAAGAAGAAACCGAAGCTGATCATACCTCTTACACCGAGGAATAAGCCATCAACAACAAGCTACTGAGAGATGAGAAGGTGACCAAAGACAAAGCCAGTTCAGAAGAAGTCTTTTTGAGAAACTATGCAGATGCCGATCCTTTTGGCAATTACCATGCTACCAGTTTGGGCACCTATGCCATCTATGATGAAGATCAAGAGCTTCCGGGGATAGTAAAGGACTCCACAATAGAACAAGCCTCAGAGTCATGGACGTTGCAATTTGATGGTGCAAGATGCAAAGTTGGCACTGGTGCCGGGATATGCCTAACATCTCCAAACAATGAGAAGATTCTCAAATATTTCCACTTCCAATTTTCTTGCTCAAACAATGAAGCCGAATATGAAGGTTTGGTGCAAGGGCTTAACCTCACGGAGTGCATGGGTATCAAGCAAATAATAGTGTTCAGAGATTCTAAACTTATAATCAACTAAGTTAGAAACATCTCTGCTGTAAAAAATGTCCACATGTGATCCTATAAACACAATGTGTGGGACCTCATTGAAATTTTTGAAGCTTTCAACATCCATGTGGTGCCTAGGGAGCAAAATTCAGCTGTGGATTGCATGGCAATAATAGGATCCCAATTTGACCCTACTTCAAACTTGATGGAGAATGTACACTCTGTGTGACTAATTGTCTGACCCTCCATTCTAGATAATGATAAAAGATGGAAAGTGTTTGAAAGTGATGAACACATCGCCTCGTTCATTCAACAGTCAGGAGAATTCATCGATCAGCTTTAGCCGAAGATTGAAGAAGCATATGAAGGGAAAATCATTCAATTAAGATCAAACAAACTTTTGAAAGGGTTGGTCATGCTCGAAAATCTATTCGACTATGATGATGCGAGGAATGATAGGAGGAAGTTTGTGGCAAACCAAGCAGACTACGTCGAACTTGAGGTTAGAAGCGGAAGAAAAATGAAGATCGAAAAGGAAGTCCCACAACACGATAATGATAGGATTATACGCTTCTGCAGAACATACGAAGGAGTCATGGCCTGGTCTTATGATGACCTTAAGGGATACAATCCTGGCATAATCCAGCACACCATTGAACTCATAGAAGGTGCTAAACCTATCTGACAAAAATAGAGACCAGTGAATGCAAAGATTGAAGCCCTGATGGCACAAGAACTAGGAAAGCTGATCCAATCAAAGATCATGTTTCCAATCAAGAACAATACGTGGGTATTTAACCTCGTTCTAGTTCGAAAAAAGAATGGAGACATTCGTCTCTACGTCAACTTTCGTGACCTAAATAGAGCATCATTAAAGGATCATTACCTACTGCCTTCCATGGAGTCCATCTTGTAGATCGTGGTAGGTTTGGAGATGTTTTCCCTATTGGATGGTTTCTCAGGCTACAATCAGGTCCGGGTTAAAGAAGAAGATCAATATAAAACCACATTTACCACCAAATGGGGAACATTCACATATGCCAAAATTTCCTTCAGCCTATCAAATGTTGGAGCTACTTTCCAATGGGCAATGGATATCGCCTTTAGTGAACTAATCAATAAAATCATCCTCATCTATTTAGATGATCTGACTGTGTTTTCCAAGTTGAAATATGACCATTTCGACCATTTGGAAATGGTTTTCAAAAAATGCCAAGAGTTTGGGATATCCCTGAACCCAAAAAAATGTGGTTTCAGCGTGTCGTAAGGCAAGCTACTAGGGCACATAGTGTCTAGAGATGGAATTGCTATTGATCCTAGAAGGGTAAAAGCAATTATGGAACTTCCCCTTCTAGTCAAAAAGAAGGGAGTTCGGTCCTTTCTGGGAAACGTAAACTTTGTAAGAAAATTCGTTTATGATTTTGCAGGGATAATTCAGCCCATCAGCCTGATGTTAAAAAAGGACCAGTTATTCAAATGGACCAAGGAAGTGAGAGAATCCTTCGAAATAGTAAAGGATTCCATTTCTTCAGCTCTTGTGCTGGTAAATCCAGACTTGTCCAAAGACTTCATAATGTATGTTTTTAGTAGAAAGACAAGCATTGCCACCGTCCTGACTCAGAAGGACAACGAAGGAAAGGGAGAACATCCAATAGAATTTCATGCCTGAACCTTGAAGGAATATGAGTTGAACTATAACTTTGTCGAAAGGCAAGCGTTCGCAATTGTAAAGGGGCTCAAATTTTTTTGACATCTAATATCTTACAACAAGGTGGTCATTTATGTTGCACACTATAGCGTGCGTGAATATATTATAGAGGGAGAAATCACCAAAAAGAGGGCCAATTGGATCACTAAGATCCTGGAATACGACATTGAGGTCAAGCCTACAAAGACTGCTAAAGGAAGAGGGTTGTGTGAATATTTGGCGCATAATGAAGAGATAGAAACAGGAGCAGAACAAGCAAAGTTGGTCTTGACAAATGAATCTAAACCCGAAGGATGTTGGCTGACAGATAGAGCAAGATTTATGCACACTGGAAAATATCCACCAGGCCTTCCATCTCAAAAAAGAAGGTTTTATCGATTACAAAAGAATGGGTACTCGCTTATTGAGGGGATTCTCTTCAGGAGAAATTTCAACATCTTGTTACGATGCATCACCATGGAACAAGCAAAGAAAATTCTTCCACAACAACCCTGAAGGCAGACACTTCTATGCAAAAACCGCCGCCATCAAAATCTTATGAGATGGTTACTTATGGCCTATGCTATTCAATGACTCTTACAACATGATAAAAACCTACAAGGAATGCCAATTCTATGCAGGGAGGAGGAAAAATTATGCCATACCTCTCAATTTGACAGTAGCAGATGAACCATTCGCGCAATGGGGGCTAGACTTTATCAAAATGATCAATCCCGCTTCCAACACCAACCACAAATGGATTCTCATAGCCATAGACTACTTCACAAGGTGGACTGAAGCCATACCCCTGAGGAACACGACAAAAACAAAAATTGTGGATTTTCTTGAGGGGCTAGTAATAAGATTTGACCCACCAAAGATCATCATCTCAGACAACGCCAAAGCTTTCCTAGGCTCTAAGGTATGTCAATTCGCACTTACGCATGGCATATTCTTGAAAACATCATCAAACTATTACTCATAGGGGAACAACTTGGCTGAGTCGACCAATAAGAATTTAGTCCGCCTCGTTAAAAGGATCGGTTTTGATGATGAAAAGGAATGGCATAAGAATCTCTGAACAACATTATGGGTGAACCACATAACTCCTAAGCAAGCCTTGAAGAATTCACCATATGAGCTAGTATACGGGAAAGAAGCGCTGCTACCTATCTCTATAGAGATACCTGCGCTACAGCTACTCAAGTCTCTAGAAATTGAGGAAAATGGAGCTATGGAAGTTCAGTTGTCCAAATTACTAGAGGTACAAGAAAAAAGGGAGAAAACCCTAACAACCATGACTAATTTCCAGTAGGTGGTTAAGAGATGGTTCGACAAGAAGGCTTCAGACCAAGGTCTAAAATATGGAGACCTGGTACTAAAGTTCAATGAAAGAGCCGCAAAGCCTGGCCAACATGGAAAATTTGACAAGTTGTGGGAAGGCCCTTTCAAAATAATTCAATGCAAACAAAACAACGCATTCAAATTAGAGAATATGGAACAAGAGCCATAGGGAATTATGGTTAACGGAATTCACTTAAAATTGTTCAATGAAGTTGTAAATACTTCAAGCAGTTGTAAATTTGTAAAAAAGTGTAGTTAGTTTTCCTTTTCATGTTTTGTCGGTCAGTTCTTTCATCACATTTTTCACAGTTACGAAGAGCAATAAATTCCTAAGACTCGACAAACCGAGGCTCCCCTGGAGATGGATGACAAATTCGACAAGCTGTGGAACAATGAGCATCCAAACTCCGATGAAAGCGGTGAAAAGGATTCCAGTTCAGAGGAAGTTGAATCACAGTCAGACGAGGAAGCAGGACCAGAAATAGAAATACAGGATGCCTCGACGCAACAAGAGGGAAAAGCCATGAAGCAACCTAGTAAGGTTTCCTCTAATGTTCGGGTCAACATATCAAGTGCAAGGTCTTCACTGAATCGCACCTAGACCGCAAGGAGAACCCGAACAACCCAACTGCAACAATTTGAAATCATAGTAGTTAGTAACTCACCACCAGCAAAGCGACAATGAACTGAGGCATTTTCTAGAGAGTGTTCACAAGACCCAGATGCAAGAAAAGAGCTAGCAACGGACCAAGGACCACAATCATCTGTGTCGCAAGTATCTTTCACTCCCTCTTCTCTAGTTTCACAAACCTTGGTTGCCCCTATTGTGTCTGCAACACCTCTTGTTTCATGAGCTGACCAATTCATTTCAACCTCCACCCCAATGATCGTGGGGGGTTTCACATAGTTCTCTCATGCGGCCCCATTTTCCCTTACTCCTCCATGGAACCTCATACCATTCGCCTTGGCCCATTCAACAACCCAATGCATTACACACTTTTCCCCTGCTCCCTCCATTGATACATCTTCTGCCATAGCAATGTCAGAGTCAATCCACTCTTCCCAGCAGATAGAGACTATCGTAACTCCATTTTCTTCAAGTCCTTCTAGTTCGTAGTTCGGGTATTGGAGTATCCCTCCTTTCCCGCCTCAAATAGTCAGTGTGCCAAAGAAGAAGTCACCTGAGACTGATGTATTTTCATTCCCTTTCACCCTTCCTCTTGGTGCACCTTTCGCAGGCGGACTCATCAGATCACCTGCAAAATTCTTGTCAGAAGACGACAAAACTAAACAAGCACGAGCAATCAGAGCCCAAAAGTGAAGAGTTAAAGATGCTAAGAGACCAACGGAGCCAAAGATATAGACTAATTTTCATGAGGCTCAATAGTCACTACATTTCGCAACCATGTTCTCGACTATTAGCAAACCACAAGGAGAGATGCAGCTGGATGACTACAACATGTATACCATAGGGCTCAACTTAAGCATAGCTCATCCTCAGGACAAGGTAGAGCTCATGGAGGAAACACAACGAGTGGTAACCACCAACTTTCTTAAGTCAGGTCATCAATTGAAGAAAAAGGAAGAAGAGCTGAAGAGCATAAAGGATAGAGTTGATGTCCTACTTGCCAAGGAAAAAGCTATGGAGATTAAATTTAAGCGCTTGTCACAATAGAAAGAGACAGAAGAAGCAAAAATCCAGGAGGAGCTTGTGAAGTTTCAATCCATCAATCCCATCTTGATCATTGAGCTACAAAGGAAGAACCAGGAATATCAAGACCAACTTGCAAAATTGGAGCAAAAGGTGCAATAGAAGGATGAAGAGTTTCGTTGCTTAGAACAATAGATGCAACAAAAGGATACATATTTCAAGATCCACCAAACCCAATTAGAAAATGAAGTTGCAATAATGAAATCTTCACTAGAGGGAGAAGTAGCAAATAGAGAGTGAGCCGAAACTAGCTGGCTCCAAGAATCACAAATCCTACAGGGTAAACTCACCACAACAAACCAAAGGGTTGCAGAGCTCACACATGATATAGAACAAAGGAATGAGGAGATCACCCTACTAAAAGAATCAACCTTACCCTTGGTCGATCAAACAGACCTTCTTCAGATAGCCCAACAAGTGCATATTTCATATTGGGAAAGAGTGAAGGCCTTGTGCCCAACTCTATAGCTGG
Organism: Sequoiadendron giganteum; assembly: GCA_007115665.2. Classification (NCBI taxonomy): domain Eukaryota; kingdom Viridiplantae; phylum Streptophyta; class Pinopsida; order Cupressales; family Cupressaceae; genus Sequoiadendron; species Sequoiadendron giganteum. The sequence continues at coordinate 109,836,633 of CM021108.1, forward strand.
AACTTTGATTTATGGCAGAGGTAATAGGTTCATGCAGAGGAGTCTGTGAGGCGATCGAGTAAATTCCTTAGTCCATCATGGAAAGAGTTCTAAAGGCCGAGGGAATATTAAACAGGTAATATCAGGTCCCAGACGAAGTCTTGGAAAATGCAGGAATTGAAGACTAAAGGGCTGCTACTAAAACAAATAAAAGATTCATCCATTACCACACAGTCATCCTTCATACCAGCGAATGTGTCACTAGGTTGGATCAGACCATGAATGACATACGGGCCAGGTTCTCCCACCTAACTCAGATGGGCTTACCTTCTCCATTCCTCGAGGATGAGTCAGTGGCCACAGTAGAGCATATTGCAACAACGATCGAGGAAAAGCAATGAGACGTGTCTACCTTGCAAAATTTTAGCCAACCCCTTACTGCAGAGGATTTTGAGAGCATCACTCAGCCAATCACATGACTTCTTTTTCAATTTGAGTTGTGAGCCGATATATCGTCGGTGCTGCCTTACGAAGAAGGGATCGAGCTACATGGAGTGCAAGAAAGTTTGCGTGACATATTGTCCCCATTTGAAGATGAATGGTTGCCTCTACATACCACCCTCTCTAAGCTCTGACCACGCCGCCCGATGGATAAGTCTCTGGTCTACAGACCAAAAATTTTGGGTTCCTCATTCCGCAGGAGAAACGCCCCTGATAAGTTTCCAAAAGTTGTGAACATAAAATTCCCAAGCTCCCTTCGGGTGAGTTTATTTTTGCTTAAGTATCGACCACACCCTCCTCTAAAGAAAAGGAAATATCGGGCTCCTTGCACAAAAGCTTTGGAAAATCTCACCACTTTTCAACAAAGTGCTCCTCACAAGGTTTCCTTCAATCACTTTCCAAAAAGCTTGCGCCATATTGCCACATGTCAGTCGTTCTCAATATTTTGTGCCTCTTTGCATAGCTCTCTTTTCAGGTCCCGACTGCATGCCACATTGCATCAGTCTACGCACATTCCTCAGCGGACCCCACATTTGGCGCAATATCTTTGAAGGTCGTCATGTGTCTTCGTAGCATAATATTTTCATCACATAAAGGGAAGGATGAACGTCGGCCCTGACCTCTTTCCATGTGATCTTCTAAAAAACTTCATCGCAAAGGAAGACAACAGGCAACAACCTCACACCAACTGGTGCCACGTTTTGTAGTTGTCATCATGAGTGGACAATACACGTCGACACTCTGGTCTGCTGGGACCACTACCATCATTCACAGAGGATGCATCTGGCCCTAAGGTGCCTTGGTTCATGGCTCAAATCTTTTCAGTTGTAACGGCCAAGGAAAAATCATTGCTAATGCATCATTACTCATGATCGGAGAATCTTTCCTATTACTTGCTCATCAAGCTGGGTTTTTCACTATAAATACTCCTTCTTCTTATTAGTGTAATTAATATTTAATTACACTTGCATAACTTTACTTAGGTTTTGCTTAGGTAATAATTAGTTTACTTAATTAATAAGTAAGCTTTATTTAGTTGAGTTGTTTTTAGGTCAACATTAGGGTTGCATACATTGCTTTTATAAAGCAATTCTCTTATTGTAATTTCTTAATTCTGAATATTATCAATTTGCACATTTCATGCAAAGCTTTGCTTTTTCATTGTTTTTCTCTTCTGTGGAAGGTGTTTAGGTTTGCATGTCTGATCTTGGTTTCTAACACTTCTTTCAAAGAAAAAAAAATTAGTCCGAATTTTGAGAAGAAAATATTGGTAGAAGAGCCAGGCCTTTACCACTTTTTTATATTATTGTAAAGACTTGCAGACTATGCCATTGTTCGACCTTTTTGTTTTCTTGAAGATTTTGATAAAGTTTTACTGTGTTGTTGTGATGCTAAATATTTCATTTGCAAAACTTCTATAATTTGAATGCAAGTTTGCTGGTTTATATCATTTCTCTAACTCCTCTATTTAGTAAATGTGCATGAATGTTATTTTATGTCATTAAAGTGAATCATTTAGATTTTGCCTTAGTTTCCTTTCATTCTGGACATAGCAGATTGTTGAATGGGCCCTTAGATCTCATCTACAAGATAGGTCTATCGTGCTTTATATCTAAATCTCGACATATCACCCTAGTTAGATACTTTTATTTTTTATACCTGCTTCCTTTTCCCATTCAAAACCCTAGTTATAGAAGAAACCAACTTCTTTAAAATCTGAAGGTTACTCAGTTTAGCGCAATAGGTCCCCCCTTTAACTGAGTTTCCCACAAAGGACTGTTACCTTGCCAACTGTCCGCATCAACATAATCCTCTATTCCTTATATTTTCCGAAGTCAAGCATTTATTTTGGAATGAAATCCAAATGAACATATTGCACTTATGCCAACTAACTTTATTCCAAATCTTTTTTCACCAAGGGAAAAAATGGTTCCCACTTTTCTAAAATTATAAAAATTGATATCCAAGAGACACAGAGTAATAACCCTTAGTGCTAAAGCCCCAAAATAAGATATTTGACTCCTCTAGAGAACAACATGGGTGATTAAAAAGGATAAAGGCCATAAAGTTCTAACCTATGGTAGATTCCTCTAGGTCAACTTTGGAGTCATGTCATTGATAAACCATTGACCGCCCAACAAAGGTAGTGCACTTGAAGTTCACAAATTTCAACCATCCCGCTTCTAAAAAAACCTTACTCAAGGGTTGAAGTAAGGGGGGAGAGAAATAAGGGGAGGATGGTTGTCCCAAGAATCTGACCAAAAGAGAGCATTATTACCCTTATTAATTATCTAAAAAATACCCCTTAATTATTGATGCTCCCTTTTGAATCGTAGACCAAATCATAAAACCTTTCCTAGCCAACTCCATCCAAGGAATTCATTTTCATTAATACCACCCAAATATTTGTAGTTGAGAATTATTTTCCATGGCAGTTGAGGATTTTTGCACCATCGCTAAAAAAATTTAATACTGTAAGGGCTTAAGGATTTTTGCACCATCGCTAAAATGTTTAATATAAGGGCTTGACTATTCAACTTTGCATCCTAAGACAAAGACCCTCATTCTCTTTAGGATAACACATGTGATCTCAACTTACTAAGCTTTATGTGTGATTAACCAAATTTCTAGATCAGAAGAACTACGTAGACAAAGCATCATACTCCTTAAGAAAGTTTTAGGGGGCCGATAAGAGTAAAAACCTGTAAATGGGGAGTGCTTACAAGATCAATTTAAGTGTCAGTCATTTAGAAAAAGACATCCATCGAAAGGTCTAGTAGTTAACCCTTGATCAAAATCTTTCAAGAATATTTTTCCAATGTAGCATGGTCAAGTTTCTCACAAAAAGAGGAATTCCTAAGTAGTCAACAAGAAGAACTCAAATTTTAAAAGGAAGGATATTGGCTATCCTTTGTTGAATAGGATTTGGAGTATTAAAAATTAAAATAATGAAATTTTATTCATTAATTTATTGGGAAAAAGAAAAAAAGTAAAATTTTGAGATATTTTTGAAATTAACTACTTCCTTGATTTTAGCTAATCCCATTAGAGTCATGTCATCAACAAATTTTAAATGATTTTGAGGATCCAAAATTTGATTCTAGTGCCAATCTTGAATGAACCCCATACTTTTGAACTACTTTATTAGTCTACCCAGACCCTCCATGATTAAAATAAATAAAGAGGCAAAAAGAGGTTCGCCTTGTTGTAGACCCTTAGAATCCATGAAGAGATCATAAGGAACACCATTAAACAACACAAAAAAGGAAGTTGATGAATCATAGCTCATAACTCACTCCACCCACTCAAAGTAAAAACCAAAGGCTAGAAGAATACACCGAGGGAAATAGAAACCGACTCTATTGCAAGATTTGGACATATCAATTTTAATGAGCATATATTTAACTTTAGAAGAGGCCATGGAATGGACCACCTCTGACACCACAACAATCCCATAATTTTTTTTCTAACATTTGACAAATCATCAAATAAATTTTTGAGACAATCTACAACGATCTTGGTGATTATTTTATAAGTAATATTATAGAGGGCAATGAGTTAGAAGTTATGTAAAGAATTTTTGCCTTCTCTTTTAGGAATAATATAAATAAAAGTAGAATTGATTGCCTAAAGCATCTTTTTATTATTATGAGATTCTCTTACCACTTCTAACACATCAAATTTTATAACATCCCAAAATGCCTAGAAAAATTCAATGGGAAAGCCATTGGGCCTAGGAGGCTTACCTTTTTTCATTTGAAAAACCACTATCTTCAGCTCCTCAATAGAGATAAGATCAAGGAGGGCAATGTTCAAAGATTCAAAAACTATAGAAGGGATGCAATCGAGAACTTGGCACTCCTCTTCCAGAAACTTAGCTCCTTTCTCACTAAATAATGAGGAAAAGTGCCAAACAAATTCTAGTGAAATATCCCAAAAATAACCAAACTAGTCTCCTTGATTACAAATAATAGAATATAACACATTTCCTCTTCTACACTCCTTGACAAAGTCATGGAAAAAATAATTATTCTTATCTCCTTCTTGAAGCCAATCGATGTGAGATTTTTGTTTGCAAAAACTTTCTTCTGTAGCTCCCACTCAAAAAACTCCTTTGTCAAATTATTCTCTTCCTATAGTAGAGCCACCGACATACCATGATCTCTAATAAGAGAAGTAACCTATCCATCTTGGATTGAATCTATTTTTTTACTTTTAAAAGTATTTCCAAAGGAATATAAATTCCATCTTTTGAGATTTGATTTAAAAAATTAGCCTCTTAAAGAAGGAATATATAATTGTACCAAAATTTAGTTTCTATTGCAACAACCAACTTTCAACAAGCCTAGCCAAATTTGCATCCTAAAGCCATATAAGATAAAAATTAAATGAATCCTCTTTGGGGAGATCAAACAAATAAGAGAATTTTATTGTCCAGTGGTTGCAACCTTTCCACTCCAAAATTTTAGAATGAGAAGCCCAATTATTGCCAAACTACATGTCTAAAATAAGGAACCTCTCTAATCTCTTAGAAAAAACTTTAGCCCAACACCTTCTATTACTCCAAGTAATTAAACCATTGCTTGGATTTACATCCAACAAATTGAGGAAGGAAATTTTTTCCCTAAACAAAGAGGAAGATGGACCTAGCCTACTTGCACCTCCTAGTTTTTCATCTAAGTTGCTAATGAAATTGAAATATCCAACAATAATCCAATATAAAGAAGGAGCTAAAGAGTGTATATTTCTAATATGGGACTAGAGAAAAACCTTACTTGAAAAATATAAAGGACTATAAACATTGGAGAATAAAATAGATTCCCTGATATAAAAGTTATCAACCACCAAAAATAAAGAACTTCTACTTGCAACCCACCATCTCGGTGTGAGTTTGCATGGATCCCATAAGTAGGAAATACCACTAGCCATACCTTGAGCACCGATACATTGACATTGACCTTTATTCCAAATCTTAGAGCCAATATTAGTAATTTCTTCAACAAAGTGTTTTGTTTCTTGAATGAAAATAATGTCAAGAGAATGCTCACGAATCAAATTCCTGACAACCTTTTGACAAAGAGCGCTACCTAGCCCCTTAACATTCCAAGAAATAATAAATATTTTTTAGTAGATAAGTGAGAATCTAGTGTCTTGATAACACCAAATTCTTGATTAGTGACTCAACTATCAATTGCATATTACCGTGATCATTTTTCCTTCTGACCTTGGTATTTTTTATTTCCTCCTTTTTTAATGTTTTTCTATTACAATCCTAATAGTGGTAGTCTTATTTTTATTTTTATCTCTTACCTCAAAGATATGCCTTGGATCTATAGAATTCTAAACAATATTTGCTTCCATTTGAAGATTTTACATCCTTGGTTCTTCAACTTTTGCAATAGATAAACCCTCTTTCTCTTGTGGGATCTTTGGTTGAAACAAGTCCTTTTCATTTGAGGCATTTTGAGTTGGAGATCCCAATACCTCAAAAACCAAAGGAGGGTCTAAATAAAGTGTTACAGATCTTGATTATTTAAAATTGATACCTTATTTAGAAATAATATCATCTTGCTCAATTGACTCAATCTCCTCAAATCTTTCTAGAATGTCAAATTTATTATTGGAGAGCCCTCTCAAATTTTGTTTTTGTGTGTCATTTCCAACTCTCCCCTTCATATGAGGATTCATAAGAATAAATCTGGATCTACATTTTCTTGATTTGGGTGGATTGGATTCTTTCTTTTTTTCCCTTGGATTAACAAATTAAGAATTAGTGGAGGAATATACTTAACAAAAAAAAAGAATCAGTGGAGGAATGTACAAGCTTAGTTCCAACTTTGAACAGTTTCATTGAAGATGTTTGTATTCATAACAAGTCCGACAATGAAAGGGAAGGACTTCGTAATCAACATATTAGATCTAGCTCATATTCCCTAATCTAATTTCCAAAGGGTCTAGAATAGGGTTATTTAGATTTATTTCAACAAAAATGCAAGCATAAATAGCTACCTTTCTATATAGAGTTTGATGAGATGGGCCCAAAGGTTTTCCAATGACTACAACTATTGATTCAAGGATATCTTGTCTCCAAAATTCTATTAGAGGCCTAAGAAAACAAATCCAAATAGGAATTATTCTAACCAACTCCTCCATCGAATCAAACCGCACATGCCATGGCTTAATAAACAACCCTGTTTGATTATGAAAATAGGGACCTCTCTCAAAGATCATGTTTCAATCTGCCATTCTAGTAAACACCACCATAAAATAGCCATTTGTAGCCAATATAATCTCGATTTCTCCTTTTAGATTCTAATTTTTATAATTCCAAAAATCTAGAAATCGAAGATAAATTTGAAGACCCATGAACTTATAAATTAAAGAATGATAAAAAGGGTAGATGATGTCATCTATAATTGACTCAGGATTGATAACAATCACAAAATGGTCTTTAATTTTCTCCAAACACCCATTGGGGTTTGATTGGTTCAAAACCCGATTCTTAGATGTAGCCTCATTGGTTGCATGCAAAAGAAAATTGGCAACTCTATCATGCTCACCACCAAAAGATTCCTCCAAATTGATAATATCCTTATACAAGGGGTTAGGAGGGTCCTAACACTTGCTAGACTCCATACAACCCACCACAATAAATCAACAACAAATGAAGGCCAAAAATAATTAAACAAAATGGAGGAGAACAAAAATTTGCCAAAACCTCCACTTGCCATGCCATAACAGACCAAAAGAAGTCACAAATTAAGAAAAAATTGCACAAAACTCCCGCCAAGCACACCAACTCCCAAGACAACATAAAAGTAGAGAGGAGAGCAAGGGAGGGGTCATGGCTAGGCCATGCAAGCCTACGCGACCCAACAAACCCTCATTTCATAACCACAACCTTCAAGTGTCATCCTCCACCTTAAGCAATGCCATTAGATTATTCTATAAGAACACAAAGGTATTTTGGGTAGACGCATTTTATTTCCTCTCATATGGGAAGATTCCATTTCATCACATTTTTGTTATGGATCAAATCTATCCCCCAAGAAGCCAATAGGAAGTGAACCATAGTAAAAGCTTTATGTGAATATGAGAAAATAAATTGCTATCGAGGTTTCAAAAAGAAACTAGGTCTAATAGTGTTGATATTAAACTTATAACCATATATAACCAAGGCCAAAATAAAATGATGAGGTCTAGTTATTAAGACTAAGATGAAATAAATGAGAAGGAATAATGAGCTTATCTAAATTTTGATTTGATGTTGATTTTAACCTCATTGATTGCTTAATATGTTGTGATATAAGATCAGAGTTTGAGAATTAGATATAGAACAAAGATTAGGGACTTGAGATAAAGATCCTCCAAAGTTTCCATTATTTAGGACATAATAATGCTAAGTGGCCTAGTCTTCAAATATGTTGTCATGCAACCTAGTTTGACTTGTCTGACCTTGTTTGGAATTGATATGATGTCCAAAAATATACTTTCCTCTCTTGTACCTATTAGCTAAGCATATGATCGTATTGAAAAACATAGCTAGGCTTGTTGTAGGGCATAAGGAAGACCATCAATGTCCTAAATGTCAATCAATATTCTTTGTCAATGTACAAAGATAAAAAATATGCCAAGTAAATGTAAAAATGATAATGCAAAAGTTAAGACTCTGACTAAGATTGATAACGACTTTAAAATTGATTATATTCTAGATGATGTTTGATGCTAATATGTGATAATCCTAATCTTGTAGGAGATATCTTGACTTCATGTTCCTAGACACTCAACTTGAAATTTTTGGTACATCTATCAACAAGATAAGAATTATATTTTAAAAAAATAAAAGAAATAAACTATGGCATATTATATGATCTAGTCCAACAATTTGATTGTGTTATGAGACATAATTCCATATTAAAAATATCAAAATAAAGATCGATAAATATATATCTAATATCTAATAATAAAAAATAATATATGATTAATAATATGTGAAGTAATAAAACAAAATAAATATCGACACCATACACTTAGAACATCAATTAAAATAAATAAAAAATATACTCTTTTATCCCTTAAAACACAAAATTTCTTGACACCTAACTTCAACCACATGAATAGAAAATCTTTTTAAAAAAATAAAAAATTTACACCATCACACCCATGAATATGAATAAATCATGGGTGGTGGTTATTATTGTTATCTCACGATCGACTTTTCTTAATTGTTGAATGAAGTGCCTAAATACAGCTCCTATAACTGGCGATTGGACGTCACAGATTCATTCTAGAGTCTTTGAAGTTAATCTAGACCGTTCCGTACACCAGATTTTTGCACCGCTTTAACGCTCACCGTTATGAGGAACTCTCTTTGAACTCCAACAATGCGTGCAGAGGTATATAGCGAATTATGGGGGAAATTTGGAATAATGATTAGACTAAGGTTTAATAATGATTGTAAGGGGACTTTCGGTTTAAAGTGGAATATTTGTTCCCTTATGGGAAGTGGGTGGCTTCATCCCTTTCTTGTCAATGATTGATTTTTTTTTATATGAGGGGAATTGGAAGTTTGGTATTTTAGAATTATGCGTTTTTTAGTGATGATTATTATTAGTCATAGTTTTAAGTACATTTGTTCAATAAAGATACTTTTTGTATTAAATTATTCAATTGTGAAAAATTTAAAAATATTAAATTCTTTCGAATAAATGAAAGTGTGCACTAATTCAAATCATACATAAAAAAGTTGCTTTTAATTAATCATAGTTAAATTTGTGTATTCAAATTATCTTAGTTGTTGTAGTTTGTGTGCATTGACTTTATTCATAAGAGATGCATTAAAACTAAGCACCTAATAATATTGAAATCAAGTTGAAAAAATACAATTTTTGGTCTAGCATTTCATTTTGTCATGTATAAACAATTACTGTGTTAGTTTGGAAAATGATCAATTGGTCATAAGTATAAATGTATATATGCCAATGTCTAGAATTGATGAATATGACAAGTTTAGGAATGGTAATGGATAGTAACATTTATTGTTTTAGTTTAATATACAAGTTGAGTTTTAATTGGGATAGTGTAATCATGATTCTATAAAGGTACTGAGACATTGAATATAAAGTGAAATCATTTGTGAATATAATAGTTATCAAGAACTTTGATCATTCGAGGTACATAACTATACAATAAAGATATGTTGATCCAATGCATGTATGCCAATCCATACAAGATTCTAAATTAGTAATAATATCCAAAACTCTAATTGAATACAAACAAAATTTATTGTGTACATACAGATTGGAGCATACAAGAACGAGCTAAAATAACATTAACATATCATACTCACAATATATGTAACACTCAAATTAAGAATAAGGATCAACAAACATTTATGAAAACATGAAAATGACTCACTAATACCAATCCTTGTTGCACCAAGTCTATGGTGGTTATGTTCAATGATGACAAAATTGATGATGTGTGATTGCTTTTGCTTATAACATAACATTGCATTTCATGGAGTCTTAAAAATGGCTTGGGTTGCATCAAATTTATAAATTTTTGGATGAGAGATTGGATGGCTAGAACCAATTTGAGGGATCAAGGGATCAAATTAGTTGATAGGATTAAGAGGATGAGGAGACAAGTTTCTCAACTTGGTTTGTAAGGATGAGGGAGGCCAAGATCAAAGGAAAGTCAATGGTTGAGGTTTCCCTTGGAGAAAGTGAATGGGTGAGATATAAAAGGGTATCTTGGTGCACCTTGGGGGTATGGATAAGTCCTTGGCCCATGTGACATGTAACAATACCTATAGGACATGTACAAAGGCCCATACCTATGTACACTTTTGGAGGATGTGCATGATTTGAGAGATTTTGACTAAGATTAGGAATTTATAAGTGGGGGATTAAAGGGATAATTGGTTTTAGCTCACCTAATGAAAAGTGGTTGTAAAAAAGGATTAAATAAATAGATATATTTATTTAATTTTTTTGGATGAGGCTAAGGGACTTAGATAAATAAATAATCTAAGGTGGACTATAGAAGAAGGATGATTTAATGATTAAATACTAGGAAATATGTTGGGTGAATAGTGATGAATTGATTTAATTAATTATTAATAAAATATTAATAAAACATTATTAATTAATAAAAGGATAGAAATTAGATAAATAGGGATTTATTCAATCAATCATAGAAGGAAATAATTTGGTAATGGATTGAAATGATGGTGTGTCAATTTCAAATGTCCACATTTGTAACTTAGATTACAATGTATCAAGCCCAATGCAAGTCTAGAAAAAAGTTGATAACAACATCAACTTCATATGGAGCACATACCACCAAGTTCTAGTACTTGACCATAAGTATATATTAATAGAAATGACATGGGAGAGAGCATTGGAGTTCCTTTCTACTAAGTAGAGATCGTATAGCATTACCTTCACCAACTCATTTTAAATTAGTAGATAACCCTCCCCTTCAAGAAGGGATTCATAAATGAAGTTAGGTCTAGATAATAGTTTTTTTTTTGTTGGTTTTATGCAGACTTTAAGATACTTTTAAGCACACTTCCTAATAATATTCCATATCATATTATCCTTTTTGTATCCAGTATACATGCCTAAGACCCAAAAACATGGTGATGGAATTATAGTTTAATGTAGTAGCATTAAGTGGTTTATATGAACATGTGCATGGAACTGTTGATGGAAAGTTATGTTTAATTATGATGGTTATCCTTGTGTACATATTTTATGAAACTAACTTTATTGCAACAAAAAGAGGAACCATGATGCACAACCGTTGCGGGATGAACTTGAAGCAAAAGGGGGTGTGAATACCGAACCAAGAGGAGTTGCATAACAGTTGAACGTGGTGGTTATTGGTTGAAGACATTTAATGAAGATAGAATGTGTGTTATCATAAACAATTAATAAATCTCGAAGAAGAGGTCTTTTCTAATATGGAACTTTGAAAGATGTACACATGGTTGAATGCAATCTGTTTTGACAGAGTTCTAGTTTGATAGGGTTCTCTCTCTTTTTAGTCATAGATTGAATAATTCCAAATCTTGAAACCACACTCTAGATGTTTGGGAGTGGAATTAATGAATTATGTTTAAGTTGTTTCTTTCAATAAAGACTCCCTCAGTTTTGTAGATAAATGTTGGTTGAGTTTGTAGTTTAGTTAGTTGGTTGTTCACAGTTTATATTATATGTTATTTTTTAATTGAACATGAATCTATAGGATGGTTAAATGTAGTTCATGTAAGAGTATTATGTAATATTTTATCTTATGGAATGAATGAAGATCAATTTATGAGATGTGTAAAATCTATTAGTTAGATTGAGTTCAGTTAAGTGGGAACAGTTACTTGAGCAGGCCACTCAAGGTATTGTTCTTCACTTCATCTTTCAATTATTTATTTATGTTGATAGTTAATATTAGTTAATCATTATTCATGAATTGCTTGCAAGATAGTTGAGATTTCATTTCTTGCTTATTACAAGTAAATGCTTAGGAACATGCATGTAGTAATTCTTAGTAATACTCCGAAGGTTGGTTCAATAAGTCAGTAATCTTAAATAGGTTTTGAGTTAACACAGTATCATTTAACTAGTAATAGTTCAGTTATATCCTTTACTATAGGTACTCCTAGCCTCTAGATTTTGTAATCACTTTCACAGTTTTTGTAATTCTATCAATTTCCAGCAAGGTAGAATAGTTTAATTAAGTTAGTATAGAATAACTCAGGTTGATACACGCCCGTGAAGGCACATATAGTGTTGTACCATCACAATTTTATGCTCCTTAGTTGATAATTCAATGTAGGCTAGCAATGTCAAAAGGACTGTTCAACTTGGCATACCCCTAGATTGTGTAAATTTACCAAGTTCATAACACATTAGTTTGCCTCTACAAATGATATTAACAACAAATAGTAAAGTTCAAAGTCTTATCATCTATAACCATGCATAGCAAATTGACAACCAAAAATATATCTCCCATTGCTAATAATTTTATGCAAATACAAAATAATAATGAAAATGTTGAATCTATTATGTTTGTGATATTTAAGATTTGGTATGTATCATTAACATCCTTATCAAGTTATGACAAGTGTGATATGTGTTTGATTGCTGATTCATTTGATCTTGACATATTACTCTAGTATTTAGGGTAAACCCATAATAAGGGTTGCTAAAGTATGAATAAAATTACTTTATGGTATGTAGATTGCACATATATTTGAAGTTTTGAAAAGGAAATTTGAGAGGTGTGTACATTGATATAGACGAGAATTAGTATTATGACTAAAGTAAAATGATGGGATGAAAATGTTATTGTATTTTGTTCTTCTTGTATAATTTTATATACATGCTATTTGGGGTGGTTAAGTGAAGATTAGGATAGAAACACATTGGAGTTAAACATTGTGTCCTTGTAATTAATACATCTATAAACTATATTACAGTTGGAGTAAGCTTAGGATTCTAGTAATAAGAATAATTAATTAATCTTAGCTCCCATTCCTAAATTTATTTAATTAACCTTAGCCCCTATTCCTAAATTCCTCTAATCCCATTAATTAATTAATCACTTCTTAAATCATCATTAGTATTTTTTCCAATTTAATATTCTTCTAACCCCAAACTTGTTATCATTTGCCTTGTGTCATTTCCATTCACATCTGCAAGCCTACACATTTACCTAGTAATTCTCCACCTCACTTCCCATAAATCCACTAAAGGCAAATGCGACATTTTAGTTTGAATTTGCATAGGGCCACCTCCCTCTTCTCAATAAAATCCATTTTTAAATTCGCTCCTCCCTCAAAATAGTCAAAAATTTAAAATCTTTCCTATTTTGAAAATCCTACCATAATCTCCCATTTTCTTATCTAATATTTATCATTTAGCCTTCACTTCCAATTAACCCCCATATGACACTTTTCCATTTCCTCTTCATTGACATAACCTCTCAATATAAGTTGTTGATACTTGGGCAAGATATTAACCCTCCATCTCTTTCACCATGAATATATAAATTGGATCATTCATCCTTCATTGTCATCAAGTCTTTTGCCACTAAGTACATGTTGCTATTTTCGCTATTACAATATCCTTATCATACCAAGGCTATGATAGTTTTCCTATTGATAAAATTCACATTATAGTATAGTCTAGTCAAGAGCACATCAAGTGGAGCTAGGGTGCACTCTACATCAAGCTCAATCAAGGAGAAACAAGGTGGTTTTAAGGTAAAGGTTGTGTATTCATTGCATTATTTTATTCATTCTGCTTTGAACTCATTTTTCTTGTCTTCACTATTATTTAAAGAGGGATTTCATGTAAGAGTACCTTGTATTCCTTTATTGGATGAATATCATAGTATATATTTAGTGCATATGTTGAGAGCAATATTATACACAATTTTGAATGAAATGGTATTTTATGTTTATCTCCTTAAGGATGAACATGATGCCATAATTGACTTAATTAGTTTTATTTTCAAAGGTCATCTCCCACTATATTGTAAGGTTAAAATATATTGATCCATATTGATTTGTACAATCATTCATTGTACTATAGAGCATTCACTTGTTTAATGTGGAATTTAGACTAATAATTATTTTGTATGATTGGTCATAAATGTAAACTTAATTAATAACATTTTTCAAGTTATGTTACATTATATATTGGATTACTTGTACATTAGTATGTAGTGAGCATGTCTTATGAATATACATGGACTAATTTTATTTTTCATGTGTATTTGATACTATTTATCAAAAGTACACTCATTAGAACAATAAGTGGAATAATGTTTCATTGATAAGATAGTTTGGAGGATAAAAGTAGATACATTGCACCTTTATCCCTATTTTGTATGGTTTTAATACCCAATTTAATATTTTTGGCATACTAATTTACTCTAATCTAGAGCCATCACTTTGATACGATAAATCTATAATTGTAGAATATATTTGATCTTTTTATGTAGGGATACACCTACATATTATATATAATCACACTCCTTAGACAAAACCATGCTTGTGGTCTAGTCCTCTAATTTTGAATTTCAAATATCTTGCTAATCTACACTAACTTTCTCATTAGCTTGTGTGCAAAGCTTTTGAGTTGCATATCTATTATTAGGATTAGTTCTTATACCACCTTAAAAAATCTTAGCAATAACTATAAATATTTAATATTTCACATGTCATAATGTTCAACTCTCTTGAAACAAGACACTGGACCATATGGAGGAAATACAAATATTATATATAAGACATGATTAAACACTTGAAAAATGTGTTATGATGTGGGTAAAAGATAATTATATATGGAGGTTAAAAATTGGAATTGAAAAGGCATCTTGGACTATCTATTTTGAGTAATATGTAAGAGCATCTTAGAAGAGGAGTAACATCTTCCAATTGGAGTACCTAGTTAGACTAATTGACTAGTCAAATAGTGGGATTAAAATTGCATACATGAAAGGTGGAAAATTACTTTATATGATTGACCATGATTTGGATATCCCCTTTGGAAGCCCATGGTTTTGGTGAAAGAAAAATTAGTTTTCTAAATGATAAAAATCTATAAATATAGGCCTTAAAATCATGATTTGGTATAATTTTAGATTCTATTGCAGGGATTTATAGGTTTCGAGTTTGTAGTTACCTATCAACGTGTTTTTGAATGGTTGAAATAGAAGCTACATCATTTTTGGGGTCATATATCTATTGCAAGACTTGGAATTTGATAGATTAATATTTACATTTAAGGCTTGGTTTATTCTTGAAAGGACTTTTCTAGGGTAAATTTTGTTATCATTGATGCGCCATAAGAATGTCCAATTTCCTTGTTGTAGTTGCATGTTTTTATCTTATTTTTATATACTTTAAGAATTTCAAAGAATTTGAATGTGATATATATGATATTAGTGAATGCATGTGTGAACTTTGAATGCCTTTGAGTTTAGTAGAATTTCTTGTTTAAATATAGTTGCTAACAATGAAATACCTTAAAGAAATAAGGTCTAACCCTTGCAATGAAGAATTTGTCAACCCACAACAAAAGGTTTCTCAACCCGCAATAGAAGAGTGACAGTTCAATACAACAAGAGGAGTTACTTTGCTACACCACAAGCATATTTCTAGAATGAGATGAAGGTGATGATTTGAGGACAAGATCATGGATGGCCAAGTGTCACATCAAGTGTCCAATTGGAGTACATTCTAATAAGGAATATAAGTTACAATAAAGGTTGCTTTGTTAGGGCATGTTTCCAATTTATAATTTATTTATCTTAAATAGTACAGAGTCCAAAATTCAATTTCTACACTCTTGTTCTTACTGATAGTTTTTATTATTTGTTAAAGGACCTAGTCCTCTTCTCATTTTCATAGAAGAGTAGAAATCTACTTTTATTTTGTTTATAGTTTTCAAATAAGTTGACTCTCACATACCTTATATAGGAGGGTACTCCATTGAGAAGACCAACAAATAGATCTTTGCATGTATTAGATTGAATTGAAGATTTTGTTACATTCTACTCAAAACTTTGTGTATGATTGGAATATAATAGAGAATATATTTTGGTAGCATATTTTCCTGAGTTAAGTAATTGAAGAAGATCATGCAGATGCAACAACTCAAGCAAGGGCCACTTAAGGTACTACAAAGCCACATTAGTTTAGATGATTAATTAGATTATGTATTTTAAGTTCTAATTTATGGTTTCTAGTTTATACTATAATGAATGATGTATCATAGCTTCTGAATTGAAAGTCTTTAGTTTATATTTTATTCAATACTCCTGAAGGTTAGTTGAATTAGGACATGCCATAGTATAAACAATTATCAGTTATAATCATAAGTGATGAGTACCCATAGTAGTTAACAATTATTAGTATTTTGTTACCTTGTTCTATAGGTAGGAGATAATTTCAACTAGAAGCTTTTGATGAATTTATCCTTATTTAAATCACCTATACTTAGTCAATATAGGATTTCTAGGATTATTGAATGCATACATGGTGCCAACTTCATCTAAATCCTACATATCCTTGGTTGATAATTTAATAAAGCCCTCTCTTGAATGATGGACTACTTAATTTAGGGATATATAGATTAGTTAAGCCGTATGTATGGTCACCTACATTAGTTGATTAGACATTAGGGGAAGCTCTACATTTTTGGCACCATTATCAAGGATGATGCTAAGTTCAAAATTCCTATTTATATTTTAAAATTACCTTCAATGTGTTCATAGATTAGTAAGTTTATGATTCTAGCATTAGGACCAATAGATACTCATGAATCAACCAAGAAATATTTACTAACAATGTGTAAGGACAAAAATTTAAAGATAAATGAACTATTGTACATGTGGAGGTAGAGAGACACTCTAGGAAGATTTTTCCCCTCAATCCACAAAAAAATTGAAGGTATTGGTGTAAACGAAGAACCTATTAGGGAACCAATGAAGGAGAACCACCCCTCACACTGGTGGTTACTCAAAACCTAAAGAAGACTTTAAGAAGGAATATTAACACCATGGTTGAGGAAGTAGTGGAAAATTGAGTAGAAAATGTGATATTTGAGTTTCCAATAACAAACCAATAAAGGGTTGCTTCTCTTAAAAATATACCCCCTTCGGCCTTTCCAATTTTCTATGAATTGGTTATTGAATCTACCTAGACATATTCTTGTTTGAATTTGATGTTCTATGTCAAATCTATGATTATACTATGGATGCTCACAAACTAAAAATATTTACAACCACATTAAAAGATGTTTCCTTGTGATGGTTCATGGGGTTGGGAAGAAATGTAATACCCAACTAGGAGACAATGAAAACTAAATTCTTGCAGAAATACCAAGATTATTGCAGAGGGACAAACAAGAAGAGAGATGAAATCTTCAAGATGTCACAAAGGGAAGATGAATCACTTGAGGATTATGTGGAAGATTTCAATTTTTTTTTTATGAGTACATGAGGATTGCATGGATGCTTTAAACCTCATAGGGACATGCAATATCTCTCAACTATCTTTTGAGGAAATTTGCAAGGTATGTAGAAACTATTTGAGGTAACACATAAAGAAAACCAGGGTCGATAGAACCTTTTCTTCTAATAAAATATCCACTAGATTCTCTAGGGCGGAACTCAATAACCTCCTATCCAACATGAAGGTGGACATAATCAACCACCTAGTTACCCAATTAGACACATTGCATATCAAAAAGAAGTAAGAGGAAGCAAAGGAAACTCTTGTTGAATATGTCCACATTACCATTGGAAGAGGGTGAAATATACATGCAAGAAGTTGGCCAAAATTTCTAAAGAGAAGCAAGGGATGCTTGAATTTCAAGCCCTAGAGGATTAGCAAGGTCAAGTATTCTATATTGATCAACATAAGCTTGACAATAGAGACAAGGTATGTCTCAAGACCCCTTGTCTTACAATATGTCCTTTCTTGGGGGAACAAAAACTTCTCTAATTATAATAATAAGCCATGGAATAACATATAAAATAAATCACAGAAAATGATCCAAGCATCTAATTAGGCTCCATAATAGGGGAACATCACAACCTTATGCAACCCAAAATTACAATTCCCAGTGGCCACCCTAGAAAAACCAATGGTCACAACAATGGTGTGGGAATCAACAATGGTAGAACCAAAATATCAACTACCTGCAACCACAACAACCTGGTATAATCCCAAAACCAACCATTGTAGCACCTCATAGCCTAGAGCACCCCAGATTCTAGCCCAACCTACACCAAACCCTAATGACAAGCCCATTCAACATGCTTATACTAATGATACCATCCAATACCTAACCTATGGGGTTGAGGTGAGTGATGTCCACCTTCATTCAGGAAAGATTCTTGTTGGGCCATCATCTCCTCACATTACAAAGCTTACTGATGAGGAGCCTACAGTGGAGAATATTGATAATTAAACAAATAAACCTAAACAAGGTAAGACACAACAAAAATCACAAGTACAAAATCACCATTTCTTGAGCGACTAACAACACAAAAATCCGATTCTAAACCAAAATCTGATCTATTGGGCCAACTTAGAAATGTGCATAAAATAGCCCTGATTCAAGAAATTAAGGAAGTTCCAATATAAACAAAAACTCTGAGAGAGTCGTGCCTTAAAAATCCATGTAGAAAAAGGAAGGACCCCCAAACTATTCATGTCTTAGGAAAACTTGCTAACATCATGTTAGCCAATATAATTGTTAAAAAATATACAAACCATGGAAGCCCTATAGTAGATGTCCAAATTAATGACACTCTCATCAGAAACACCTCAATTGACCTATGAGTAGCTATAAATGTTATGAAAAGATAAATTATGCAACAAATTCAGTTGATGGATCTCCGATCCACACCTACTATTCTACAACTACCAGAAAGGTCAATTGTTAAACCAGAGGGTATTATAGAAGATTTAGTCATCACATTGAATTCATGGGAATATTATTTAGATTTTATGGTTGTATAACCTAATGAAAACCTTGTAGGATACCCCTTAATATTAGAAAGACCATGGTTAGACACTGCAAATGCATTCATTGGTTGTAGGTTTGGCAACATGATTATTTCCAATGGGAATGTGACTAAAAATTGTTCCTTTACCCACCTACAAAACCACAAGTAGACTTGGAGAAAACTATATGGTTAGCCCTCGAAGAAGATCCCCAATACTCTTTAAAAACACTCATGACCATCAAGTGTAGCCCAAAGATAGACATTCAAGATGAAGATGAAGTCCTTTCCCATATTATGCAAAACTCTTATGGTAGGGAGCCACAACAACACCAGTGCCTCACATTCTTACACTCCCCTTTACATAATATAATAACTACAAATGCCTCTGAGTCTACTTCTCTACTTGTTCATACACTACTCCCCTATAGTTGCAATCTCAATCTGTCAGGACTTGATGTTGCTTCTATCATGTCTTCTGCCCTAACTATGGAAATCACACTAGGAAAACACTAAATGGCAATAACCAATTGACAACTACCTAACAATCTTCATTACTAACAATGTTGCAAGCTCATAGAATAATATTTTCATGGGACTATTATGAAATTAAGGGTATAGATCCTCACTTATGCATGCATAGAATTTATATTAATGAAGGTTACAATCCAATTAGGAATTCGCAAAGGAGAATGAATCTAGCTATGCATGAAATAGTCAAGACAAAATTACAAAAAAATATTGGATGTAAGGTTTATTTATCCCATATCTAACAGTAAATGGGTTTCCCCATTGGTGATTGTACCAAAGAAGGGAGGTAAATGGAGATTATGTGTAGATTATAGGGAATTAAACACAACAACAAGGAAGGATCACTTCCTCTTCATTTTATTGATTAGGTTTTGGATTCACTAGCACCTGTAAGAAATATTTCTCCTTCCTAGATGGGTTTAGGGGGTATAATTAGATAAAGGTAGCTACAAAGGATTATGACAAGACCACTTTTACCTACCCATGGGGTACATATGCCTATTCAATTTTACCACTTGGATTGTGTAATTCCCCTACATACCAAGAAGCTTTTGAAGCCCTCAAAAAAACTCTTACAAAGACCCCCATCTTGAGAGGAGCTAACTGAACAATTCTTTTTTACATACATATAAATACTTTTGACTTTGCCATAGGTGTTGTTCTAGGATAGAATCAAGAGAATTTGGAATATACAATTTACTATATGATTAAGAATCTTCATGCGTTTGAGCTTAACTACACCGTTATTGAAAAATAAAAGTTAGCAATAGTATATGCCATTAACAAGTTCAAACACTACATCATTGGATACTCTATTTTTATTCATATAGACCACACATCCATAATATATTTTATGAATAGTGGTTGGAGGAAGGATTTTTAGATGGTTATTGTTAATGCAAGAATTTAATATCACCATTGTGGATAAAACAAGAAAATAAAATGTAGTAGCTGATTTCCTTTCAAGGCTACAAATAAAGTCAACAAAAGAACTAGTGGATGAATCCTTTCAAGATGAAATTTTTTTTGCTCTCTCAGTGTAGACACCTTGGTATGTAGATATATCTAATTATCTAGTTGTAGGGAGGACACCACCACATCTCTCACCCAAAGAAAGGCGCCATCTGGTAGAATGCAATTTACCTTATTTATGGGTGGCGGGTTATCTCTTTTATACATGGCCTGATAACATATTGAGAAGATGCATAAGGAAGAATGAATTTTATGATATCCTTAAGGCTTATCATGATGAGCCTTGTAGATGACACTTTGCAGCTAAAGGACAACTCTAAAAATCTTAAACATTGGTTACTATTGGCCTACACTTCACAAATATGTAGTTAAATATACAAGGAGGTATGATAGATGCCATGGAATGGTAAGACCTACTTGGAGTGATGAAATGACCCTCCAACCACAATTGGTCATTGCACCATTTGACAAGTGGAGATTGGATTTTATTGGTCCAATAACTCCCACATCTAATAACAAATAATATATTTTGGTCTACACAAACTATCTCACAAAGTGGGTCAAGGTGAAAGCACTACAATTTATAAGGGATGGTAATGTTTGTAAATTCCTTTATGAAGATAGCTTCACTAGGTATGGTGTTCCTAGAGAGATAATTACAGACCAAGGACCTTAATTTACTTTTTATTTGATTAAAAAGTTAGTTAAGGAGTATGAGATTAGACATCAAAAATCTAACCCCTACCACCCATAGGCTAATGGACAAGTAAAAGCTACAAATAGAGAAATAGAGGGTATTCTTACCAAGATAGTTCAACTACATAGAAAATAATGGACAAAAAGACTCCCTAGATTCATTTTCATCATATCTCTTCAACATTTGGACAATTGGAGCCCTTCTGGCATATTTTCTTCTTTAGTGTGAGTTTGAGCATAAGTTGACACTCTCACTAAAGTGGGGGCTAAATGTAGCATCATAAATTATGACCCTTGAAAATTTCACACTGTGTTTCCCCCCTGCCCCCCTTAAGTCCATGGACCTAATTGAACACCTAAGCATTTATTCAATATTTCGTCCGTGACAACTTAAATCCTAAAAAATAAGGCTAGGGCATAGTCACATAGGGTGAATGAGTCCCCCTATTTTTCCTCCAAAATTAAACATGTTGGTGTTGAAATTTTACTACTTGAATTTCAAATGTCCAAAGTCAATTATTGAGATTTAATTTTTGGGAAATTAGAATAATTGCATATAAATACCTATTTTTTGCATCATTTGAAAAATAAGTAAAAATTATTGGAGAAATTATGATCAAGAGCATTATCAAGAAAGTAAAAATCAACCATTAGAAGATTTATTACAAAAATTCAAGATCCAAGCATCATGTCAAAGTGTATGTGACTTTGTTCATATTGTTTTGTGAGATCTCATCCTTGTAGGTCTTCAAGCAAATCAAGAACAAAATCAAGAATTGAGGAGATCTTGTATGAATTTAGTTCTTTAAGGAAACCATTTTTGGGTGGTGAGTTGTAGTCCATTATTAATTCATCATTCCATTATCATTTAGCTTTATCATTATCATTTATATTTCCATTGTGGAAGTGGAAACATTAACACGAGGTTTGACTAAGGCAATCCCCTAAATGATACAACCTTTCTTCTCTCTTCGAATGTGCGGGTTTCAGATTTGAAAAATATTGGAGGAAGCTTGAAGGTCAATTATCTATTATTGCAATCAAACTCGACACCTTGAAAACAAACAAAAACTCAATTACATCAATATTTGTCAGTGATCTAACAATGCGACTTGAGCGAAAAATAAAAGCTTAAAGATATGCCATCAAAGGACTATGAAATAAAATCTATAATCCCTCTACTAGGACATAGTCACGTAGGGTGACTAGGTCCTCAAAAATATGCTTCAAATTCATATCACAGGTGCATAATGTCCTACTCAATCTATTTCTGTAGTCTAATTTTTTTTATGATTTCTTAGATTTGTTGTTTTTACATCAAAATAGTCATTTGCATAATTAGGCTAGTTGAATCATTGTATTTCACTTCCATTTTCATTTCATACCCGGTCAAGGGCGAGTCGACTCACCTTTCAGGTTGCAAGTCATTCTTATACCTTGTCCAAATCCATCAAACCCCCATTACAAACTCACTCTCAATAAAATAAGGAAAGGTTCCTAAACCCTAGGTCAAATCCTAGAGTATCTACTTTTTCATAATTTTAGAAGGTAACTAAAATTCATAAGATGATTGCTGGGAAACATAATTAAGGTTACTCCTTTCCCATCAAAATGGATGTGCACTCCTATGCTAACATACAAAATTCCAAGATTATAGAGAAAAAGTTGGCCTTATATATAATGGACTTATACAATTACTCTAGAACCAAATTTGACCCAATTGAGAAGGTTAGTAAGGTTAGTGGTTCATTCTACAAACATAAACCTACAATGGAAAGTGATTGGTATAACTACAAAGATGAATATGAAGTAAGAATGAAGGACTCCTACAGATTGATAATAGGAATGATAAGGGGCTACAATGTGGCCAAAGTGAAAAAAGAATTCAAAGATAATGGGAATGTTTTGGATCCCATTTATAGTGGTTAAGGGGTTTTTAACCAACCAATCCATAACATGGAATGCTCTATTAAATAAGATAAAAATATGAAATTTAGAGAAGCCATTGTCATAGTTTTTTGAAAGAAATGGTTGGAATCCCCCTTCCCAATAATGGAGTTACCGTGATCTAAACCTCAATAGAAGAAACCAAAGAAGGCTGGAGTTCCTTCAACTATTTCCACTACAAAAGAAAAACCAACACCCTTAGTAACGAGATCCAAGAGAAAAATAATGGAAGAAAGAATAGTCATTAAGACTAGTGAAGATGAGAGTGAGGAAGAAATTCCTCTTGAAATAAAGAACAAAAAAAATCCTCTTAGGATCCATCTTCTTCCATTCCATCCATCCCAAATTCTAGTTCATCCACTCCCTCTTCTTCTCCTACACACGCGTCCCCTCTTCTATCTTTATCACCTATCCCTCTTCAATCATATCAAAATCCCCCTCCTCCTCCAATTCCTCCTCCTCCTCCATCACCTCACATTCCTTCTCTCCCCCCTTCACCTCCACATGACACTCATACTCCTCCAACCCATTTATAGGAGGAGCTATCAACTCAAAAAGAGGAAACTTTTAATAAATGTGTGCAATAATAAGAGGTTGAGAAAGAAAGAGTAGAACCTAAGGTGGAACATGAAGAATCTCAGGCTTCACATGATACACAATCTATTTCTTTACCTTTACAAGAAGTGACTTCCACCCTCCCCATATGGTTAAACCATAATATTAAAAAAAGGAAGAGGACATATGTCCAAGAAGAGGAGGAAGGTTTTTCCATTCTTCTTGAGGCCTTCCAAACACCCACAAGGAGGAAACAAAGATCAAGGAGGTTTTCTACCACCATTATTTATGAGCAAGGAAATATAATAGCACAAATTTATAGTTCAAGGGTGGAATATATTGAATCCAATATATTTCTCGAAGACTATCAAGTGCAACAAGTGAACTTGGGAGCTCAAACCAGGGAAGAGAAAAAGTAGTCATTGTAAATGGTTGTGTCTGTTATCCTAAATAAAATGCAAAAAGATGAGAGTTCAAAAGAAGAAATTAAGGCCCAAGTGTCTCAATTAAAAAATGATGTCAACCATTTGATTGGTCCCATTGAGTTTTTTGTGCTAGTTCTAATTTTGCAAGTTGCATTAAATAAGGATGCTCGGTATCTAGACCCTGAAGATCTCCTTTCTACTACAAGGGAATGGAGGGAGGACCTACAATAATTAGGGAGAATATTATTGAGAAAATTAATAAATTATTATCACTACATTGGTATGGGATGGTTATATCCCAATTTTGTACAAGATAAAATTTACTTCTATTGAGGACTTAATAAAATTAGTTATAATTGAAGAAGAAGATCAGTATAAACCAAAGGAATGGTTGAAGGTTGGAAAACTGAGGGTCAAAGTTTTGAATAAGTGGAAAGATAAACTTAGCAAAAACAAGGGACTAGTCAATCAAGTGATGTTCAAAATATAATAATTTGTGGAGAATTTGGGTTGCATATTTTGGGAAAACTCGTCATTGGTGGCCTTCTTGACAAAGATGAATAGAGATTTTGAAAAGTATTTACATGGTCAGATGTTTGAAGGGGTCATGAATTAAATGATGCAATGGAAAGCAAATATTTAGACTTTTCAAGATGAGCTGGTGACTTTTGACAAATTACAAGAGAAGATAAAAGACTCCACCTTTTTGCAGAGGATTAAATTATAATATCATAAGTGACCCAACAAGGGTACTTTAAATGAATTTATTAATGATTTTTGGAAATAAATTGTCAAACTTTAATTGATAAAGTATTTAAACATTTATTATTTTAATTTAATTTTTAGTAAATCAACAACCAAATTAGCAAAGTGCTAATATGACATTGAATTTTTAATATATATGTAGTTTCATAGTTAGCTTTTAGTTTAGTTTGAGTTCACTTAGATAGGGGCTAATCTCCCAAGTTGAACTTCAAGTGAGATATTTTTAGATCCACAAGTTATGAGATGCATGGTTCTTATATATTTTGACTTTGTGAGAATTGTTAATCATCAAAGATCATTTTTGTATGCAAGAAACATATACAATTTCAACATGAACTTTTCTACTAGATTTTATTAATGACTAATATAGTATTGAAGGATTGTGCCTATGTCTTGAACATGAATTCTTGATCATTAGTGATAATATGTCTATTTTATCTATCTAAGTTGAATAAATTAGTGAAATCATTTTCTTAAGAACTGTAATGAATAGAGTCTTGTCTCAAATATATGTATGCAACATGACGATTTGATTTAATATGGCTTAAAATATGAATGTAGAATTTTCCCTTGGTGCTTACATCAATATTATATATGTGATTTTGTGAATACCGATCGCTATAATATCTTTCTTGATTTTTCTAACCATTTTAGAATTGGTAGATTAAATGGAATTTATCTTTGTCCATTTAGTTAAATAGTTTATTTTCAATCCTTCACCTCATATTAATATTTATCTATTTATTTAAACCAATTCTTTAAGTTGTTCTAAATATTTGAAGAGCACAATCAATACACATACCTACTAAAGATTGATGTAATATTGGATTAAATGTAATGAAGAACTTGAGTTTAAAAGGTTGTAAGAGATATGTGTGCATTTTTATTTGATCATTCATGTGGTAATGCATTTTTTAGAAATATAGATTATAAATAACCCCTTGTTTAAGCAGTTTACATAGACCACTAAGCTACCCATCATGGTCAAGACCCAACTTAAAAGGAACCTTGGAGTAGGAACCCTTGCTTTTCAAGAGGAGTGGTGATCTATTGTTATATAATTTAGGACATATTATGATTCTTATGTTGAATTGAAATTGAATGTTAATTCTATATCTCTTCTCCTTGTTGAAAGGTTAGTTTTATCATGATATTTTCCTTTTATAGAAAATATTAAGCTACATTTTAACACTTACACATATGAATAGGATTAAAAGTCTCTCTCAATCAATTTTCTATAATTGAAATACATAAATATAAATAATATGTTGGTTTAGATTAAAATTAATGTAAAGGATAAACTTCCAAATTAATTTAAAATAATGAATGTACCTTGCATTTGAATTTATAAGATTATCAAAAAAAAATTATGAACAAAAATGTTAAATATTATCTCTATATCTATTTATTTCTTACACTCTCTTGAAATAATAGAATAGTGAAATATCAACATGTTTTTCTAATTATGATTTCAAAAAGGAATGAAGGATACATAGATATATGTTCCTAGTACCTTATTTATCATGTTACATTAATGAATACAAATATTTTCTATATGCTTTGTGTTTAGCATGCTAGTTATTTTCTCTAATGATTTTTCAAGGTTAGCACATTTCCTTGTTTAGTGTTGGGTTGTTGTAGTCCTTCCCCTATCTTTCATCAAATTATTTTTTTAGGATTGTACATGTGAAAAGAGTCACTATTTTTTAAATAATTATGCAATTTTTTCTATTTTCCTTAGATTTATTCTATCAAATGTGCGTGACACATTTAGATGCAAGTCATCCTTCTTGAGGATGTGTTCTCTATCTAGATTCAAGTCATCCTTCTTGAGGATGTGTTCTCTATCTTCTGTATGTTTACTTGCATGTATCTTTTATACATTTTGGATTATTTTGGTTTTGCATTTAATTATGATGACTACATTTATGTCTATGTATGTTATATCATTGGTTTGTGTTGTATTTGGCTTAGAAAAAAGTAGTTATTAGTTTTATTTTATGAGTTTAATCCATAGTAATTTTTGGAAATTACATGTTGGGTGGTTTATTAAGTGAATTATCCCTTATCTACATATATCCATAATTATTAAAGATGATCTATAATTTACTTGAAAAATGCTATTTTGTGACTAATTTTTTTTTTTTCTTAATTTTTGTGTGGATTGTAATAGATTAATCGATCATGTACTAAAATTAAGATTTTTTTAAAAATTCCTTGTGTTCCTTCATTTTATTTTTAATGAATTTAGTTTGATCCTTAATGGCCTCAATAAAAAACTTATTCTCAGAAATGAGCCACATCTCAAAGGCATTATAATATTGTGTCCATGGGCCCTATTAAGAACGATCATTTATTATCAAGTTCTTGCTAAGGTATACGATTTTTGAATTGCACTATTTAGCAACAAAATGAAACACAATAATGGTTGAACACTACTAATATGAATGTGATAATTTCTAGGAGAAGAGTCAACATCACCAAAGAACAAGTTGGGTTGGGAATGTGGTAAAAATTGACTAAGCTTGGGGAGGTAAGTGTGATCACAAAGGGGAGTAGAGTGAAGGAAAGAAGAAGGTGATGTAAAGGAGGGATCACCAAAATGGGTGAGGATGATTAGGTGATAAAAATAGGGGTGAACCCCTCATATTACTAAATTCATCTTGTTGTGTTGAATCAAAAGTGAGACTTATCTTTCAAAATGATCCTAACATAAGGAATACATAGATTTGGGAGAACCAAGGAGAAAAAATAAGAGATACTAGAGGATGGATAGTATAATTAAATGGTGTAACAAGGCTAAGCCCCAATTGTAATAAAAATAATAAATGAAATGGTTTAAAATTTCAATCCCGTAAAAAACATGAAATTACAAGGCTAAGCTTGAAATGTTAATAAAATAAAGAAATACAAAAATTTAGAATAGAAGTATTGCTATTAAAAATATAATAAGGATGAAATTAAACTAGAATTCATCTTGATGATATAAGATGTCTAAATGGTTGAAAAAAAAAACCAAGAAATCTTGTAGGTAAATAGTAGCTTTATGACATGGGAACCAATCCCATGATCAGTAGAGACATCTTGAACTCAAACAACTTCTAAAAGGTACCATAGTAAATTGTTCATCACTTAGCATAATCAAATAGGAAACTATTAGTAACTCCCAAAAAAACATTGAAGTAGACAAATTTAAACTTAGAGCTACAAAATTGATTGCAAAATTAAGGTGGCATTGATGGTATGATGTAAATGGCATCACAATGTCCACAATATTAATGGTGTATGCATATTTCAATAATGAATGAGTGCAAGAGGAACCTTGTTTGACTTAAATAGTTACAAGGATATTTTTTTGTAGTAATCTTATACTAAATACACAATATGTATATCATATTGATATATTTTTGTATTTTAGATTTAGTAAGAAAAAATAAAGATAATTTTTTAGGTCAATCAAATTGAAACATCAAATTGATGTATAAGACTCCCAGTTATTAAAATGTCCAATAACATAACATCACTAATCACTAATTCTTATTGATTCTTAAAACTACCCCACTAAAATAAAAATAATAATTTTTCGATTAAAATATTAATTAATTAATTTAATCAAATTAAATATCAAAATAAAATAATTGATATTGTAAATATACATTATAATTTTCATATACTTTTAAAAACTTCATTATAATAATTGTCAATTTATGCATATATTTCATCTAAAAAATAAATTAATATAAATACTCTAAACATTGATCAATCATAAAAGTAAAAAATAATATTTAAATGTAATTCTTCATATGTCATGAAGACATCAATATTAACAATTTAAAATATCTAACATTTTAATATTATATTAAAATATTAGAATTTAAAAAAATTCTTTTATATTAAAAAATCTAACAAAATCCAACATGTGATATAGTGGGGTTAAAATGTTTACCTAGCATATAGTGGGGTTAAAATGTTTACTCTTTAAGTCTAATCACGCACCTTGTTGACCCACCTCGACATTCCTTAAATTCTAATATACGTAATTGCACTTGACCATTTAAAAAAAAAATTCTGGTCTTTCAGACCCATCCGTTGAAAATTAATGTGACATTTTATTTTATTTTATTTAGATTGTAATGTTTATATGCTCCATATGTCATGCATGAGAGTATGTTGCATATATTATATTATATTATGTTTTTTTTAAAGTTGGGAAAATAATGAGAATATCTTGAACTGAATGGTGTTGCAAGCTCTTGTCTTTTAATTGATTTAAACTTCAATTTATTATTTAAAAATGGTTTGGATTGGAAGTATCAAGTTTTATATTAGTTAAAATATAGGTAAAGTTCAAGTGAAATTTATATTATAATAAGTGTTGTGATTCGCATCTCATTATAATATGAGAGAAATTATAGTTTATAATATTTTTTTGGTATTATTAAATGTTAATAATAATATTTTAAAAATTAACTATTTTATTTGTTTAAATTAAAATGTTAATGTGATAAAATTCATTTTATAAATGTATTGTCATTGCTTGATAATTATTTAATTTTATATGAAATATTTTTATTTATTTATAGTAATAATTATTGAATTGAATGAGGTAGGTGGTTGGGAGGGCGTCTCTCCACAACGAAGATATGGAGAGATTGCATCTATTAGTGTCTTGATAATGAAAGTAATCTATAGGTCATTAGAGGATTGGTTTGCCTATAGCCTATTTGGTGGGTCTGGATCTATGTGGCAATTGATGTTGGCCCCAATTGGGTTGATTTGCTTGGGCGTCCAACAATATCCTCATTGATTTCCTTTCCGTAATTAGTTCAAGTCTTTAGGCTGGTGAAAAGACTTTTAATTAAAGACTTAACTGCTGCTACGTGCCTTCAGTCATCAATGACTACACGTAATGATGCATTACTCCATTGATGAGCTAGAATTGATATAACCTTCCTCCCAGTTAGTGTCATGACGAGGTGAGATGCATGTTCGAGGACAGGTGGAAGGTGATAAGGAATTTTGGCAAGGTACGACGGTAGATGTACATCGTGGTAAGTTTGGAAAGCCCGATGGAGAATGCCCTTTATATGTCGATAGTTGGGCTTGTTTTTTCACCATCTTTGGTTGGTTCTTTGTGCCCTTTGTGTGGTAGCCATGATAGAGTGCTCCAAATTTATCATCAAGATTTCGTCTGAAGCGATGGTGAGCATGGGGCAAGACACGCCCATCCAACTTGACTGCAAGGTCCGATAGACGACTTTCAAGATCATCACTGACCAGTGGTTGAAAAGAATAATGTTGTGGATTGATCCTCACACGGTGGTAGTTATTAAAATGATTCTAGGGAAGGATTTTCTGGTGAACTAGGAGACATTCTGGGTTAACACCCATATTGTCTCCCGATTCTTGGCATCAGTGTTGGATGTTAGGAATCCTAAAGCTGAGGCCAAGGATTTAGTCTACAAGCTCATCAAAAAAGAGCTTTTAGGTGGTTTGGAGGTATCAGGAAAGGTTATAAAGGTCTATCCCCTATTATTGGAACTCAAAGGCATGGCCTTGGTTAGGCATTGCTAGATTGCTACATACGGGGCCTGTTTCCTAAAGAAGTTGTTGGCATTGGAGCAGGTTAGTGGTTTCAAATGAATGGCAGATTTTGCTCAATTTTCTGAGATGAACGACTTTTAGTCGCAGTTTGTGTGGTCTGGTTGGTTTATAGGGTTTTGTTTATAAAATACTACAGTATGTATTGTGGTGGTGGTGGTGCTTTTCCTTTTGGATTAGCCTGGTGTTTGTGTATGTATTGCCTCCATGGTCTTTGGGTAGGGTCTATAGTAAAGTTTGTAAATTTTGACGACCGATGGGGCTAGTGGTGTCAATCAAATGGTGTTCGGACTGGATATAAAGGATATTTTTCTGCAATTTTGCAACCTCTATGCAGACTGAAAAATGTGGAATAAGTAAAACACTTCTTAATGAAACATTATATCAAGATTTAATAGTAAATAACTAATTTAAAGCACATAAAACTTGAAAGTGTCTCATTGTTTCCTATCTCCAAAGATTGATTAAATCACAGAGGGCTCTCAGATTTGGTAAGCACTGTGATAGTTAAAATGACAATCTAGAGAATGGAATGATGCTAAATGCAATGATCTACTTCTATATTGTGATTTTTAAATGATATTGATGCTATTGTAAACTATGCTGACATGAAAACTGATGGATGGAAGCTACAATAATCTACGATGCAGCCATGATATTGATTCTAAAGATGCTATGATTGCTATTGCTAAATGATTTTATGCTAAATTGCTTGAATGCTAAGATGCTTGATTGATTTTCCTACAGAGTAAGTTTGCACAAAGATGAGAGATCCCCTTTCTTGTGGAGAAAGGTTGTATATATAGATTTACGACAATAATTATGTGAAGAGGCAACACAACAAAGGCTTGGATTCAATCTGGAGAATTGAATGGTAATAGATTGAGAAGCTTGAGTTGATCATGGGAATGGTTTCTCCCCATGAAAACATCATGCCAGAGGATAGGAAGAATCAAAGGAAGGAGATTGAGAGATTGATTCCAATTTGTCTCCAAAGCTTTCTCGTGAATGCCAATTGAATTAATTAGATATAAAATATCTAATTTTATTGGTGAGTGAATAGAGGAAATTGCCTTTATTTGAATTTTTGGATTTATTCAAATTTAGCAAAAAGAAGATATTTAATTAAATTAAACAAATATTTGACATTTGCTTATTTAATAAAAAGCGATATGATAATTAAATAAAAACTTTAGGATGTCTTTATTTAATTTAGAGGAAACACGACTAGATATTTAAATAATACAAACTATTGAAGCTTGTTTATTTATTAAGATAGGATAAATGAATAAATATAGAAGAAATAATAATGATAATAATTAAATAAGACAAAATATTTAAATTTGTTTATTTAATTAAGACTAAATAATATGATAGAAGAATTAAAAGTGAACTATATAAATAAATATTTCTATTTATTTAATAGTAGAGGAATTTAAGGGTAATTAATCAAATAAGTCTTATTTAATTAATTATATTATCTAGACCATTTTTTAGGTGTATACATTTTTCCCCTCTTTGAAGTGATGTGTTTACGCATTGCTTCAAAGAAAATTTTGTGGTGCTATTAGTATCGACAATTTTTTTCCAGTATGCCCTAGACTTGCCCCAGACATTGATTTTCGAGTAATGATGAATATATGCTCCCTCGGGAGATAAATTAATAAATTTATGATTTTTTTGATTTTTGGAAATTTTCAATTTTCGGATGATTTTTCGATGATTTGATGATGATTCGATGAAGATTTGATTGTGGAATAATTTATCTCCTGATAAAGAATGTAGAATAATGCCACTAGATGAATTTTAATTAATCTCTCTTAAAAAAATTAATTAATCCCATAAAAATCCCACTTTTAATAACCTGTAAAAGGTCAAAAAAGTCATTTTCAAACTCATTTGTGCATTTGAGTTTTAAAATTTCGAGAGAGAGCAATTTGTGCAATTTGGAGCAGGATGTCGATTCCCTACCATACTCACCGGTTTGAGCGTGTGCATCGACACAACCGCCCGACCATGTACGGACCTCTGGTATGTACCCTTGTACCTCCTTGTTTTTTGTGCATTTTGAATTGAATCACACAAGTTTTTTGGATTTTAAATTTTTGAATTTCTGTAGTGCATTAGAGGCCTGAAGTGGCACACAAACTAGCTGTTTTAGCGCGTCTGCAAGTTAGATTCGCGCATAGATTAATTTAGCACCTGGAATAGTTTTTGTACCACATCTACTCGATAAAGTAGCACATAGGATGATTTAGTGCCTAGGCCAAGTTTTATAGTGCATTGGTTAGATTAAATGGCACATCGGGTCTTTTAGCGCCTTGACCTCCTGTAATCACACATTGACCAAATGGAGTCACACATAGAATTATTTAGTGCTTTGGCCCTATGTTTTAGCGCATAGAGTAATTTTATTAGTGCATCAAATATTTTGGCACATCAAAACACTGTTTTAGCGCATCAAGGTCAGAATGATGATTTTTATCAATTTTGTCCTCGTTGTTGTCAATTTTTTGATCTTTTCAGCCATCGGTTCGATTGATTGGTGATCTCAATAGAGTAGATGATGTTTAACCTCATGATAGGTAAGGTTTGATGATTGATTTATGATAATCATCCTCATGATAGGTGAGGAATAATTATATTTTGATAGTATACCTCATGATAAGTGAGGTTGACTTGATTAATTGATCTCATGATATGTGAGGTACAATTGTTAAGATGATGATTGACCCCATGGTAGGCGAGGTTGATTTGATGATGCTCACTTGATTTGATCAAAGTCTCACCTAAGTTATTAGGTTTGATGGGTTGATTGATTTTGATGGATTGACAAAATATTTCTGATTTTCAATATTTTGTGATGATAGGAGGTGTTGACGAACCTCCAAGTTCGAGAGCGATTTCCTAGGACATTTGACTTGATACCACAGCTAGTGCAACTTGAGACTGTTGTGATTACACAATGTGGTTTATCTTCTCTTCTGTATATTCCCTAGATTAGGATTAATCGGAGTCTCCTGATAGCCCTAGCAGAGAGGTGGCACAATGAGAATAATACTTTCCACCTTCCTACTAGTGAGATGACCATCACTCCTGAGGATGTGTGGCAGATTTTGCGGATTCCTATTGTCGATGATCTAGTGCTTTATGATTCTATAGAGTAGGGTGGGACTGATGCTCTTCGCAGAGTGTTTCAAAATGATCGTATATGTGGATATGAGATTCCATGGCCTGAGATGGTTGATGCCTATGCCACTTTTCCTTTAGTACTTGCCAATTTCATTGGAGGGTTCCTTTGTCCTAATCGCAGGTCAAAGGGACTTTCTGTTGGTTGGGCATGTGCTTTAGAGAGCATGATTATGCATGGTACCACCTATGCATGGGGCATGTGTATGCTAGCCCATCTTTATTATGATTTGCATTCAGCTGTTTACCTTAGATGTCGCAGTTTATAAGCTGGTGTTACATTATTACAGGTGTGGGCATGGGAACACATAGTTGTTACTCATCCAGTGATGGTGAGATAGAGGCCAACCACGAGGCCATATGCTCATATATATGTAGTCCACCTTACTCAGCCTAGATTGGGTAAGCTAGAGCATTGGAGGAGAGTACTGGATGATGTTGAGTCTGTTACCTGGTGTCCATATTTAGACTACGAGAATTGGGATGGGGATGATATTCAGATGTCGTATCTCTCTTAGTTGTTGATTATCATTGGTAGGAATCATTGGATATTAGAGATATTTTTATTCAGAAGGGTTCTGAGACAGTATGGTATTATGCAGGGCATGCCTCAGGGTGTTGCCCATTATGGTCGTCATTATATTGATGCTGTAGATTGGGGACCTTTCCTCTCATATGATGTTGTAATATAGGAGCATCAGGATATACAACCTTTAGTTTGGGATATTCGTCTAGATATTATAGAGGCACATGTTATAAAAGACTATGTAGAGTATCTGGCCCTTCATCCCTTCCCACGAATTACCATTTCGGATGAGCCAACACCATTACTTTTGGAGGAGGAGGATAGTGAGGAGGAGGAGGGAGATGGAGATGGTGGGGATGATGGTAGAGGTGGTGATGATGGTGGAGGCAGAGATGATGATGACAGTGAGGGTGATGATGATATTAGTGAGGGTGATGAGAGTGGAGATGATGATAGCGACGATGATGGTGGTGAGCCTATTGGGGATGTTGATGTGCAGGAGTTCATGGTGCCTCACAAGAGGCGATCACTAGAAGCACCTTTAGAGCAGCGTGTACGTATAGGAGTCCTTCTCAATGTCAGCAGACGTATATTTCTAGCTTATAGGTTTAGTTACAGACTATTCAAGGACAATTAGTACAGGCATAGGGTTTGTTAGCAAAGACTCGAACACAGATGTAGATGCAAGCACATGCTCTTTCACAGGTATAGGGATAGTTGGTAGCTGCATAAGCACATATTGCCAACCTGACAACAGAGTGAGATGTAGCTAGACAGGTTGCAGAGCAGGCATAGACCACCACCGAAAGACTACAGAGATTAGCCGATGGCACCATCGTAGGTGATTATATGCGAGAGATTCTCCGTGTGGGCTGAGAGGCAGATTTCTATGGAGGCTGATATCATGACGCAGTTCCCCCTACACACAGAGTCAGTTATGCGCAATCTCAATCAAACATGACCCATACCAGGACTGTTAGCGAGGGTATGACTCAGCCTCTATGGAGAGACCCGAGAGATCCCGGTCCGTCCGGCAGTATTGGCCTAAAGATTCCTACACTGTCTAGAGATAACAAATCATAGCTGCATGATGTGATTTCGTGATGTATTTTGAGACATGATGTATACTTCGATTTTGTGATTTACAACCATTTTTGATATTGTATCTCTTTATATTTCAGACACCCTTGTATACTTGACATTATGATTTTTGAGATTTATATGATATGTGGTGGATGGTTCAATCTATATGTGTTTATATGTTTTTATGATGGATGCATTTAATTTCCCATTCTATATGCTATGTGATGATCCTTATGATATGTTAGGGATGCACTTAATGCTCATGTGATATGCTATGATTTATGATGTTTTATTTATGATGCTCAACAATAGTGATTATGTGAAAAATGATGATATGTGGATGTATGATGTATGTAATTATTTTCATGGATCGGTAGATATATGATGATGTGTTTATCAAAATTATATGATAATGTAACCATATGCATGATTATGAATGTGATGTATCAATGATAGATGAATAATGTATATATATGATATGATGAATGGATGAATGAATGATGGTAATAATAATGATGATTTTAATGTATGCTTAATGATATGATAAATGGATAAATGAAATGTGGTACATAAAGATTTGTTTTTGACAACTTTTCTCATGCAATTTTATGATGTGATGATTTGAATGATATGATGCAAAATACATAATGAATGTATAAATGATGAAATGTTGTAATGCATGTAATGGAAATGGTTATGTAGCTATATGATAATGATGATGCTTATTTTGTTAATGTCAAGTATACTCAATCTATAAATAAAGAAAATTTATACCATTTATGAATCGATTGCTCATCTTTGTAACAAAATACTCAATAGTGAAACACTATCATGGATGCATCCTAATGTAATCATATAAAAGTACATGCAAAAATTGTCACCTTAACAATCTTTTTATCATGCTTTTTATCATCATTGAGCTTTTAAAATGTTGAAAGTTAGTACAAGCACTGATGGTATGAGTTAAACCATGATGACCTGAGTACTTCTTTCATGATTTTTGATATTGCAAGTGAACACAAGCATCTAGGTATAATTAAAGCGAGATGACCTGAGCATTTTTTGCAAAAACAAACAAGAATTGAATCATTGTACTACGTAAATTCAAAATGTCATCAGTGATACTTTGTAGAGAACATCTCGTGACAATTAACACAATAAATGATTAATTCATAAACAACAGACAAATAAAATATTATTCTCCTTCCTTGCTTCTCTAGTTCAATACATCCTCGAGTTGCTCCAAAGAAGTGATAACAATAATCAAAGCACAACATGTTGAACATCAAACATATAGTGATAAAATCATAGTTCGAAAAAATATCATCCCCCTAAAGTATGTCTTGATTTGATTTTGATTTCCACTGCTTTGGTCTAGATGATTGATTTCTTGAAATGTTCTGATGTTTGATTTAAGTCCCATGTTGCATTCTACCATGATCATTGTGTTTGTTGCATGTTGTCATACTATTTTTTGTCTATTTATTTCAGCTCATTTGAATTTCCCCCAATGAGTTCAAGATTTTGCCCCCAAGCTAGGGTGAGACATGACCATATTGCAATGATATGATATTTAATGGAAATGATGGTGAAAGTGAACAACCATGACATGCCTTTAATAGATGAACTACTAGTTTAAATCACAAGTAGTGCCTATTTGCTAGGTTTTCACCATATGTTTTTATTGCACTTTTTCAGACTTTATGATAATTTTTTATTTTTTATTTTTTAGTATTTTTCCGTCACCAAGATGTCTGTTTGCCAGGTTTTCATCAAGGAAACTATTTTACAAGACTTGAACCGTGCACTAGGTGATTCAGGTGTAGAAATTTCTGAGATGGATACTATCGATAGGTTCCTTGAACAGATCCCCTTCTAGTGTTGACAATTGATAGGATCCAAATCTATAGACTGATATGACAACAAAAGGACCTAGCCAATTAGGTTCAAACTTCCCTTTCTTTTCTCTGTCTTGCTGATTTCTAGGGTTTTCCTTTAGGACCAAATCACCAACCTGAAAGACTCTAGACTTTACCCTATGATTGTAGCTTCTAGACATTCTTTGTTGGTATGCCTTTAAATGATTGACAACTTGTTGACGTTGTTCATCCAACGATTCCAGTTCTTGCAGTCTAGACACTCTGTAATCCTCATTTGAAATCATTCCCTTAAGTGACACACAAAGTGATGGAATTTCCACCTCAATGGGTAAGATGGCTTATTATCCATATACCAAGGCATATGGTGTAGCTCTTGTAATGTATATTTTCTGGAAAGATTAATGCTATAGTTGCATAGATTTGAAACGATCAAGTCTAATCTAACAATAATCTAAATCAAAACAACAAAGAACGAGTAAATGAACATGAATAAATCAAAACAAATAATTGAAAAGATCTCACCGAACGTGTGTCCACTCCTTCAAATTATCTTGATTGCCCTTCTCCATTTTGTTGTTTCAGTACTCTTGCCCTCAGATTTTTAGTATTGATGCAAGAATAACCTTGTTGAATGTCTAAGAAAAATATCGAAGATAAGTTTCTTCTCAAAAGTGTATTGATTTCAGGAGGAGGAATAATGATAATGACAAGCCATTTTATAGATTTTGGGTTTTTGAATGATCGGCTTAGATTCAAAGAGAAATCAACAAATGAGATTGATGAATGTCATGCAATGTGAGTTATGTGTCAAGTAGAACGTGAGTTAGAAAAGACTGCAAGATAAAGATTAAATTAGAACAATAACTTAATCTTGTGTCAAGACTGTTCGAAAATAGAAAGAACATGAGTTCCAAATTAAATAAACAATTTAATCTTGAGTTAAGAGTCTTTGAAAGCAGAAGAAATAGACTTTGAATGTCAAAGACAAAGTTAGAACTCGAAGAATAAATAATTTGAATGCATATATGAATTAATTAATTAAATAAAGATATTTAATTAATAAACACTTTCATGCATATGAGTTAGAACTAGTTAACTGACTAGTTGTGAGAAAGAGTCCTCTCATAGAGACAATCAGATATTGAACCCAGAGATAACTGGTGGATTTAAAATAGATCTTGAGTTAGAACATGAGTGAATGAGTTAGATAACTGAATGACAGAAGAATGCGACATAAAAAATTAATAATGAATTAAATGTTAATTTAGTTCAACATTTGAAATTGAAAGATTTAATTAAATAAATAAAGATAATTTATTTAATTTGACTGTTGAAAAGGTGGAATTGAATAATTAAATAATAAATATTTAATTATAGTTGAAGGGGGTTTAAATTGAATAATTAAATAATAAATATTTAATTATAGTTGAAATATGACAAAGGGGGTAATTAAATAATAAATTATTTAATTAAGAAGGAAGAATTAATTAGTTAGCGACATAATTAAATAAATATGTTTTATTTAATTCATCAAGTTGAATAAAGGGTCATAATGAATTAGTGAATTAATTAAAAAGGGGTATTTAATTAATAGAGGAAATATGTGTTAGAATGAGTAATTAAATAATAAAAATTATTTAATCATGACCATGGATAATAGAAAATTATGTCGAAAGTGGTGCTCGCAGGCCTAAACCAATTTTCAGTGTCTACAATTTGCCCCTCTTTGACACAATGTTGTTTCGGCATTGTGTCAAAGAAAATATGCCTCGATCGTGCCCCAACATGAAATAGGTTAGGGTATGCCCCCTCGGGAAAATTGACAAATTTTTGAATTTTTTTAAAAAAATCAGGAAATATTCCTGATAAGTCAATTTGATGGTCAGAAATGCTATGGAGTTGACGAAATTGAATTTGGATGTGTTATGGATGTGTATGGGTCAATTGAAGTTGGAAGGATAAGCGACCAATAGACAAGGTTAGAAGAAATGCCACCCAAACCCTAGGTATAAATAGGAATTAGGTTGAAACCAATTCATTTGCACTCGGAAGAGTTGAAGAATTGAGAAAGTTGCTCTGAGTATTGGACAAAGATGGCTCCCATTCCATATGCTTTGCATCGAAGATATCGAATACAGACCTTTAGACGACTAGCTGACATAGGACCACCAGTATATACCCCAAATCGAGCTTTTGAAATTTTGTTTTACATGTAGTTTTAGGCATGTAAAGTTTAATTTAGCAAATGCGTTCTTTTGGGATCAATGCATATGCTATCATACACAATGCATTTGCTTGCGGAACGACACATATGTTAAATCACACTTAGGCTAGGATAGGTCATTTTGGGCATGCAACACAAATGTTAGAAAATGCACCACATTTGTGGTTTGGAAATGCATTTGCATTTAGGATAAACACATGTAGGATAATGCACCGCATATGATATTTTGAAATGCATATGCATTTGGATGGGTAGGTTAAATAATGCACTGCATTTGCATGGGTAGGTTAAATAATGCACCACATTTGCATGGTAGAAACACATTTGCATTTAGTAGAAAATGGAATGAATTTGTGGAACACATAGGAAAGTAGTGACATAGATGCTTAGTGTTGCAATGCATTTGTATGCGTGCACCACATTTGCAATAGTGAGCCACAATTGGCTGGCAAAGTTTTGGAAAAAATTTCCAAGTAAAAACTTGAAAAAATTGAAAAACTTGACATCATGGTTGAAATGTAGGTTGTGTTAGATCCTATATATAATTAGGAGTCACGTCCTGATACCTTCAATCTGAGAGATTCGTTGGTTAGTGCAGAGACACAACTATTGTGGAGAGTCGGTCTTAATCATGCTCTTGTGATGCTCACAATTTGGGCAAACAAAGGGACGCTGACTACGTTGTGCGAGCGATGGCATTCAGAGACATCGTCATTTCATCTGCTGACTAGGGAGGCTACAGTGACATTAGAGGATGTCTAAAGGATTCTGAGACTTCCTATCAGAGGAGAGCGGGTGATGTATGATACCCAGCACAAATTTAGCGAGCTTGCCAGATTCTATCATTATGATGATATTAGTAGACTAGGTATTAAGCATCATGAGATTAGGTGGCAGGTGTTGGTGGATAGGTACGAGAGGATCGACTATATCCTATGCACATTGATAGGAGGTATAGTCCTTCTGGATCGACGGGGTCATGGTTTTCCTGTCGGGTGGGGAGACATGTCTATTTTTCACATAAAATCTACGTTACATCTGGTGAACCTGATGTGAACATGCTTCAAATTCATGCAACATCTTTTCATTTTTCCCTTTTTTATTTTGTAGGAATCATACGGAACACCGCATCTGCTCACATAAATGATGCATCCGTCTTCATGAACCGCATCTGCTAAATTCCATGACGCATCTACCAATCTGCACCTCATCTATGACACTTTGCACTGCATCCGCTTGTCAACAATTCGTGCCACATCCAACTGTCAACACGAACTGCATTCGCCTATCAACATCGCGCCGCATCTGTGGCTCCAAAATCCGCATCTACTTGGTAATAGATTTTTCAGTTTTTATTCACTTTCGTACATTCGCGTTTTCATTTCATTTTTCATGTTATTTCATTTTTCACTAATGTTTGTTTACAACTATGTTAAGGTGGATTAACTTAGTTTTTGTAGGACGAAGCATAGAAGACCAAATAAAACCAAAAACCAATACTTTCTATAGGATGAAAGTTGAAGACACAAAAAAAAACAAATAAACTACTGATCAGTTTGCATGCAGGACCTAATGACTTTGTTTTATTTAAAAAGATTTATGTTTGGTAGATAAATCATTGTCATTTGGATTAAAAAGAATCAGTGTTTGCTTTGTTTGGTGAGAAAGCACATTTTGTCACCCTTTACGATTTGGTATATCGAAGTCTCCTCTCCCCTTGCGCAGTCATGTGATCCTGGGTGTAAGAGAAACAATTACTGACTCTAGAACTTGGGCTTGTCTTGGTGGGAAAAAGTAATCACCCCAAGATGACTTATACTGATAACATGCTTTAGCTAGCGACTTCCACCCGATATATAAAAATGGATTTCTGGGAGAAACCCCAGAATTCACGCTCACTGTTCTGACGAGAAGGGAAAAAGTGGTCTCTCGCCGTACTGGATGGTGCCCCATGAACGGAATGCCCTTACTAAAAACCATGTTGTAGTTTTGCCAAAATCCTACCTATTTGCTGGTGCAACAGGTTCAGACCTATGAATCCGTCTTACATTCTTACGGTTCATGTGTGGAGATGAAATGTATACTATGGGAGTTTCATGGGTACAGTAGCTTGGCTACCCAGTATAAGTGAGTGTCGTGGAGGGGAGCTAGTGGGGTCAAGCTACTAGTCATCTGCCTTGAATATGCGTAGTTGGATTTATCCAAGTAAGAACTCAACAAGTATTGTCCAAAAATCCTAGGTTGTAAATTTTTCTGGTTTTGACAGTTCTATCATCACAAACTGAAAACACATTGAATTATGTGATTGTTTTTGTTGTATTCATCAAAACACTTGATCATCAATGATCTGTGTAGGATCTAGACTAGATTGCAGTATTTAAATGCTTAACTTTTACAATGCTTTTACAATGATTATTTCAAGTTAATTAAAATGAAATTAACTTAAGGAAATAACAGAATGAAAGTAATATCAAGGTGATCATAACAGAAATTAACAAAACTGATAGAAGATGAGAGAGAGAAGAAGAGAAGTGCAAACAGTTGATAACGGAGTTCGTCACAACGTGACTACGTCTCCGGGTCCACTCCAATAGAGAGACCGATCCGATTAACTCCAAAAATCAATTACAATAGCACCATAACCATTCTCCAAGCATTTCGACAGCGTAACAACACTCTGTCATGCAAGAATGATTTGAAAAATCTCCAACAAGGCCTCTCTTTCGTCACCTCAGCATCAGGACTTCATCACCTAAAAAAAACTTGAATCACTCTCACCTTACACCCCTTTTTTATACAAAGAATTAACCCAATTTGGCCCTTAACCAAAAGATTCACAATATTCCCCTTATCTCTCCAAAATACATAAAAATCCTTATAAATCTCCCGTATTTGTATACAATTTTCAACCTCCTCCATTTTTAACATACTAGGATTATATTAATCCTTCACAAATATTTTTAACCCTTCAGTCTTTTTCTAATTTTTGGGTTTTGTTGCTTGAGGAGGTTACTTAACTTAAAATATTTAAAATTGGTGGGGTTTTGTGTTTAAGTTAAGGCATTCGGTTTTAAAACATTTAACAAAACACACCGATGCTAAATATATATCTTAAACCGCTTCGATGGCCCGTTGGTGGCTAAACCATTTTGGGACCCGGCCGGTGCGGGTTCAACTCCCATCGGCTCGTTTTTAAAACAAACTCCCACAATATTAAACAACAAAAGTAACCGCAATCTATAATTAGTAAAGCCGACGGATGTGGTGCAACAGTGCAACGACTGGCTATAATGGGAGAGGTCGCGGGATCAAACCCCAACCTCACTTTTGATAAAACAAACCATCAAATTCGCCGAAAATGAAGGGACACGTGTCGATCACTGATTCGCCGAGGATGCTGATTGTGTGCTGCCCGTACTGCTGACTCATTGCTGACTATGCCGACAGAGCACTGACGTGTCCCGCTGACTGTACTTTCCGCCAACTCACCATGCCACGTGTCCAATCCTGATTCGCCAAACTTTGTTGACTAGGTGTACGGACTGCCACGTGTCACTCTGCCATTGGTCTGTACAAATGCCACATGTCACACTCTGGTTTGTTCACATCAGATTCCGTACCACGTGCTGACATCATCTGTACGGATGATGACGTCATCATTGTGCCTACTAGTCACCAAGTCAACCGAGAGCTTTGACCGCTGATAACTCTCGCATACGATGTCGGATTTTGACGAAACGAACGTTGCCGGAATCGTCTCGACGAGCTCTTCGCGGTGACGCTGACTTCGAAGATTTTTGATGATGCCATTTTTTTGCCTTCTGGACACCCCTGATTCCAGTTTGACCGAAGGTTTGACCGGCCATAACTCGTGCAAACGGACTGCTTTTTGCTCTATTCGAGTTGCGTTGAACCAGGACGCTAAGATCTTTCTGATGGTGCAGATTCTGGAGAGAAATGAGACACTTCAATTTCCACTAAAAAATGTCCACCGGATCAGGCCTCCCCACTGAAGACCTTTTGGACCTCCAAAAGTGGCATTTACTCTGACAATAAGTGAGGACTTGGCCTCCCCACTTGTCCTGTATCCTCTGTACATCTGAATACCTGGCTCACAAGCACAATGAAGACTGCAACAATGTTGTTGAACATAAACAGTATTGTATCACTTCCATAAGCTTCTACATCAATTGTCGTAGCCACTAACCAACAAAAATTGACTAGCATCAAGCTGAACAATAATGCAGAAATGAAAGAAAGTAAGTCAACAACATATCGATCCTTTACAACAGGAACACACATTACCCAAGGATCCATCAATGCTTTCAATCATCCTTTTCTCATGTTGTACTGCAAGTGCATCCTGCAACATCTGACCCTGGTTAGCTACTCCAAGTTCAAGTGTAGAACCACCTGTACTGACAGACATAAGAGTTAACTCTTTACTTGCATTAACTACCCTCTTTAACTGCCCTGTGTTTGCAAAAGAACGATCAGTCTTAATCCTGTGAGAATGTACAATATACTGAATGCCATCTTTAAACAAATGATAATGATTCTTTTCCCTGTAGAAAATAGCTTTCCTGTCATATAAATAAGGGCTACCAAGCACTATCCCACAGATATCCAGTGGAACCACATCAAACTGTACTTCATCCACAAACTTACTAGTGATTGTGAATCTTAAGGTGCATTGTCTTGTTACTTGCAGCTTATCATTTTCACAAATCCAGCCTAGTGGATAAGGTCTCTTATGTGGTGTAGTTTTTATTCCCAAGTTATTTACAACACTTTTTGAAATTAAATTCACCTGAGATCCACTATCTATGAGTGCATCAATTTTACTGTTCTTAGCCATAACCCTTAAATGAAACAACTCATTCCTTTTTGCATCTTCAGAGAAATCATTAACTGTAGAAGAAGAAGCACAACTT
Source organism: Sequoiadendron giganteum (assembly GCA_007115665.2). Lineage (NCBI taxonomy): Eukaryota > Viridiplantae > Streptophyta > Pinopsida > Cupressales > Cupressaceae > Sequoiadendron > Sequoiadendron giganteum. The sequence goes on from CM021108.1 coordinate 109,880,966, forward strand.
GCAACAGAAACACCAGAAATAGAGGCTTTACCTTTTAGACTCATCGCTGTTATCTTAGTCTCATCATCTGAATCTGAACCAAGATCCATAACAACATTCGTGGATTTGTCCTTACCCTTCTGTTTCTGATTATGTCTTTGAGCCCACTTAGGTTTCAATTCTGGATGCAACTTCCAACAGTGATCTTCATCATGACCATTCTTGTCACAATGAGTGCAAGAAAGTTTCTCATCCTTCTTAATTGTAGCTGCCTTCTTTCCTTTCCCTGTCTCTGCATTCTTAGAAGATTTCTTTACATCATTATCAAACTTGTCAATGAAAGATCCTTTACCCCTTGACTCTAAGTGTGTAGCTTGAACAGACACTTCATCCAAATTGCAAGGGTTCAAAACCAAAATGGAATGCCTAAGGTAGGAATGTAGACCTCCTATGTACTTCAACAACGTGTCTTGGGTGTACAAAGGAACATTCAAAGCAATAGCCCTTTTCCTGAACTCATGGGTGTACTCTTGGACAGTTTGACCCTTCCCTTGCCTAAACATTTGCCAGTCCATCATTAACTGCTGCATATGTCCTAAGGGATAAAACTGCTTCTTCAAAGCATTAACAAACTCTGCCCAAGTTAAACTGACTTTACCATGTTGTGAAACTTCTGCCTTAGACTTACTCTCCCACCAGGTTAAGGCTGTACCTCCTAAATGAAGAGTAGCTAATTGGATCCTATCAACATCATCAAATAGGTTCTGGACTCTACAGTAGACCTCTATTTGTTGTATCCAATCGTCTAATTTTTCAGCATTAAGTTCACCACAATATTTAGGCAAATCAAATTTTACATCCAGTTTAATTTTAGGTTTATACCCACTCTTGAAAAGATTAGAAGAAATAGAATGAGGAGAAGATGGAGAAGAAGGAGAAGGAGAAGAGGGAGGAGAAGAAGAAAAGGGATGATTTGGTTTCTTGCCACCATCTTCATGATGTTTCCCTTTCATGTCTTTGCGATCTTCTTTCTTCGACGAACCTTCTTCACGTTCCTTCCGTTCTTGTCTCTCCTGAAAAAGAATATCCACCTTAGCCTTCATCTCGAGGAATGCTCTTCGAAATTCCTGCTCACTGATTTCTTCAGGAACCTCCATTCCAGAAACTGACATCTTTGGAAATGATCTACGCTTTCCGATCTCAGGATCAAATTCTTCAAGCTTGCCTTCACCCTTTTGAATCCTGGATCTTGTTAGCATTCAAGAAAACAAATAACTGCAATAATAGTCAACTGAGCTCTGATACCAACTTGATCTGTGTAGGATCTAGACTAGATTGCAGTATTTAAATGCTTAACTTTTACAATGCTTTTACAATGATTATTTCAAGTTAATTAAAACGAAATTAACTTAAGGAAATAACAGAATGAAAGTAATATCAAGGTGATCATAACAGAAATTAACAAAACTGATAGAAGATGAGAGAGAGAAGAAGAGAAGTGCAAACAGTTGATAACGGAGTTCGTCACAACGTGACTACGTCTCCGGGTCCACTCCAATAGAGAGACCGATCCGATTAACTCCAAAAATCAATTACAATAGCACCATAACCATTCTCCAAGCATTTCGACAGCGTAACAACACTCTGTTATGCAAGAATGATTTGAAAACTCTCCAACAAGGCCTCTCTTTCGTCACCTCAGCATCAGGACTTCATCACCTGAAAAAAACTTGAATCACTCTCACCTTACACCCCTTTTTTATACAAAGAATTAACCCAATTTGGCCCTTAACCAAAAGATTCACAATATTCCCCTTATCTCTCCAAAATACATAAAAATCCTTATAAATCTCCCGTATTTGTATACAATTTTCAACCTCCTCCATTTTTAACATACTAGGATTATATTAATCCTTCACAAATATTTTTAACCCTTCAGTCTTTTTCTAATTTTCGGGTTTTGTTGCTTGAGGGGGTTACTTAACTTAAAATATTTAAAATTGGTGGGGTTTTGTGTTTAAGTTAAGGCATTCGGTTTTAAAACATTTAACAAAACACACCGATGCTAAATATATATCTTAAACCGCTTCGATGGCCCGTTGGTGGCTAAACCATTTTGGGACCCGGCCGGTGCGGGTTCAACTCCCATTGGCTTGTTTTTAAAACAAACTCCCACAATATTAAACAACAAAAGTAACTGCAATCTATAATTAGTAAAGCCGGCGGATGTGGTGCAATGGTGCAACGGCTGGCTATAATGGGAGAGGTCGTGGGATCAAACCCCAACCTCACTTTTGATAAAACAAACCATCAAATTCGCCGAAAATGAAGGGACACGTGTCGATCACTGATTCGTCGAGGATGCTGACTGTGTGCTGCCCATACTGCTGACTCATTGCTGACTGTGCCGACAGAGCACTGACGTGTCCCACTGACTGTACTTTCCGCCAACTCACCATGCCACGTGTCCAATCCTGATTCGCCAAACTTTGTTGACTAGGCGTACGGACTGCCACGTGTCACTCTGCCATTGGTCCGTACAAATTCCACATGTCACACACTGGTTTGTTCACATCAGATTCCGTACCACGTGTTGACGTCATCTGTACGGATGATGACGTCATCATTGTGCCTACTAGTCACCAAGTTAACCGAGAGCTTTGACCGCTGATAACTCTCGCATACGATGTCAGATTTTGACGAAACGAACGTTGCCGGAATCGTCTCGACGAGCTCTTCGCGATGACGCCGACTTCAAAGATTTTTGACGATGCCATTTTTTTTGCCTTCTGGACGCCCCTGATTCCAGTTTGACCGAAGGTTTGACCGGCCATAACTCGTGCAAACGGACTGCTTTTTGCTCCATTCGAGTTGCGTTGAACCAGGACGCTGAGATCTTTCTGATGGTGCAGATTCTGGAGAGAAATGAGACACTTCAATTTTCACTAAAAAATGTCCACCGGATCAATCAAACAGAGTCAATCGGAAAATAATCTTCAGAAAAACCGCAACTGTCAAATTGAGTCGCAACTGACATTTTTAACAATCTGTCCTAGTGAGTCACAATTGTTAGGGTAAAAGCCGCATGTGTCTGTCAAAAAAGTCCACTTTTACATAGTTTAGATATTACGAGCCACAACTGTCAAAATTCAAGTCATGCGTATATGCAAGCCGCATCTGTAAACAAAAAAACTGCATGTGCCTGTCAACAAGTTTAGGTTCACATAGTCTATATTCCGAGTCGCAACTGTTACTGTGAGTCACATCTGTCAAAACATAAACCACATCTATCACAAGTCAAAATCACATCGCATGACATTTGAAACCTATTTTTAGTCCAATCACCGCATGTGCATGCTAAACCGCATCCGTCAAACATAGAACTGCATCTGATAGGTGAACCACATTTGACTGCCAACAAAAACTGAGGAAATTGCAAATCGAGTCCAAAAGCATAACTATAATTTTTTTCACTTCTATTTCTTAAGATCAACCTTGGACAAAAACTGGAAAACTTTGCTCAAAAAAACCTTGCATCATTATGTGTCATATACGTCTTAGTCATAGTCATCCTAAGTTGCATGCATTTAGATAATTCCGAGGAAATTGCATATCGTAGAATAGATAACTTTCCTCATCATTGGATATGTTCATGTTCCAATTTGTCACAATCATTGAACCTAGTCACTTTGGTCCTATTACTGAATCTTCCCAGCTCAATATTCTAGTTTGGGAAATTCATCTTGTCAACTGTCTTTGTCCTACAATCAGGTTCCTTGGTCAAATTCAAATCCTTGCATGCATTTATTCCATAGGTGGTAGGTTATACCCATTTTAGAATCATTTACCATCATAATCTACTCGAGATTTTGCATATCATCTATCCTACCATACGTCATCTTAGTATACGTCTTTTTAGAAATCATTTTAGCAACATCCTTTATTGTCATAAAATCTTAAAAACATAGAAATAGGACATATCATTTTTTAGACATAGTTTGCATTACCCCATTTTGGGCAACTTTTCATGGTCGAAACAAGGTCTCAAAAGAAACAAAAATAAATGTCAAACCCCATCGAATTTTTCAATCCTTTCGCAAATCAACCATCAGGGAAAGAAAGACCACACAAACCTTTGCTTGAAAAACATGTCACTAGAGACACACATGGAAAAATTTATATTGAAGACATAAACGCCGCTGTACAAGATCCTGAATTTGTATCCTTTATGGATGAGTGTTTGGAAAATGATCGCCAACGATATCTAGCAAAGTTGCTAGTAGAAGGTACCACACTACCACTAGGATTTGATATTCATACTTTGAAAACATTGTCTACTCAACCAATATAAACTGTGATGTCAAGTGTTTCTATTCCCCAAATCACCGCAGCAATACCAACTGGCATACCAACTCAAACATCGTCAATTGTGAACCCAACCCCTTTCAACATAACACAAGGTTTACAATTTACTGTTGGAGAAACTTCATCAAAAACCCCTTTGGCACCAACATGACTGGTAAGAGATCCAAAGTTGGCATGAATATTCCTATACCAAATCAGAACATTCAGACAAGAAATATTCCCAATCCAAATCAAAACATTCAGACATGGAATATTCCCAATCCAAATCAGAAAATTCAGACATGGAATATTCCCAATCCAAATCAGAAAATTCAAACATGGAATATTCCCAATCCAAATCAGAACATTCAGATAGGAAATATTCCCAATCCAAATCAGAACATTTAGACAGGGAAGATTCCTATATCCAAATCAAAACATTCTAACGAGATATATTCCCTCGCCAAATCATAACCCATCATAGAACATGGCATTTCAGAGCACCTACATTGATACAAACAACGTGAACAACATGTCCTTGAGACAAGTAGATGTTCTTCAAAACCAAATTCAAATGCTTCAACAATAGATGGAAAACATGTCTATGTTAGGCAAACGAACTATCTCAGTGCAAGATCTATGTCCATGTCCATTTGACAAAGCGTTTTATATGACACCCTTCCCCCATGGATACATTATACCGAATTTTACTAAGTATAATGGGAGGAAGAATCCTTTGGAACACATTAGAGAATTCTCAATGACATGCATGGACATATCATATGACCCCACATACTTTATGAGACTATTTCCGCAAACCCTTATCGGGATAACACTGGAATGGTTTTCTAAATTACCATATGGCATACGATCTTAGGGTGAATTTGCTGAGAATTTTGTCGAACACTTTGCCTTTAACATAGACAATGAAGTAACAATAGCTACATTGTGCCACACAACACAAGAAGATGGTGAAACTTTCACTAATTTCTTCCAGAGATGGAGAAGTCTAGCTAGCATATGTCTAGTTGAAATACCAAAAAAATAGAAGGTCACAATATTCCTTGAAAACATCAATCCAAAATTGAGAGGTGACTTAAGGGTACATTGTTGTACTTCATTCCTAGACTTGGTACAAAAGGGCATCATCCTTGAAAAAGGCCTTATTGACAAAGGCGAAATAAAAGTACCAGACAGAAACCCAGTTGTCCAACATCAAAACACACCTAATGATAGAAACAAATTCTGGTCTAGAAACAAAAATGTTACAAATGATGATATTGTTGATGCTAAAACCATACATACAGGATCAGTTATCACACTTAGAGGTTACAACCCCAATCAAGACATGATGAATAGTCTAGATCAAATAGCCAATTATGTCCAAAATTCACAACAACAATGACCACAAAGGAGATTTCCTACACATGAATTTACCCCTTTGGGGCAACCAATCGAGACAATTTTCAAAGAACTGATCAAACATAATCTCATTAAACCTTTGGAACTAAGAGAGTATGATCTTGGATAGTTTAAACCTTCATGGTAGGACAACAATGCCTATTGTGACTATCATCGAACAAAAGGACACAACCTACAACAATGTCGACAATTGAAGAATATTATCCAAGACTTTGTTGAAAACAGAACCATAAAGGGCAATGGGCAGAAAAATACCAAGAACAATGATCATAAGGTCTTCACAGACCCATTACATGACCACACGAAAGGGAAGGCCTCTAGTTCGGGAACCAAGAATAATCCATCAGCCAATTATACCAATACTAAGTATGACTATGGTAAAGGAACAATCATAAATCACCTCCGAGCTAAAAATGAAAACGTCATTACCATCGTCATTAAGAAGCATCTGGAATGTGCTGTAAACACACACAAAACTAAGATAACTATTCCAGGTCCTTTTGAGCCACCTACGCAGACTTCCAAGTTTAAGTACAATCTCCTCGATCAATTGAGTAAAACCCCCGCACAGATATCCATTTTGGAACTATTGAATTTATCACTTGAGCATCGAGCCATTCTTGACAAAGCTTTACAGAACATGATTGTTCCTACAGACTTATATGTCAATTGTTTCAAAGAAATGGTGGGATATTTAACCAACTCACATCATGCCACATTTTCCCAACAAGATTACTCAACCGAAAAGTCTGATCATAATGACCCATTACATCTTGAAGTCCTAGTCCATTAAACCAAAGTCAGATGAGTCTTGGTAGATGGAGGAGCAGGTTTGAACATGTGTACCCTAAAATTGGTTAAGGCATTAGGATTCTTAGAAGAATGCGTAGACACCTCTAAGAGTATAGTCATCAAGGCTTACAATGATGAGGAAAGATCAGCCAAAGGAGTTGTCAAACTCCCTATCAGAATTGGCCCAACAATTATAAACACCAGCTTCCAAGTCTTGGATCTCACCCTTCCGTATAACATGTTGTTAGGTAGACCTTGGATACACACAATGAAAGTTGTACCTTCAACATATCACCAATGTCTTAAATTCCCGTATAATGGCATCAAGATCACGAATGATGGTGATCCAGATCTGTTTCAATATTGTACAAGCCTAAGGGAAATTCCACAATGACATGTACCAATTAACCAAGAAGCTTCATCATCCACTTTATCCCTATACATTGATCCATCACATCTTACCAAGTCCATTTCATTCAAACCAACACCATCCACTCCTAAGGTCGAGATCCAAGACAAACGCTGTGGAGAATATTACATAAAGGCATCATACTGTGTCAGTCAATTGGTTTCACCTAAGGCATATGGCTTACCCATGGAAGATAGAAGACAGTTAGTAGTCACATTTCATGTTCCCCCTACAATGACATTGATCCAAATGGGGAGATTTAAGTGAAGAAATTGTGGATCAAGGTGATATTACCTCCTGGTTGTACCAGGAAGACAATGAATACCCCTCGCCATCTATTCAAATAGATAAGAATCAATATGGAAAAGGCTTTAAGATAATGTAAAATGAAGGCTATGACGAGCACAATGGGTTAGGACTACATCAAAATGGAAGGACGGAACCGATCACTGTCTCACCATGACTGAAATACCTAGGGCTAGGGTTTCAACCGCTTAGAATTGGGTTTCCTAGTACTTCGTCACCATTTCAAGAGGAAGTGAGTGCTTGTGCAGACATCAAGATATCTCATGAACCACTTCCCCCAGTTTATGATGAATCTCTCGACTCAAGCGATTGTAAATGGGATTCCCTTTCCTCTACCAGTACCATGAACATATATGCTCTATTTGGAGAATTGGACCTAAAGATAAAACCTGTACCAAAACCATCTAGTCCCCGTCATAGGAAGCACTTGTCCAAAGAAGAATGGCATAAGAAATATTATTGGGAAACCCTTGATCATGCATCTTGGGGACCTGACAAACCATCTTCTGATGACTCAGCCCTTACAATAGTCCCACATCAAATTTTACCTACCCATAGGAAAAAGAACAAGGAGTTAGTCCAAAACTTTTGTGACCATGTCAACCACTCTATATTCACCTTGTCAACTTCTACTTTTAATAACTCTGATGATGACATGCCTCTCATATATCTTGAACTTATCTATTGGGATCAACAAGGTACACCCATCATAGACACATTTGAGAACGACGAAGCAATAATTGAGTTCATGGGACTTCAAGAAGGCATACCAAGAGGGGATCATAAAGCTGGTTTTACCATAGACTTGGATGAAAAAACATATTTTGGGGAGTCTATTTACACCTCTAGTTGCAAAAATGAAAATAAAAAGAAAAATGATGAGTCCCTAGGTGAAAACCGAAAGGCGCCTTTGGACAAAGAAACAATCAAAATAAAGGACGTATCCGAGGGAGAAAACCTCTCTGAGGCACCCAAGGATAGAGGTTTAAATATTCTCCTAGTGGAACATGAAAAGTCACTAATGCTAGTAGAAGAGTCTATTGAAGTCAACATAAATACAAAAGAAAACCCTCGACACATATACTTTGCAACATCATTGACAAAGGCAGAACAACCTGACTTTAAGGACATCTTTGCAAAGAGACAGATAAAATTTGCATGGTCATACGTTGACATGCCTGGGTTGGATCCAAACCTAATATTGCACCATCTACCATTGCAGCCTAGTATTAAGCCAGTCAAACAAAAGTTAAGGAAAATGCATCCATAAATTGCTCTATTGGTCAAAGCAGAACTTAAGAAACTCTTGGATGTTGGATTTATAAGAACTATAGAATATGTAGACTGGATTTAAAATCTTGTACCAGTGACTAAACCAACTAGGGGCATCCGCATTTACACAAACTTTAGAGACATCAACAAGGCATGTCCTAAGGATGACTTCCCTTTGCCGAACATAGACATGATAGTAGATCTTACAGCAGGATACGAGATGCTATCCCTTATGGATGGTTTCTCTGGATATAACCAAATCAAAATCATAGCTAAAGACCAACACAAGACAACTTTCACATGTCCATGGGGCACATACTGTTGGAATGTTATGCCTTTTGGGCTTAAGAACACATGAGCTACCTATCAATGAGAAATGACTACGATTTTCTATGAATTTATACATACTCTCATGGAAGATTATGTAGATGAAATTATAGCTAAATTAGAAACAAGGGCAGATCATTTGAAGGTTCTAGACAAGATATTCCAAAGGCTAGAGAATTACAACGTTAGGCTAAATCCAAAGAAGTGTGTCTTTGGAGTAAAATCAGGGAAACTTCTAGGGTATATCATTTCCAGAAGAGGCATTGAAGTAGATCCAAAGAAGGTAAGAGCTATCATAGAAATGCCTCCTCCAATCAACATTGGTCAATTAAGAACACTACAGGGAAGATTACAGTCCATCAGGTGTTTCATTGTACAACTGGCAGACAAAATACACCCATTTTCACATTTACTCAAGAAAGGAGTACCATTTGTGTGGACACCTAAATGTTAGGAATATTTTCAAAAAATCAAAGACTATTTTCTCACTCCACCTTTCTTAATGCCACCTAAAGATGGAAAACCATTGATACTATACATTTCAACAACTCAGTTAGCATTAGGAGCTCTTCTCACACAAAATGATGATGAAGGTCATGAGAGAGCAGTGTATTACATCAGTCATACCTTGGTGAGATATGAACTAAATTATGTCAACATAGAACGTGCCTGTCTTGCGGTAGTCTTTGATACTCAAAAACTTCGACACTATATGTTCAATCGCAAATAATGTTGGTTACAAAGATTGATCCCCTCAAATATCTCCTAAGTAAAGCAACATTAACAAGACAATTGACTTAATGGATTATGATACTTAGCGAGTATGACATTCAATATGTAGAGAGGAAGACTATAAAATGATAGGTGATTTCAGATCAGTTAGCAGATGTACCTATGAAGGCAGACCATCTTTTAGTGGCGGATTTTCTTGACGAATCTATCTTCACAATTGACACTAGAACTGAATGGAAATTATAATTTGATGGGTCACATACAAATTGTGGTTCAGGAGAAGGTATCCTATTTGTTACACCTCAAGGCGATACCATTCCTAAATCATCTAAGATTGCTTTCCCTTGCACCAACAACATAGCAAAGTATGAAGCCTTAGTGACAGGATTAAAAATGGTAGCTTAGTGGAAGATTAAGAGTCTACATGTTTTTGGCGATTCTCAACTTGTAGTCCGGTAAGTAAATGATGATTATGAGACTAAGGATGAGAAACTGCCCCCCTACAAGCACATGGCTGACAGTTTCAAGTAGTACTTTGATGAAATTACCTTTCAAAAAATACCACATATTTAGAATAGGGCTGTAGATGCTATGGAAACCATAGGTTCCTTATTGGATATTCCCAGCAATGTGCCTAAGTTTGAGTTTTTGGTTGAACAGTTGTTGGTCCCCGCCTATGATGTCCCCAATTCTATGATGGTGTGTACAATTTTTGGTCCTACTTCACCTTGGTATAAAGACATATTTGACTATCTAACTGACCGAACTTTACCTCTAGACCTGTCAAATAATCAACGCCGAACCTTTATCCGTAATTTAGCTAAGTACACCATCATCAGAGATACCCTGTATAGACGTACCTTAGATAATGCCCTAATGAGATGTCTCGATGTTGAAGCACAAAGAAATTTGCGAGCGGTGTATGAGGGTATATGTGAATCCCATTTGAGTGGTCCTACTTTAGCCCATAAGATTATGAGATTAGGTTATTATTGGCCTACAATGGAAAAAGACTCATATATCTTTGTAAAGAAATGTAGATAGTGTCAAATACATGGAGATTTGATAAGAGCACCATCACAGGAGCTTTGTTTGATTACATCACCATGGCCCTTTTCCCAATGGGGATTGAACTCATAGGTAAGATACATCCTCCATCATCCAACAACCATAAATTCATCATAACCGCCACCAAATGGATCGAAGCTATTCCCATGACCTACATCACCGACACACAAATATCCAAGTTTACCCTAAACTATATTATTTTTTCGTATGGTGTACCCCGATCCATTATCACAGAGAACGGTCACCCATTCAAAAACCAAGAAGTATGCCATCTATGTAACGTCAGGTTCACCAAATGTAACGTACATTTTATGGAAAGATTAATGCTATAGCTACATAGATTTAAAATGATCAAGTCTAATCTAACAAATAATCTAAATCAAAACAACAAGGAACGAGTAAATGAACATGAATAAATCAAAACAAATAATTGAAAAGATTTCATCGAATATGCGTCCACTCCTTCAAATTATCTCGATTTCCCTTCTCCATTTTGTTGTTTCAGTATTCTTGCCCTCAAATTTTCAGTATTGATGCAAGCATAACCTTGTTGAATGTCTAAGAAAAATATTGAAGATAAGTTTCTTCTCAAAAGTGTATTGATTTTGGGAGGAGGAATAATGATAATGACATGCCATTTTATAGATTTTGGGTTTTCGAACAATCGACTCAGATTCAAAGAGAGATCGACGAACGAGATTGATGAATGTCGTGCGATGTGAGTTATGTGTCAGATAGAACATGAGTTAGAAAAGGCTACAAGATAAAGATTAAATTAGAATGATAACTTAATCTCGTGTCAAGACTGTTCGAAAATAGAAAGAACACAAGTTCCAGATTAAATAAACAATTTAATCTTGAGTTAAGAGTCTTTGAAAACAGAAGAAATAGAATTTGAATGTCAAAGACAAAGTTAGAACTTGAAGAATAAATAATTCAAATGCATATATGAATTAATTAATTAAATATATATATTCAATTAATAAATGCTTCCATGCATATGAGTTAGAACTAGTTAACTGACTAGTTGTGACAAAGAGTCCTCTCGCAGAGACGATCAGATATCGAACCTGTAGATAACTGGCGGATTTAAAATAGATCTTGAGTCAGAAGGTGAGTGAATGATTTATATAACTGAATGACAGAAGAATGCGACATAAACAATTAATAATGAATTAAATGTTAATTTAATTCAATATTCGAAATTGAAAGATTTAATTAAATAAATAAAGATAATTTATAAAATTTGACTGTTGAAAAGGTGGAATTGAATAATTAAATAATAAATATTTAATTATAGTTGAAGGGGGTTTAAATTGAATAATTAAATAATAAATATTTAATTATAGTTGAAATATGACAAAGGGGGTAATTTAATTAAGAAGGAAGAATTAATTAGTTAGCGACATAATTAAATAAATATGTTTTATTTAATTCATCAAGTTGAATAAAGGGTCATAATGAATTAGTGAATTAATTAAAAAAGGGTATTGTTGATGGTGAAAATGATACAAACAATGTTTAAACAAAATATTTCTACTCTATTTCTCCTGAAAAAGAAAGACAACATATAGTAGCCTAACTCCCAAGGTCCTGGTAGTTGGTTCTCAATTGTCTGGTGTCACTCAATCGGTCCTGCAACTGTAATATTCAAGGGGCCTGTGCTGGTAACAAAGAATACAAGCAATGACTTGTTCATCGAGCTATTCTTCACAAAGAAAAGAGGTTTTTAAATAAAAGAAAAAGATAGATCAGAGGGTAAATAAGTAAACATGAATCAAACTTATCTAGCATCCGAACATATATCTTCAACAATGAATATTTTTCCAACAGATCAAGAAAACCAAAGCATGACACAATTTATAGAATAATCCATACTATTGCATGCATCCAAGGTGCTTATTTTAACATCACAATTCACATATCACAACTATTTCAAATATTTAAAAGAACACACATTCATTCATTGCCAAGATCATAGATCAACAAAATTCAATAAATTCAATTCACCGATAATCTAACAAGATAATCTTTAAATCTGGTTTCTTCTAAGGATTTTTATCACAAAATAAACTCTTATGCTTCAACACAATCACTGAAATATAGATAGATTATAACTTATCAACCTTATCAAGTAAAACAACTTAATTCTAACACCATATTGCGTAAACCTGTAATTTTATTTAACTGTAAAAATGAAGTAACAATGTATCTCTGTAACAACTATGAAAAATTCTATCTCCTAATATCAGGTGGCCAATTCTATTCTCTATCAACCGAACCTTACAATATGATACCCCATGGGTATTTATAGATGTACAAAATTCGGAAGTCCCCTTCTATTTTAAGTTGAATCCACCTTTTTCAGGAATTAAAGCCTTCTTGGAAACTCAGATCAATTTTATCTCGAGTTCCTTACATTAACACATTCAACTAAACTGAAGAAAAGAAAGTAGAATGGAAGAGAAATCTATGCGCCTCAAATTGCCAGTCCTGCATGCAACATGCAAAGAAGAAAAAAGCCATGCATGCATGAGATTTATGCATGTGAAGTTTGTTCCACAATGTATTCATCATAGCTAGAGAAGAATTGTTGTAATATGTCTAATTCCGGTCCATCCACCCAGCTGTCTTCAAACTTAGTTCTTTCCAACTCCGCTACAACAAACCCTCTCATATCTTTCAGCTTTGTCAACTCTCTCTTAGTTTCCCTTATCTCTTCTTTGATATCCATCAATCGATCTGTCAGCAGATCTTCACCGTCATCTCCTTTTTACATAACTTATTTGAACCTTTCAGTCCACTTCTCCTTTATTTGGTTTAAAGGTAAACCCTCCTTTACTGGTACATTCACATTCACATTCACAATGATAGCAATAATGACCTCCAACTCCTCAAATTGTTCATTTAGATCCTTAACAGAATCTTTAACTTCATTTCTATGTTTGTATATAAAATCTTTTCTAAACCGGAGTATACAAGAAGTCTTTTCCAGGAAATCTTTATTATCTTCTTCCAATATCGACTGTTCTAGAAGGGTATTTTTAGGCAATTTGTTAACTTCTTTCAATTTCTAGTTGTATCCTTTGTACTCCTCCTCTTGTGCTTCCAATGTTTTAACATATTGATTCATTTCTTCTATCAGTTCCTTAGTCACTTTGTAAACCCCAAAACTATCTTCCAGTACTTCGTTTATTTTCTTAATTCAATTTATCAACCGACCGATCCAACATTTCTACCTTACCCCTCACCTGTACTAAATCATCTACTTCCTTCTTACTCAACAAAACTGAAGTCTCAATAGTAGCAACCTGTTGTGATCTTGGAGCAAAAACATTCTTAAGGAAAACATGCAATTGATCTAGTTGAGGCTTAAGCTCATCCTTCCTTTGTTTATCCTTCAACATCCTTGACTTGGTTGTGGATGCTACCACATCAATTAAATTCATTTGCTGATCTCTGGTAGGTCTCCCCAAATTAACAGTGCCTAGCTGATAATCTATCAATTGCATGTCTCCTGCCTCCTTGTCTATCATGGGTATAACACATTCAGCCACAATTTCTCCTTTGTGAGTTAACCTAGTAGAATGCAGGATCTTGGCCTTCTTTTTAGGCCTTTCTCTCTCAATCTCCTTCATCATATCCTCCCAATTGAGAGGTTGAGAAGCTGTTGATGCTCTCTTTTGAAGATCTAATTTCAACCAAGTGGGAGCACTTGGAGTAACAATCATCATAGTTGAAGAAGAGGAGGCAGTAGTAAAAGGAGGTTGCACATTTATTTGAGGTTGAGAATCAACCCTCTGTTTCTGTTGCTGCTCTTGTTCCACACTTTTTTGTGCCAACTTTTCAGATTCCTCCTTATCCTTTTGTTCTTGTACTCTCTTATCTTCTTCATCCTTCTTCAACCATTCTTCTTCTAATCTTTCCTTCTCCAATTCCCTTTTTCTTTCTTCCTCTAAAGCTTTAAGCTTTTTTGCATCTTCTTTTTCTTCTTGTTTCTTTTTTATCAGTTCTTCAACCTCTTTCTCCTTTTGCAATCTTTCTGCTTCCTCTTTATTTTTGTGAGCTTCTTCAACAAGCTTTAGATTAGCCACCAAAACTTCTCCCTCCCTTCGGTGTCTTGTCTTTTCTTCCTCAAGATCGTGAATTTTCTGTATCAATTCTAGTTTATCATTCTCCTCCTTAACCTTGAGCTCATGCTCTTTTTGCCTCTGCTGCTTCTCTATTTCATCAACTTCTATGTGTTGTTGCTACAGTATGGTATCAAATTGCATCTTGGCATCAATTACCTTTTTTTTCTCTATTGTTGCAGCAAGTGCTTGATCATCAACTTCCTTCTTGGCTTCTTGAAATAATGCCCACTAATCCTCCTCTGTCAACACCTATTCAATATCCTCTTCTAGAGGCATATTTTCTTGCATATCCCTCTCCGACAGAGTCTCATCAGATTTTGTTCCAATATCGTGAATTTCTACCTCTACTTCTTTTCCCTTCATGGTTTCAACAATATTATGAAGTGTCCCTTTTTGCACTTCTTCACTTTTCCATTTTGCAAGTGGGACTTGAGTAGAGGATTCACCTAATGTAGGTGTTGAAGCAACCGGTCCTATTTGGGCATCTCCCTCTTGTGTCTTTGGTTCATCTTGAGCCGCTGCTTCAAGCTCAATCTCTTCAATGTCTGGAGGGAGGAACTCCAAAGGCTCCTTGGGAGGTGTCTTTCTTTTGATCCTTTTATTTCCTTTCCCCTTTTTAGGAGCTGGTCCTTGAGGAGTTTTGGTTCTTAGAACCACCCATTGAATGCTCCTATCCAAGACTGCTTGCCCTATCTGCTTAATGTTAATGGTTTCCTCACTGTCCCAGTCAATCAGATCAAGGCTTTTAGTCCCAATGTTTAAATCTTCATACAATGGATCCAATACAACTCCATCATCCACCAATGTGTCAGGAATGTCATTTCTAATCCCAAGCTTTGCCATAAGTGAGATGGGTAACCACCCATAATTCTTCTTCCTGAGGTCATAATCATCCTGTCGGTCACTCCAGAAATCTTCCAACAAATTGAAATGTTTATAAAAAACAAAAGGCAACAAGGCATTCATTTCATTTTATTCTTGAGTTGTATACAAACCTAGTTTTAGATGTATCAACTCACTACACACTACCTTTTCTCCCACTAGATGCTGATAGCTGTATTCACCTAACAACATGGGGAACTTATGGCATCCTGCCTTGTGTTTCAATGCAAACCGAGCATTAACCCCCAAAGCTTGATAAACAAATTCCATCAACACTATCCTATTATTGCAACATCTTGGCAACAAATGTGGATGACCTTCAAATCTAGCTAGCCTGAAGTATGTGAAATTGGGGTATTGAATGTACCAACATCCCCATTCAGTGATAAATGCCATAGCTTCTTGGCTTAGTCTGTATCCTGCATCTCCGTTGAGTTGGTTAATGATCACATATATGAATGCATCATTAACCCTTCTGAATTGAGTCTCAGCAACCTATAGGGACAACTAGTTATAATGATCCCATACTTTCTTCTATCCCTCAACCTCTCCTATTGTCCCCACTCTATTCAGACCTGGGAAGATACCTACTCTTGCTGCTGCATACACAATATAAGAAGTCATGAAAAAGCATTTAGTTTCCCTAATCCTGGTCAATTGATCATGAATGGCATCTAAAAAAATCATCGACCAATCAAATTGTTGGGTGCCATTTAAGATTATCTAGATGAAGGGAAACATCCACTCCTAGAAGTGAAATGCATCCCTCTTCCCAAAGGCCCTAGCCAACGTCACGATCAAATCCGATACTTCTTTATAAAAATCTGCCCTCTTTGGTTGCTCATGAAGTTTAGTTAGGGATTTCTTCTCTGTCTTCAACCATTTTTTATTCAAGTGAGCCTTGTTCGATGCCTTGTATTTGTTGTATTTCTCCAAAGCTTCAGCCTCCTTTAACTGTACCAGGTTCTTTGGATCCGGGATACTAAACATAATTTAGAACATTTGAGTTGTGAGATCAATGATTACATTATCTTGTGAATCCATACATTGTCTAGTGGCTGGATTGTAAGCACTAGTTGCTGTCATAATCAATTCCGGGCATTGGATTGATAGAGGAAATACTGTGATGTGAGCCAAACCGGAATCCACTATTCTTTTAGTTCTAGGTGTCACATCCTCATTGAATGTGTTAGCATATTATTCCTCAAAGTTGTATTGGCCCAGATTAGTATCAGTTATGTCAGACCAATCTGATGCTACTTTACTTGCAATGGCAACATGACTCCTGTGGTTATACCTCAAGGTAAAAGGTAATTGTTCTGGCTTGATCTTCTTGGGCTTAGCTATTGCCTTTGATGTTCCTATAGGCCGATTCCTTTAGGAAGCTTCTCATGATGTTCCCGACATTATTTAGCTTTCCTACAACAAAACCTCTAGTTAGATCCTTCAAAAAACATCTCAAAATATGTCTTAAAAATATACCTTTTTATACATATATCGGAGGTGGAACTAGGTAGAAAAAATCCTAAACAATCCCCTTTTAACATACTTCCGGGCTCAGAGCCAAAACTGTTATTGATATTTCAAAAACAAGAAGCGGGCTCAAAGTCGAAATTGGAATGGTGATCGGAACCGGAACTGGAATGGAAACAGATTTGGTTTCTTTCAGATTTTCTATTTTCATATTCCATTTCAGTTCCACTTTCGCTTCTTCCAAATTTATTGTTAGTTTGAAATAAATCTTTTCACCATAAGCGGAGTCGGAGACGGTATGTGAAATGGAATTGACACTAATTATAAAACATGCCCAAAAATCTAAATCAATTTCGATCCCACTTCCACTTAGGTTGACCATGATGTCATAAATGTTTTTAATAGTTTGATGCATAACTTCATGATTAAGGACTAGGTCATATTAAACAAAAAAGGGGCTAAAATATAGCATGATAAGACCATGCCCATATGACCGAGGGGCGATTATACTTTTAGGGCATCATATTTAACATTAAATGCGAACACAAAAATGCATTAAGAAACCCTCGATATAAAAACTAGGGCACAAATTTAACCCTTCCTAATTTAGCCAAATGAATGCGCAACAAAAATCCTAAGTAAAAACAAGATTTAACCAACCCTAACTCACTGTAAAACCTGAATTTAATCTATCTCATTGTAAAAACCCTAATTTAGTCTACGTAATTAAAACCCAAAGCAACATGACGTGATCACAACAAAAACATGAAAACGACCGTGCCCTAAAACAAAGAAAACCATATACAAAAGCAAAAACGAAGACAAGAACAATAAACAAACAAAGAAAGAAAAACTAAACATGCAAACCTACTGAGAATCACGAACTCGCCCAAAGAAAAATGATCTAACAGAAACAAGAAAACACGAAAGTAAATAAAAGAAGAACAAGAATGGGAACCCTACCTCGAACGCAAATAAATAGCCTAACTCCCTGAAGCAATCCGCAAGCAACTGTCTCCGTTCAATCGATTCACTCCAGAAAAGCTCCACTGTTGGTCTACTTCACCCTTCAATTTCTTAACAATACTAATGATAACTACTCGTTTAATCCATAATTAAGGAAAAAATCAGAGGTTCTACCTACACATGGTAGCTATCATTAATGCATTAAATGCAGTAGAGCGGAGTCAGAACTACAGAAGAACTAGCACATCACTGCAGTGTGACTTCAGTAAAAAGTCAATGATAAAAACCCGACGAGAGCGGAATCAGAATGGAAACGGATTTGGGAATTTGAGTAATTTCTCAAGTTGGTTCCCATTTCGGGTCTGATTCTACCAACAAAGCATAAAACAAAACAAAACAAAAAAAACTGATGGAACGAGCTTTGATTTTGGAATTTTGAATAAAACACCGGCTTAACTTCCACTCTAGCTCCGACTCCGACAAAGACAAGAAAAAAGGTTAAAAAGAAAAACAATTAGGATGGGGATCAAAACAAGTTTCAAAACCTGATTCGGTTCCGATTCCCATTTCGACAGACTAAACCAAATAAAATCAAAGTGTTGGAAACAAAAGACTCCAAACTTTGTTTGAAAATCAACCAAGGCTAAAAATATAAAGGGGGACCTATTTTGACCAAGGCAAAAGATGGGGTGTTTATGCAAGGCATAACAAGTATTTAATTAATAGAGGAAATATGTGTTAGAAAGGGTAATTAAATAATAAACATTATTTAATGATGACCATGGATAATAGAAAATTATTTCGAAAGTGGTGCTCGCAAGCCTAGACCAATTTTCGGTGTCTACAGTTTTCCCCCATCAATACAATGTTGTTTCAACATTGTGTCAAAGAAAATATGCCCTGATTGTGCCCCAACATGAAATAGGTTAGGGTATGCCCCCTCGGCAAAATTGACAAATTTTTGAAAAATTTCAAAAATATCAGGAAATATTCTCGATAAGTCAATTTGATGGTCAGAAATGCTATGGAGTTGACAAAATTGAATTTGGATGTGTTATGGACATGTACGGGTCAATTGAAGTTGGAAGGTTAAGCGACCAATAGACAAGGTCAAAAGAAATGCCACCCAAACCCTAGGTAGTCTTGTCTTTCCCTGATTTTTAAAAGATTTCTCTGATTGTTGGATGTGTCTATGTTTGAGATCATATCTAATGGTATAATGTCATTGGTTCCATCGTTATCAATTTGATTACCAGTGAAAACATTAGTCTGAACTGTAGAGATACAAAATATTGTACCATCATACACATAGTTGGCACTTTTAACTTTAACGTTTGTAGAAGAAGATTCTCCCTTTTCGTAATTTGGTAAAGAATCTTTAAATGCAGTACGATCATTGTTAGTTTTATGTCCTTCTACCAATACCTTTTTATTATCAATCAAATCTTAGACTAGATGTTTTAACTCCATACAGTCATTTGTCTTGTGTCCCTTGTTATTATGAAAGTTACAATAGTCTGCGTCATTCCACCAAGGTGGTTTTACTTTTGGATCCAAATTTTTTGCTTCACATGAGGTGATGAGTCCATTTGCAATAAGTTCTCTCATTGTTGATTCTAGTGTTTGTGTATGTGGTGTTTCAGTTTTAGTTGCTTTAGGTGTTTCTTTTAATCGATTGACGTCAAAATCTTTTGGAAGTTTTGCACCTGATTCCACTAGCATCAAAAGGTATTTTTCGATATCTTGATCTAAGACCTTTTCCATAAATTGATGGAAGTTTGGATCTTGCTGTGTTGTTTGGATGCCTTCTTGGTTTATTTCATTCATGTTATTTTGGTGGAGTCTACTCCAAGGATTTTCTTCAGTCATGATGTTTGGTGTCTCAATTTCCTTTTCGTTAAGTTTTTGTCTTTGCAACCTTGTCAAAATTGGCATACAAGCGTTGGTTATACTCACTAAACTTTGATCTTTTCATTGGGTTGGTTGTCAAGGATATTAACTTAAGTCAAATAGAATGATAAATTCTATTGATGAGACTAAGTTAACATTTTTTATTCAGTTTTGTTTCTTGATTGTGGTATGAGAAAATCTTGATAAAGAAACCTGATGTAATAATCTAGAATTTGTGTGATACTTTAGACACCTTAAAATTGCAAGATCTTGGTTCAATTTGACAAATTTTGACTTGTAAGTCCTATCTTTCCAAGTTTAAGACACTGTTTGTACTTAGAAAAAGTTTTCATTCTAACAAAGATCCTAGTTTTGATGTTATCAATCTGATATCAATTTCAATTTGCTCTCTGTTTTCTTGTTCTATGGATGTGCTATAATAGACAATCAATGCACTAAAATAGACTGTACACGTGCTACAAGAAATGGTGTATGCACTGTCAAACAAGGTGAATGCGTTAAAACATACTGTGGATGTGCTAAGATACTGTTAAATAATGCAGACAGACTGTGTAGATGCGCCGTAAGATATGGTAGATGCACTAAAACAATGGTTACATGTACTACAACAAACCGTGTATGCGCTATAACAGATGATCAAAATGCTAAAACAAAATTTGTATGCGCTAAAAGACTGGGTGAATCCGCTAAAATAAATTGTGTATGCACTAAGTTCGAAGTTGACTGGATGTTCACAGTTTTGTCTATTTGTTTTCATTTTTTGCAATATAATGTTTAATTCCCAGGTGTGATTTTCTAACCAGTGAAGATAATGGATCAGTGTTGTGATTGTAAATCTCAGATTTTGGTACTCTATTGGGATGATTATTTTGAAAAAAATTCACACAATACAACCAGATTGTAATAGTTTGTTTCAGATTCTATAAATTAAACATATAGCGAGTGTTCTAAAATTTGGTTTGATTCTTTCATTTCCACAGATTTGACACAAAACAAACAGTTCAAGAACTTTTCTAACTCAAATAGGTCACTTAGAATATCACAACCCATAGCTTGCAACTATGTCAGCTCACACAACCTTGTCACCCCCTAGAGGGCGCCCGTGTTTTTTCCTTTCCCAAGTCTTAGCCAAAGTCAAATCCTTCAATTTTGGCCAGGGTCTTTGATAGTTATATGGTGAGTGTCTTGGGGGCAGATTCTCCCCTCCCCTTGTACTGTGATATAAAAAGAGTTCAAAAATTGACACAGTTGGATTCTACACTAAAGTTCTTAGATAGGTTATTTGTTTAGAGTGACAATTGATAAACTCCCTCAAGAGACCTCCCAATCTTTAGAACAAAGATTTTGGGGATGGTTATCTCGCAAACTTTCATTGAATTGTGGGTTTCCCCAAATTCACTTTTTATTAGAGTGGGTTGGAAAACCTGGCTTTGGTTGTCCCCACTTAAGTCATTCCTGTAGGGTGAGTATTTTTTCCCACTATGACATGCCTTCTAAAGGATTTAATAAAGCGTAAATAGCAATTCTAGAATTTTGATCACCAGTTAAGGGGAGAGCATAGGCCTATTGCTTTTGATTCAAACTATTTGTCTAATTAATCTAGATGCTCTATTCTATCCAAAGGAAAAGCATATAAACAACTTAAATCCCTGCAAATATTGTTAGTAATTTCTATTTTTTTTCTTTGACCGACATATGTTTTCCAAGCAAATTGTCTTTGACAAGCGTATTTGGTATCTGAAACACAAAAGACAATATTTAGACTTCAATTTTTTTTAATTCTGTAAAAATAATCAGATGCACCACAACAATTATTAGATGAATTATAACATAACTAAAATGCGCTAAAAAGATCTATATGCTATAGGATATGATCAATGCGCTGAAAGAAAAAAGCCCTAACTGGTAACAATGAAAGTTTTATGTGCCAGAACAGTCGTCGAACACATTGGAGAATTTTGCTGATGCGACAAAACAATTGTCGAACGCGCTTGAGAATTTGGTAGATGCGCTAGAAAATCTTTCGATTGTGCTAAAATAAACATGTCAAAAACCTGTAAGGACACTTTTCAAAAAATAAATGTTAAATGTGGGGTTGTGCCCCACAGTGGGCACCAAAATGTAAGTGTGGAATAAGTAAAACACTTCTTAATAAAACATTATATCAAGATTTAACAGTAATTAACTAATTTAAAACTTGAAAGCGTCTCATTGTTTCCTATCTCTAAAGATTTATTAAATCACAGAGGGCTCTCTGATTCGGTAAGCACTGTTACCATTAAAATGACAATCTAGAGAATGGAATGATGCTAAATGCAATGATCTACTTCTATATTGTGATTTCTAAATGATATTGATGCTACTGTAAACTATGCTAACATGAAAACTGATGGATGGAAGTTACAGTAATCTATGATGCAACCATGATATTGATTCTACAAATGCTATGATTTCTATTGCTAAATGATTTTATGTTGAATTGCTTGAATGCTAAGATGCTTGATTGTTTTTTTTGCCTAGAGTAAGTTTGCACAAAGATGAGAGATCCCCCTTTCTTGTGGAGAAAGGCTATATATATAGATTTACGACAACAATTTTGTAAAGAGGCAGCACACCAAAGGCTTGGATTCAATTTGGAGAATTGAATGGTAAGAGATTGAGAAGCTTGAGCTGATCATGGGAATGGTTTCTCCCCATGAAAACATCATGCTAGATGATAGGAAGAATTAGAGGAAGGAGATTGAGAGATTGATTCCAATTTGTCTCCAATTTGTCTCCAAAGCTTTCCCGTGAATGCCAGTTGAATTAATTAGATATAAAATATCTAATTTTATTGGTGAGTGAATAGAGGGAATTGCCTTTATGCCTTTATTTGAATTTTTGGATTTATTCAAATTTAGCAAAAAGAAGATATGCAATTAAATTAAACAAATATTTGACATTTGCTTATTTAATAAAAAGGGATATGATAATTAAATAAAAACTTTAGGGCATCTTTATTTAATTTAGAGGAAACATGATTAGATAATTAAATTATACAAACTATTGAAGTTTGCTTATTTGATTAAGATAGGATAAATGAATAAATATAGAAGAAATAATAATGATAATAATTAAATAAGTAAATATAGAAGAATTAAAAGTGAATTATATAAATAAATATTTCTATTTATTTAATAATAGAAGAATTTAAGGATAATTAATCAAATAAATTGTATTTAATTAATTATATTATCCAGACCATTTTTAGGTGTATACACACACACATTGTAATCGTTTTTGAAACTTAATATAATTATATCTTACAAATAAAAAAATATTGAATTGAATGATATATGTATAAATTAGATAGGTTTATAAATAAAATAATATTAATAATAGATTATTAAATAAAGATAGTTTTTAAATGGTCATTTATGATATAGGGTATTATTCCTCTTGTCATCAACATTTAAATCTTTGCTAGAATATTTATTTTTACAAAAAAATACTTAAAATATGTTGAGAGGTATCTTTAAGAAGGTGCCTATTTTTAGGTCGAAGGCATTCCCTATATGAATGGACAACTTGCTTTTTGAAATCAACAATTATGAATTGAAGAGAAGGATGCAATAATTAATCACAATGGTCCACATTTTGCTTGCTATTCTCTATTTTTAAAAAAAAAATGATTTGACATTTAAAAAAAGTAGGCTTTTTACTTTAAAAACAAAGAAAAGAAAAGAAATTGATAAGATTGAAATGAAAACTAGAACTATATTTTATCAATATTTCAATTCTAATAACTTTCTCTATTTATGTTTTTAAAATGACTTAGCAATTTAGGTTTTTTTTTGAAAAACAAAGAAATAAAGTTGATAAGATTGAAATGAGAACTAGAATTATATTTTATTAATATTTCACTTCTAAAATAGTTAAACTTAATTTTTATTTTTATTTAATTATTTATTAACTTAATAAATTTATTATTTATTATTTTTATTAATATTTGTATTTTAATATATTTTGACTTTGTATTTAGTTTATTCTATTTTAGTATATAATTTAGACTTAAATTTTAAATTTATTTTAATTATTTATGTTAAAAAAAAATTTATTAGAATTAATTTAATTAATTGTCTTATTAAATTTTAATTATTGTAGAATAACTAGATTTTAAAATTTTATTTAATTTAAATAATAAAATAAATTTAAAACTTAAAATCTAAATTAAAAGTTAGAGAAAGAAAAACTAACTTTTGATTAGTCATTTCATGCCAACAATCCAAAGATAACACATGTCTAGGGGCTATGAAGTTATGCTCAAGGTAGTATGCCGTTTGATTAAGAATATGATAATTCACCTTTACGACCTCTTCAGTGTATCCATTGAACACTTGATAGAGAGAAAGGAGAGAGGAAGAGAGAAGGGAGAGGGAGATAGAGATAAGATATAGAGAGGCAAAGGGAGAAAACTAAGAAAGAAAGGAAGACATATATATATATAGTGAGAGAGAGGTAGAAATAAGGAGAAAAATGAGAAAGAAAAGAAATATATATACAGAGAGAGATAGATATATGCATACATATATACATATATAGAGAGAGCTATTTCTATCTTTGTCTCCCTATCTATCTCTATGTTTCTCATCATCTCTCAATCTCTCTCTTCTTCTCTGCCCTATTTCTCTCTATTTTTTTTCCTTCTATCTTCTCTCTTTTCCTCTCTTTTTTCCTTTTCATAATGTCTCTCTCCCTTACTCTCTTTTTCTATCCCTATTTATCTCCTATATAAATACATATCTTTGTCTCTCCCTCTTCTCTCCTTTCATATCTCCCTCCCTCTCCCTCTATATTAATCCCTATCTCCATCTCCACCCCCATATCCATCTCTATCTTCCTCTCTATCTCTCTCCCTATTGCTATCTCCTTACCTCTTCCCGCATCTCTCTCACTCTTTCTCCTATATTTCCCAATATATGTATCTCTCTCTCTCTCTCTATATATATATATATACACATATATATATATATATATACATCTATATATATATATATATATATATATATATATATATATATATATATATATATATATATATATATAGTATTTCCCTCTCTATCTCTATCTCCGTATGTCTCTCTCACTCACACACACACACACACACACTCCATGTTTCTCCCTCCCTATCACTATCTCTATATCTCTCTCACTCACTCACTCACAGACACACTCCCTATTTCTCCATCCCTATCTCTATCTCCTCCCCTCTATCACTTGTCTCTATCATCTCCTTTATCTCTTACTCTTTCCCCCTTTATCTCTATCTTCTCACCTATCCCTCTTTATATCCATATCTCTTCCTCTCTCTTCCTCTCCCTATCACTCCATCTTTCTATATCTCTTTGATTCTATCTCCTCTCTCTATTTATCTCCCCACCTCTACCTCCCTCACTCCCTCCCTTTCCCCCTATATATATATATATCTCACCCTCTCGAGCTATCTCCCATATTTATCTCTATTTGTATCTATTTGTTTACCTCTACTTCTCTCTATTTTTGTGTCTCTCTATGTCTCTCTCCACCCCTCTCGAGCTATCTCCCATATTTATCTCTCTTTGTATCTATTTGTTTACCTCTACTTCTCTCTATTTTTGTGTCTCTCTATCTCTCTCTCCACCCCTCTCTCTATATCTCCTTATATCTCTATCTCTCTATCTCTATCTCACCATTTGTATGTCTCTCCATCCCTCTCCCTTTATATCTCTCTATTTCTCCCCTTTTTATCTCCCTCTCTCTTTTTGCCCCCCCCCCCCTCTCTCTCTCTCTCTCTATCTCTCCCTCTCCCTCGCTCTATCTCTCTATTTATTTGTCTCCTTTTTCCTCTCTTGCTTTATCTTCATTTCTACCTCTATCTTCCTTTTTCCTCCTTTATCTCTAGACATGTATCCCTCTCTCCCCCTTTCCCTCTTCCTATACCTCTATATCTATGTCTTTTTGATTATCTATCTCTATCTCCATATTTATTATTTCATGTCTCCCTCTATATCTATCTTGTTATCTCTC
Source organism: Sequoiadendron giganteum (assembly GCA_007115665.2). NCBI lineage: Eukaryota > Viridiplantae > Streptophyta > Pinopsida > Cupressales > Cupressaceae > Sequoiadendron > Sequoiadendron giganteum. The sequence goes on from CM021108.1 coordinate 109,907,027, forward strand.
TATCTCTCTCTACCCCTACATCTCTTTCTCTCTCTACTTCTCTATATATCACTTCTTATCTCTATCTTTATCTCTCTATCTTTCCCTATCTCTCCATCTCTATATATGTATTTCTTCCATATCTATCTCTCTCTCTCTCTCTCTCTCTCTCTCTCTCTCTCTCTCTCTCCCTTTCCTTTTCTCCATACGCGTCTCCTCCATATCCATTTCCACCTTCATCTCTATCTCTATCTCCTTAGACCCCCTCTCTTTTGTGTGATCTTCCCATCTCTATCTCCCCCTATTTCCATCCCCTCTCCCCCTGACTAATGTAGGAGCATCCAAGCAGACTAGCAATCAACATCACCCAAAATATATTTCAATTGGAGTACGATTTCTCATTTTTGGTTTGCAATGAAATTTTGTGGTTCAGATAACAAATTGAAGTGACATTGTCATTTTCTATTGATAAAATGTCTTCTTTAAAATCCTATTTCTAGTTCATTTGTTCTTACAATTGACACTTGACTTTGCAATAGAGAACAAACAAAGTAAAAAGAATGAAAATGAAATTAGTGAATGACTTAATGAGTCACATTTAAAGTAAGGAAAAGAAAATTAATTCCAAGACAAATTGAGAGCTTCACCTATCTCCATGAATAGGAAAAGACACAAAATTACAAGAATAATAAAATAAATAAAGGTCGACTTTATGATGAAAAGGAAAAGGAAAAAAAATTGTATGGGAAGGGAAAGAGTCCCGGCTAGGAGGGGAGTCTAGAAGGAAAATAAAATAAATTAAACCAAAGATATGATTTCCCAAGCAGAAGAGAAGAGGAGGGGTTGCGCAGTGAAAGATGAGTGTCCACCAATTAAACAATAAAATAAGACATTACAGATTTGAGAAGTAAGGGGGTGACACTATTAATGAATGGCATGGTAAAAGTATGAAACAAAAATTAAATTAAAATAAAATAGCAGATGGGTTGAGATTTTTAGGAAAGAAGAAATAAGAATGTAGAAGAGATTTACGCCAGGTAGAAAGACAATTTTAAATCAAAATGAAATGCATTGCACAAGGGAGGGTCGCGACTGTAGGAGGAGGAATAAAATGCAGAGGTTTGCACTATATATGTGAAAGATAAGAAAATGAAGAGCGACTAATAAGAAGGCAAGACAAAGGAGGTCTCACAGAGTAGCGATGATTGAACTGGTGAAAAGAGGACCTTGAAGCCAGGGAAGAGAGAACGGTTAGAGGGGTTGCGCCAGCAGACTAGGGAAAAGAGAAATGTAGTATGTAAAGAGAGAAGCAATAATACATGCAAAGAATATAAGAGAGGAAGGAGAGTCGTGGGATTGTAAAGAGGGAGCAATTCAATAAAAAGAAATGAGAAAGGTCTTCAACAGGCCACGCCATATGGAGTAAGAACATAGACCATTGTTTGGGTTAGCATTGAGGATGATGAATATGGAAGAATGACATGGATAAGGAATAATAAATGACAGGAAGAGTGAACAGAGGACCGGAGAATAATAGCAAAAGCTAAAATAAGTGCACTTGAATCCATGTATAATGGGGTCGACTTGTCTTCAATTTCTGTTGTTATTGAAATGTGAATGAAATTAAAATTTGATGGTTGCAAAATTTCGGTGGAATTGACAGATGGTAATCTATGTTTAGTGTCATTTTAACCAAATCTTAATCGACAACTGATTGTCAAATTAAGAGAGCAATTGACTCTGAAATTCGTTCATTTGATAGAATTCTGAATCTTCTCTGCATTATTCACTCTTTCTATTGCAAACATAATATGGTTCTTTTGGTAACGAAGCCTGATTATCTTCCCAATTCAGAGGTGTTTCAATCATGTTTGAATTTTTGTAAGTGGATGCATATTTGATTTGAAGTTATCACTTCTTCATTGAAATCTTTGTTGTATAAACAATATCATTTTATAAATGGTCCACCAATTGACCTCATAGACTATGCAAATGTATGCAAAAAAATAGATCATTTTTTTTTGTAGTTGACCTTCCACACTTTTCCGTGTACTCATTGCACATCAAGATGCCATTACTAGTTTAATCAACTTAATATATACAAGTAAAATAAAATAATGCCTTGACAAAAATATATCAATTTTTTAATTCGTTTTAGCTTTTATTTTTTGTCGTCTCTAAAAATTCACTATCTTAAACTTATCTTCCAAAACCACTCTTTTTAAATTTAAAATAAACTCCTATAAATATTTGTTAGCTTTTTATTTTTCTATATATGTGGATGTTTTAGAGTTACTTAATATGACATTATTTATTGATGGTAAATGTGAATAGAATCACACATAAGATGAGTAGATCTATATGAATTTTTCAGATCACTATTTTGATTAACACATAATTTAAATGTAATTTTACTACTTTATATGATATATCAATATTATTTTAAAATTATTTTATTTCAATATCCAAATTGAATGATTATTAAAATATTATTTATTTCTAATGTTACGCTCATTAAAGCTATTGGTATATTATTACTCAAAAACAAAAATTCACCAATCATAAAAATAGTATTTTATTTTTTCATGTTTAAACTACACATAAGCAACAAACAGATCATTGACCCGATCAGTTTACATTTTCCAACATACTCTCAGCCTGTGCGAAAATAGGAGCTTTGGAACATGGTAAAGGTATCCATAAGGGCTTAAAGGATAGGGGAATTCAATAAGATGTTGTCGTTGGAAATGCTCTGGTAGACATGTATACAAAATGTGGAAACACAGACAAGGCACGTGAACTGTTTGACATAATGCTTCGAAGAAATATGTTATCATGGAATGCCCTGATTGCAGGATATTCACAAAGTGGGTTTGTTGAAAAGGCTTTAGAAGCTTTCAAGCAAATGCAATTGGCAGCTGTCAAGCCAGACTCGGCAATCTTTGCCAGCATTTTCTCAGCCTGTGCCAAATGGGATCTTTGGAACAGGGTATGGGCATCCATCGAAGCATGAAGGATAGAGGATTTTTGTTAGGTATTGTACTTGCAACTGCTCTGTAGACATATATGCAACGTGTGGAAGCATAGAAAAAGGCCCACGAACTGTTTGACAAAATGCCTCAAAAAAAAAAGTGGTTTTGTGGAATGCCATTATTGCAGGATATGCACAAAATGGATCTGTTGACAAGACTTTGGAAAAGCCCTCGTTTAACCAAAGAATTACATGATTTGCGATTATTGTTCGGATAGTAAAAGCTTTCCACAGGGCTTTTCTCCTGAATGCACTCGCCAGCGTTTCAACTGAGTTCAAAGGATTAACATACATGATTTTCAAACCCAATTGGCTATTTTTAACCTCAATATTTTGTAGGAAATGGGTGTTGGCAAAAGTAACGGATAGAACAGACCTCGCACGAGCCACCTAAGCAGTCAACGCTTAGAGTGTGCTCGTTAAGCCCAGCACAATCGCACTCGTAGGTTGGGATGCTTAATATTTTTTCCATGTTTGGGCATGACTTGCATTTTAACTATCCCATAAAGTCTTTTACACATGCTTGTGGTTTTTCCTAGATCGAGTCTTGACAGGCCATTTGATGCAATCTGAATTCATATCATTTTTTCTTGATTTGCATGTGGTTTGTACGTGACAGAGGGACTCTCATTATAGAGGGTGTCATACAGGTTTTCCCATGTTTTAGTGACTTGGGCAACTATTTTTCCTTCGGATAAACATTCCTGATAATATATTCCTTCATTTGTTATAGGTCCTTCTGGATATGTTCTATCCGCTTCTCAACTTTCCTCCTTGTTTCCTTACGTGTTGCAAAAGTTACCTTTTATATCCATGGTTGTCTTCATATAGGTATTGATCAGGCCCGCATAAAACTTTTCTTGTATGGTTCTCGTGAACACATGACATGTTTAGAGCATATCTTTTTGTTCCCAATGTGATCTTTGCACAGTCCCAAGCTCTTTTTAACTCTATGTTGTGTCTTCCCTATGTTCGTTTGTAGCATCAAGGTCTCTACGCAAGATCCAACGTAGTTCCTAGTAGTCCCCACTTTGGTTTGATATTAGTGATTTTTCATTTCGGTTAATCGCTTGATTAGATAAATAATTAGGGACTTTGTTTTCCGTCTCTGAAAATATGTTTGATTGTGAATTCATCGATGTTGCTCAAGTAGATGTGGACTTGTTCTAATCACATTGTAGATTTCTAGCTAGGCGCTTTCTTTGACGCTATTGCTCTAACCACAACCATTGAATCCCCTTCATTGTCAATTTTCTTTATATTATTTTCCACGCATACTGTAATTCCCTCAAGGAGGACTGCTAATTCTACTTCAGTGATGGCTCAATCAGGTAGCTTGATAGCTCCCGCCCAACTTAGATCCCCCTTGCCATTCTTTATGATAAATTTAGCTCCTGAGGCCTCGAGATTGCCCCTTAGGCCCTGTCGAATTTCAATTTCAATCTTCCTTGTGGAGGTAGCAGTCATTTATCTCTATTCCGTCTTGATTTACTTGGTCTTATACAACCACAGTCAAGGGGGAATTTTTTAGTTGCACCCACAAAGTTTGCATTTTATCACCCCATATGGAATAAATCCTATTTTTCTGGATTTTTGTTTATGCATTTTGGTGTTCACATATTCTTACCTCGATTTTGTTTATTACTAATTTGATGTTAGAAGCCTTTTCGTTAAAAATTCACATGTTTATCTAAGTGACATATTATCAAATTGCTGGAAATTTTGTCCATAGGCTAGCCTATTGGGATTCTTTACTCAATTGTGATCACCCCTAAAAAAGATTTAGGATGTTATTTGGTAAGAGACCTTTCTATCCTAACTTCTTGTGAATTCTTGACCAATGTTCTTGTACTACACATTGTAGTAATGAGTGGTTTGTTGTCTCTTCCAAGGCCTTGTACATTGAGAATCAAAATGGTCCAAGGAAACCAAGATTTTGTAATCTATCACCAATTAGGATGTGATTGTGTAAGGTTGTTCGTGTGAAGGACCTTGCCTTAAGTATCACATTTGAGCCCCAAGTAAGGCTTTCAACTAGGTTGCATTTATGATCTCTCTATTTTGTATTTTGTATCCTATTTTGGTTAAGTATCTCCTTGATTTTACACCACACCATAGTATCTCATCATTCATTCCTATTAATAGTAGTGTTCTTTGTGATAATTCCATCAATATGACACCTTGTGGCTAGGCAGGGAGCGTTTCAAAGCCCTTCCATGTCTAATCTATTCTACCCCCTCTATTATTTATGTTTAGATAGTCACTTTATCTTTGTAATTGATCATTGCTATGTGATGCAAAGAGGAACCTCCCACCTCCAAGCATAACTCAAATCTACAGACTCTCTGCACAACACATTATGCAATACAACAAATCTAGCACAATAAAACTCATACAAATTCATTTCATTTTCAGCAATGAAAACAATTACATCAATCAACAAATTAAATTTATCACATTAACCATCCATGGCTTCTCACACACATTATCATTCCCACATTCCTCACTCTCAAATCTGCAACAAAAAAATTTCTTCACAACTCTTCAAACTTTGTGTTGGACGTTTTTCCTCTTGCAGGCATGAAAAACCCTTTTTTTCTTCAACATTTTTGCTTCTATTTGCTAAACACTTGTTGTCTGGGCCATCTACTCCATTATGACTGCTTTTTTCTCTTACAAATTGGTATTTTAAAGCTCTTATCACTGTTGTAACAACCCACCTTTTTTGGACATGAGAGTAATGTTTTCTCCTAAAAAATGGCATACCAATCAATGCATTTTCTGTTAAAAATTGTCATGTTTTCTTAATTTGGCACCATAATCAATAACTATTCTTAATTGAATTTCAGTTATAAATTCATTAAGAATAAGTCCAGCAGTAAAATTCTAGAGTTTGACAATGAATATTAAAATTAATTTTATGCAAGTTACCATCGGCTGCAAATAATTGCCGTAAAATTTAATTTTTGTGTAACTTTTTATTAGAAGCTCATATTCACTTGAAAACTTGCCAAGATGCATATAATTCCATTTCAAACCTTTCCACCAAGCCGTTTCGCTCCAACCTTCATAAAACTCAAGATTTTAAATTTTCCGTAAATTGTCAACATATATTTTTACAAACTTTCGGCATTAAAACCTCTCAAACCATGAAAGATTTTAATCTAATTTTTTTTTGCATAGTTTACATGGTACCTCAAAGAATATCCTCGCAAAAGGATTATGCTCTATCTTTTACGGATTTTTGGGGAATAAATTCTCGAAAAATGCCTACGGAGCCTCTAAAACAATGAACCGGCAAAAAATTGAAAATTGCAATTTTGACTAAATTTTTGAGTTCTTGCTGCTGAGAGATGCTTGAAAACACCAACACACACCAAAAAAAACACAACACTGAAAATCAAACTAAAATACCTTTGGGCGATGCAGGATCGCCTGTGGACCCAGATGCTCTTGCATCACTATGAGTATACTTTCTTCAATGCATGGTATAGCCATTCCATAAATCTTGCCAAAACATGAAAAAATTCTCATTGTTAATTCTCCATGTGAGACACTCAATGATTATCAGATGAAATTTTCTCATTAAATTTAATATTTGTGATCCATATGGGGGGTTGGAAATCGCCAATATTTTCTTGGGATCATCTTCATCCAAGTACTTTGCCTTGAGTATTTTGATCCACATTGCATGCAGTTTTTCATACATCTTCGACATGAGTTTGACACCTAGTGCTAAGTTCTATCTTTGAATGTCATGTATGGCCACTCCCCTTGGTGCTTTATCTTGCTTGACTTTATCCCATGCAATAAGAGGAATACACTTGATCTCATTTGATCCCTCCCACATGAATTTGTATTGTAAACTATTGAAGTCATTCACTCCTTTGTGGTTAGATCTATACATGAAATCATGTATATTGGGATGGATTTCATGGCAACCTTTATCATGGTTATTCTCCCCACGAGGATCAACCAATGGCCCTTCCATGTTTTTGTTTTCCTTTTGCATTTATATAAGGTTTTTGACTATAGGTTTATTCTTTCCACTCCATTGATAATGCTATACAGAGTTAGGTGCTTGGGAGTAAACCTACAATGAATCCCAGATTTGTTGCAATCCTTCACTATGTAGAGGTTTTTGTGTTGAAAAACATATACATGATTTGTATTTGTTTATTGAATGTCCCAAACATTTGACATATTCTTTCAATGTTGATTTTATGGCCTTTGTATCCTAAGTCATGGACTCACTGTATAGTAGAGTGTCATTTCCAAAAAGTTGGTGAGAGATTGGAGGGGTGTTTTGTGTAATTGAAACTCCCATCATCCAAGTGTCACCTTGTGGGTAATTCCCCTTTTAAGTGCCTCTACCATTAAGACAAAAATAGAGGGTGAGATTGGGTCCCCATTCCCAATGCCTCTTGATCCTTCAAAGAATCTAAATGGGGAGCTATTGATCAGTACAAAATATCTAATAGTGGAGACACACATATATCCATTTGAGCCATTTTTGGTTGAAATTGAGTTTTTCCATGATTTTCAAAATAAAAGTCCAACTTACTCTATCATAGGCCTTGTTGATGTCCATTTTTAATGTCACACCTTTCATGTTGTATTTTTTGACAATGAATTGCTTCATACACTATGATAAATTTGTTAGTTATATTACACCTAGGTATAATTTTTCTTTTCTCTTGAGATACTATGAGTTGAGGATGATCTTCAATCTATTTTTTATTACCTTAAAAATTATTTTGTATGTTACATTGCACAAAGAGATTGGTATGTAATCTACAAATGATGAACAATCCCACTTCTTTGGAATTAAGGCAATAAATTTGTATTATTAAAATATTTACGCATTTTCCTAATTTCTCATATTCTTCCACCATCATCCATATGCCAGTACTCCTAAAGTCTCAACATGTATGGTAAAATGATGTCAAGAATCTTTCTAGTCTAGGTTCGGTTGAGTGCAATTAGAAGACCACATTCTTGACTTCTTCTCTGGTGATAGGAGAGGTGAGTAGATCCTTGTATGCATCTATTATCAATGTTAGAATTTTCATTATAAGGTTGTTACAAAGTAGAACTCAGAGTCCCCTAGTGTAGATAGAAGTGATTGGAAGAAAAGAACTTCCTTTTGTATATCAGAATTCTCTGTGAGGATTTATCTGTCACTTGCTTGGGTTTGTGAAATTTTATTCTATCCTCACCTAACCTTAGTGGTATTATGGATATTTATGGGTCAATTGATACATTTCTCAGTTTCCACTTTAATCCTAGCCCACCAGATGCACCAATTTCCTATGTGAAGAATCTTGAACAACCTCTACAATATTTAATGAAAGTGTTTGCCTCACTCCCACTTGGTTTATTGCAACATTATGACATCGATCAATTTGCCCCTAAAATTTCATGTTATAATCTTCACTATTCTCTAAGAGAGGGGAATCCTCCCTTGGATATTAGTAATATTTAATCAATGTCTAATCGTTGTTAAGGCTTCCTCCTCCCACTTATGTATTTTTGTCTTTTGTAGATGTAGTTTGGATAATGCACCTAAGATCTACCAAATCGATCACATCCTTGTTTTCTTCATTTTGTACTGTGAATCCTTGACATCTTTTCCTTCATGTTCCTTTTCATTTCCCTAGGTTTGGATGATAGCACCTTTTGTGAAAGGAAGCTAGGTACGCGGAAAAGCTTCCAACACTAATCTATTAGAGGAGAGAATATGCAAAATTTACAGTTTCAAACCCTTAAACAATTACAATAATGAAGATGTACATTATAGGAAAAGATAAACAACACCAAAGATACAATAAAAACACATAACACCAAATATACGCGAGGAAAACCTTTTCGGGAAAAAGACCCCACACTCCAAAAGCCCAAACAATGTATTATCTATAAACATTGATTACAACACACTTGTAGTGTAAGCTTCTATAGGATTTTGTCTGTGTTATAATTCTAGAATAAATCCGACAACATAACAATATCTCAACACATCATACAACTCCAAAATACACAAGTGCTCAATATAAAAGAGCTTACAATGCATAAAATAGACATTTCAAAATCAACTGCCAAAGGTTGAAGATGCAACATGGAAAGTGTCAAAAACACTGCACACACATAATGGTAAGTTTCCAATTGTCACCACATGCCACACTACAAAATCTGCACTTGCCAAAATAATTGCACCTCAAAAACTCAACTTCCATGTAAACTCAATACACAGAAATAGAAAAATCCTTTATGCACAACTCCACTTGTTAAATCTTTCCAACTTGACTCCTCATCCGAATATAAATTGCAAGTTATAATTCACAAGACAATGTGAGAAAATTAGCAACATTTAATATTATGGAAAAAATCAAAGCTATGAAAAATCAAAGGTTGAGACACCTTTTTCCTAACATTCTCTCACTTTTCAAACACCTTTGAAGAGTCAATGGAAGTAATAGGATTTAATTGCTAGAGGCCGTGAGGCCCATAGACTTCAGGCACCATCTGAACTTCTATGTGCTCATTGGCTTTGTCAATGCATTTAAGACATTCATCAAGGTGTCAAGCTTCTCTAATGTCACCTTTCCATCTTCCACCTGTAGTGTAGAAAAACGTAGCCCTTTACATTTTCACACTTAATTTGGGAATGATTAAAACATTAAAATGAACCTAATGTTGCCTTGATCTAGTGTTGTAATGTGTTTTACACATTCACATTAGATTTAGGGCCCTTTTAAGCTAAATAGACCTAATTTTTCCTTAATGTAGTGTTCTAAAGTGTATTTATTTACACCTTCACATTAATTTTTTGGCCCTCTTACATTTATGACCTTCATATCATCATTAATAGGCCCTTAAGACCCTTTATTATGCATCCCAAGGCTTATTTCAACTGATATCTCGACATAATCAATAAATACACTTAATATCTTAACCCTTGGTGGGACCCATATGCCATCTTGGGCATATGAGTCCCACCTAGATGGGACCTATACACCACCTTGGGTGTGTGTGTCCCATTTGGCCCCTTTTTAGGGTTTTGAGCGGGAAGTCAGGGTTTTGAATTCAATGTTCATGAATGTCGGCATTGGGGATCGACTGACTATATAATAAAGGTTTCAAATCATTATTTCACCTAAGAAAATATATGCAATCATCCTATGAGTTCACAAGAGCATTATTGACTATTCAAGATCATTCAACAGAGCATTCAAAGGCAGATTATTAGAGTTTTATTGCAGGAATTCAAGATCCATCATCATGTAAAAGGCGTAATGCATCAAGCATGTTGTTGAGCTAGTGTTGTGATGTAGCATTCAAGATCCAAGTTAAGCATTGTTCCACATCTAATTCAAGATCAAGATCTAAATTCTTCATGCCCACTTCATGTTAGATTATAGATTTACATTTCAAGACATCATTCAAGGTATCATTGTTCATGTTTCATGTTTCATTATTTCATCATAAAGTTTAATTATCTAAATGAGGTTTGACCAAGGCAAACCCCTATCTCCTAACAAAACAACACTTTTTCTCTCTCTTTGTGTGATTGTAGGTTCATAGTTTGAAGAAAAGGTGGATTTGAAGCCTTCAAAAGTACTAAAATGACAAAGTTGTCATAAAACGTTGTCAAGACTCATGGAAACTCAGATCTAGAGCAAGATATCCAACCTATTTGCATGAAATCAATGGGAAAGTACCTATTTGATCCACCTTCAAAAGCTCACAAAGTTTCACTTCAAAATTCTACTTCTAGAACACTTTGCGACAAAACGGGACACTTGCAGCAGTCTGGGCGTATGAGTCCCAATACTACCTTTTCTAGATTTTAGGAGATCCAAATTAGTCACTGAGAGATTCCAATTTTTGCACATAAACCTTGGCCTGGGACTAAATCACCCAGACTGGTGTATGAGTCCTAGTGAGCATTAAAAGTTAGAATTTCAGGGTTTCGAAGCTTGTTTTGATCACATCTTTCTTCCATGTACCCCTCTGCTCATTCTCAATTTATTATTTTATATTTCAGTTTCATACTCTATGTCATATAGCTAGGTTTTCACATTGCATTCATTTCCTTCTTTTCAAGACTTTACTTGGTTGTGAACCCCCGTTATTGTCTTTAATCATACCATACCATAGGACACCTTATTGTAGATCTCTTTCCCTCATTTCCATCCTTAGATTGAGATCTCTAAGGTTTCCTTGAATGAAACTTGAATGAAAATTGTCATTCCACCCCAAAACAAACCAAGGCCGATTTTTTTCGTTTCATTTTGGTGAACCCAACCTTTAGAACACCTTATTTTCTGATTTGGAGTGCATCATAGTCCTAGATCTAGTTGACATTAACTTTGCATTAGGTCTTGCATTAGTTAATTTGCATCTAGGGTTTCTAAATCTTGCATTAGTAAAAGTGCATATAAGTTGCATTTTTGCATCTCGCATCATTGAAATTTATTTGAAATATGTAATTACACATAGTCTAGACATCATACAAACCAAAAAACCTAACATTCACTTAGAATTTGTTGAGATCAATGTCAAAACCCCAATCTGTGACTCATACACCCCTCTAGGCGATTTATTCCTAGTACAAGTGTTTTTCTTAGATTTTTGGGAATTTTGTGTTGTGTGTTTTTTACTATTTGAACCCTCTAAAAACCCTAACTAGGACTCATATGCCCCTCTGGGAGATTTAGTCTCATATTAGACCTAAAACTGCATTTTATAGCATAAAAAACCTTGTTTCTGTACTTCCTAGGCTTGCTGGTAACCTATAATATCAGTCTGGAAAGTTTCATGAACTTATGTTTTATGTATCTAGGTCAAACCATCCAGTTAGTGTAGCCATCCTTTTTAAAAATCACTCCAAAACTCACTTCAGTAGTGAAAATCTTCAAACTTATAGGACATTTGTTTACATTTTTGAAGTATTGCATAAATTAGATAGCTTACTCTTTCATGTTAGAATGTCTCATTTTAAGAGATGTGGTTTTGATATGGTTAATAATGGATTACATAAGTACAAAATCCCCTCTTATGAGTTCAATTTAGAGTACAAATGAGGTTATTAAGGAACATGTTAGACATCCTTCCACTATCTTTCCTAGTTGTGAGAACATCTTAGAGCAAGAGAAACAAACCATTGACACAATCCTTAATATCACCTTTCCTATCACTCATTCAAACCCTACTATCTCTCCCATTTGTGAGGATTATATGATACAAGAAGATACAAGCATAGATAATCATAAAAACCATAATTATTCTTCTCCCGATACCTCTCCTACTAGTGACGAAGGTATCTTGGTGGAAGAAGATACAATCATTGAGAATAATGAAAGTCTTGATTGTCTCTCTCCTCCTCCCTCTTGGGAAGATATTATGACACAAGAATATGAGATCATAGACACATTTCTAAACATCACCTTACCTACTCTCCATTCATCCCTTGCTTGTGAGAATGTTTTAGTGAAATAGGATGAAATCATAGATAACCATGAAAATCAAATTTGTCCTTCTCCTAATATCCCTCCTTGATGCGAAGAAGATAGTTTGGTGTTATAAGATACACTTATTGAGAGTCATTAGAATATTTTTCCTCCCTTTCGTAATGCTCCTACCATTTGGAAAGATCTATTTGGTAAGCATGAAAATAATTGTTGTCCTTTTGATACCTCTCTTATTTGCGATGAAGGTATTTTACAAAATCTAACCATGGAATATGATGAACCTCTTGTTTGCTCCTCTTCTAAAAGCTCTCCTACTAGGATAGATAGTGTGGCACAAAAGAATCAAACCTTAGAGAAAAATGATGAAGTCAGTTTAGAAGAACAAAACTTTGAATGTCATAAACATCTAGTTTGCAGTTCTCCTAAAAAATCTCCTACTAGGGAAGATATCATGGTGGAAGAAAATAAGGGAATTGACACAAGAAATAGTGATGTGACTTCCTTATATGAAGATGATGAAGTTACATTAAGATCTCCTTCACTAAAAGAAGTTAATGTTATTCAACCTCAACTCATCCTTTACCCACCTTCAAACAAACCTTAAACTCAAAACAAACTCGTTTTCATGCTTGAAGCACCTAAGAATAATGTTTCGCAACAATCGAGTTATAATACTGTTTCTCATACATATAACACTAGAAACAATCCACAACCAATACAAACACCTTCAACATCCCTTCCATTTCCTAACCTTATCTTTTTTGGTTCTCCTCGTCCGCCTTTACATAATGAAAACGAGTATAATTTTGTTGAACAACTAAATAATACTCCTATTAAGATATCATTATGGGACCTTATTCAAGCCTCCCCTCATTATCATAACATGATTCAAAGTTATTTAAAAAAATTTCCTACCCCTCCTAATGTGCAATTGAATGACATAGCAACCCTAATTCAAGGAATGAATGCTGAAATTATTTTTCACCAAAGTGAGTTACCTCCTTTGGAAGTGCAAAAGCAAAATGATGATTTGATAATAATAGTTGTTATTAATGATAATGGTATTAGACATGAAATAAGGCATACTCTCATTGATAATGGCTTAGCTTTTAATGTGTGTAGTGTAAAACTTCTTGACAAGATCAGAGTAGACAAAAGATGTAATTCTTTATCTATTTGTGGGTTTGATAACATAGGAAAACAACCACTTGGTATGATAACGTTATATGTGAAAGTTGGAAAGGCCACATTACAAACCTCAATCCATGTTATGCTTCATGATCTTTCATATAATCTTCTTTTAGGAATACCATGGATTCATGCAATGAATGGGGTACCTTCTACTCTTCATCTTAAAATGAAGTATATCTAAAACAACAAAGTGTATAAAATCGAGGCTTATCATGAACCAGATAGTTTACTCATTGAGAAAAATAAAGAAAATCCTTTGAAAAAATTTACAAGCGAAAATCGTGCAAGAAAAACAAAAAGATAGATGTCTTAAACCCTTCAAAATGTTATTGTGATCCCTTAAATGTCTATCCTTTATTCTAAGATGAAAAACTAACTAATAATGCACTAAAGGAATAACACAAAGAGTACACCTCAAGATTAGCCTAAGGAATAATAAGCAAGGAAACAAGATGAAATAAAACAATGAGTGATTATACCTTTGTGCTGCAAATTCCTTGGTTGGCCCTTGATGTTGTGTGCTTTGTATGATCCTTGGATGGCAAATGAGATCAAAGATGCAAGATAAGGGTGTGATTATGGTGGATTCAAATGCTATGGTGAAGGTAAGAAATGTTCAAATGACAAAGTAGCAAGAGTTTGGTAACACAAGCATGATTGTCCAAAATGAGAGGAAGGAGGGGGTATTTATAGAGCAATTTGAATTCTCTAGAGAATTCAATGGTTGAGATTAAGCCAACAAAGCCAAGATGGAGGGCTATGGTGAGTTGAGGACTCACAAACCCTCACATCTTGGCATGTGAAATGTGAGATGGCTTAAGATGGGATGATGTGGCAGTGAGGTGGAAGAAAGATAAATGATGTGGAGGAAGGACAAGTACCTTGTAGGTACCTTGGGGGATGAGAAGATTTCCTCAAAAATGAACTTCTTGTCTCCAAATGAGAGTGAAAAAGATATTTGAGAAATTTTAGAATTCCTCAAAAATCTCCATAGGGAATGGGAAGGTGGTTGGAGAAATAAATATGAATTAAAAATTCACATGCTTGAGAGAATCTAATGGATAAGAGAGGGTTTCCAAAAAGGCGAGGATTTGCCACATGTGAGTGATGTGACAAATCTAACGTTCTAGAAATCTTTGGCACATGTGAAATGACAAGTCAAATATTCTAGAACTTGCATGGGGATAAGGTAAGCCTTGGAAGGATAAAATGTGAATTAAAAATTCACATAGGGAAGAGAGAGACTTAGTGAGAATAAATGTGAATTAAAAGTTCACATGGGAAAGAGGGTCAAGGCTAAGAAAGGAAAATGAAAAGGTTGACCAAAAAAAGCATGCTAAATGTGGCTAATGACCTTAATTATGGTTGTGAAAACTCTTGATTAGAATAATTAATGAAAGATTAGAAGCAAGTGGGAGATTATGGAGAATGTGACACTTATTTTGATTAAGTGGTGCACATCTTAATCATGGATTAATTAATTTAATCTAGATTAGATGAGGATTATGGAGGATGTGACAAGGAGAGAGAAGGCGAGAAATTAAAAATTGATTTTTAATCAAAAGGTTAAGTGACTAAATTAAATAAATTGTCTTATTTATTTGATTTAGAGAAGAAAATGTGTAAAATAAAGTATTTAATTATTCATTTACATACTTTAGGAACCTTAGACAGAAAATGAAATAATGATTAAATAAATTATTTAATCATTATTAACGAAATAGATGAATAGAGTAGACGATTTTGACCATGTGGAAGTGCTCAAATTTAGATGTCTACATTTTTCCCCTCTTCGAAGTACTGTTAGAATAACAATGTTTCGAAGAAAAAAAAAATGCAGATGACTCTATAGAGGAAGTAACTAGAAAATAATGCCCCAGGATGGGGATAGGAACCTGAGCTGCCCAAACAGCGGGGAATGGATGATGATGCCACAATCCTACGAGAGAATGACTATGATAGGGAAAATAGATAAATGGGAAGGGTATGGCCCCTCGAGAGGGCGATTGGGGAAAAGAGAGGGGTCCTGGGTGACCTATAAATAGGAAGAAATGGAGGATATGGGTGGAAAGAGCACAAAAAATTAGGTAAGTTTTCTTTTTGAACGAAGTCAAACGGACGAACGGTTTGCAAATGGCGGCCTTGAGAAGGTAAGGGATTAGTTGGAGGAAAAAAAGAAGGTAACTAAGAGGTAAAAAATACCCCTTAAGAAAAAAGGGAGGGAAAAGTAATATAAGGTAATTTTTAGAAATTACCTTACCTCATTTGCACTGTAGCAGTTGAGAGAAGAGGAGAGGAGAAGAAGCAGACGACGAGCGAAGATGTCGTAGGACTACAACTCTAACATCATCCACCGGGCAGACCAGAAATTTGATCCCTTAAATGTCTATCCTTTATTCTAAGATGCAAAAATAATTAATAATGCACTAAAGGAATAACACAAAGAGTACACCTCAAGATTAGCCTAAAGAATAATAAGAAAATAAACAAGATGAAATAAAACAATGAGTGATTATACCTTTGTACTGCAAATTCCTTGGTTGGCCCTTGATGTTGTGTGCTTTGTATGCTCCTTGGATGACAAATGAGATCAAAGATGCAAGATGAGGGTGTGATAATGGTAGATTCAAATTCTATGGTGAAGACAAGAAATGTTCAAATAACAAAGTAGCAAGAGTTTGGTAACACAAACATGATTGTCCAAAATGAGAGGAAGGAGGGGGTATTTGTAGAGCAATCTGAATTCTCTAGAGAATTCAACGGTTGAGATTAAGCCAAAAAAGCCAAGATAAAGGGCTATGGTGAGTTGATGACTCACAAGCCCTCAAATATTGACATGTGAAATATGAGATGGCTTAGGATAGGATGATGTGGGAGTGAGGTGGAAGAAAGATAAATGATGTGGAGGAAGGACAAGTACCTTGTAGGTACCTTGGGGGATGAGAAGATTTCCTCAAAAATGAACTTCTTGTCCCCAAATGAGAGTGAAAAAAATATTTGAGAAATTTTAGAATTCGTCAAAAATCTCCATGGGGAATGGGAAGGTGGTTGGAGAAATAAATGTGAATTAAAAATTCACATACTTGAGAGAATCTAATGGATAAGAGAGGGTTTCCAAAAAGGTGGGGATTTGCCACATGTGAGTGATGTGACAAGTTTAAAGTTCTAGAAGTCTTTGGCACATGTGAAATGACAAGTCAAATCTTCTAGAACTTGCATGGGGATAAGGTAAGCTTTGGAAGGATAAAATGTGGATTAAAAATTCACATAGGGAAGAGAGAGACTTAGGGTGAATAAATGTGAATTAAAAATTCACATGGGAAAGAGGGTCAAGGCTAAAAAAGACAAATGAAAATGTTGACCAAAAAAAGCATGCTAAATGTGGCTAATGACTTTGATTATGGTTGTGTAAACTCTTGATTAGAATAATTAATGAAAGATTAGAAGCAAGTGGGAGATTATGGAGGATGTGACACTAATCTTGATTAAGTGGTGCACATCCTAATCATGGATTAATTTATTTAATCTAGATTAGATGAGGATTATGGAGGATGTGACAAGGAGAGAGAAGGTGAGGAATTAAAAATTGATTTTTAATCAAAAGGTTAAGTGACTAAATTAAATAAATTTTCTTATTTATTTAATTTAGAGAATAAAAAGTGTAAGGTAAAGTATTTAATTATTCAATTATATACTTTAGGAACCTTAGGCATAAAATGAAATAATGATTAAATAAATTATTTAATCATTATTAACGAAATAGACGAATAGAGTAGACGATTTTGACCATGTGGAAGTGCTCAAATTTAGATGTCTACATTTTGCCCCTCTTCGAAGTACTATTAGAATAACAGTGTTTCGAAGAAGAGAAAATGAAGATGACTCTATAGAGGAAGTAACCAGAAAATAATGCCCCAACATGGGGAGAGGGACCTGAGTTTCCCAGACGATGGGGAATGGATGAAGATGCCCCAATCCTACGAGGGAATGACTATGACAGGGAAAATAGATAAACGGGAAGGGTATGCCCCCTCGAGAGGGCGATTGGGGAAAATAGAGGGGTCCCAGACAACCTTTCGATAGGAAGAAATAGAGGGTACAGGTGGAAAGAGCATGAAAAATTATGCAAGTTTTCTTTTTGAACGAAGTCAAACGGATGAACAGTTTGCAAATGGTGGCCCTGGGAAGGTAAGGGATTAGTTGGAGGAAAAAAAAAAGGTAAATAAGACGTAAAAAATACCCCTTAAGAAAAAAGGGAGGGAAAAGTAATATAAGGTAATTTTTAGAAATTACCTTACCTCATTTGCACTATAGCAGTTGAGAGAAGAGGAGAGGAGAGGAAGCAGATGACGAGCGAGGATGTCGCAGGACTACAACTCCGACATCATCCCTTGGGCGGACGAGGTGCGATGATTCTAAAATCATCGAGTTGCACGCCTTGCTAGGTTAGTGAAAAAACCCTCCATGCATATTTTAAATAATTTAAATGCATTGTGAATATTTTTTGCAAAATGTAAAAAATGGGTTTTGTTGACGGGCGAGAAAAGAAAAATGGGTAGACAGGAAAAATAGAAAATAGTCGAAAACGAGGAGGGGGGAGGAGAGAAAAAGTCAAAAGTTAGTAGAGGGGCGATTTCACCCCATGGCAGGAGGGTGGGTCCACCCCGGCATAGGGTGAATCTGCGCCACAGAGGGCTAGTCTGCCCCGACGATGGGTGGATTCACCCCGACGCAGGGCGGGTCCACCTTGGCACCGACGAATCCGCCCCGACGAGGGGCAGGTTCGCCTCAGCACGGAGCAGACTGCCTCGCCATTGGGGGCGAGTCTGCCCTAGCGTGGGATAACCCACCTTGCGGACAACGACGGGTCCGTTGCTCGACCAAGGGCGGATCCACCCCGCGGCCGGTGGTGAGGCCATCGCTCAGCCAAGGGCTGGTCCGCCCTGTGGCGAAGGGCAGGTCTGCCCCGTGGCCAAGGGTGGGTCCACGTCAACATGGGGCGGGTCCGCCTTGCAGTTGAGGGCAAGTTAGCCCCGCGATCAAGGGCGAGTCTTCCCTGATAGGGGGTGGATCCGCCCCACAGCCGAAATTGGATCCATCCTATATAGGGGGCATAGCGAGGGAGGGGAGATGAAGCGGGAAGGGAAGGGGGAGAGAGAAAGAAAAAAAGATAATGTCTTGGGGCCAAGAAAGATGTTAAAAAGGTGATTATTATGGATGCAGAGCTTCGAGTAGTTGTGGACACATGAGTGGCATCCGGAGGCACTGGCAGTGACCATGGCGGCGATGACCGGCGTAGATCACACAACACTAGAGCATGTAGGATTATTGCACTTGGTACAGTTTTTGGTGATGAGAGCCCATCGGGTGATGCTGATGACACTGATAGAGAGATGGAGTGTGGCAACATCAACCTTCCATCTTCCGATAGGGGAGATGACGGTGACACTGGAGAATGTATGGTGCATCTTGAGGCTGCCCATAGCGGGGTGGTTAGTGAGCGAGGTGGTATCCGGAGGGGCAGAGTTGGATCAGACCATCCTAGTGTTATTTGGGTGAGATGATTTGCCCATATAGAGGGGGCAATTGGATGTAGAAAGATGTTTGTCCTTGGGGTTGCCACCCTTACCTTTTATTTATGTTGTTTGATTAGTGGGATATTGCTGCTGGACTATAGCAGACAATTCTATAGTCTACGGTTTATGGAGGTGATTCGACATATTGTCAAGTGGTGGGAGGGATAGTTCTCATGGAGTTCATGTGTATTAGCATAGTTATATCGAGATATGCATGTGATTTTCTATTGGCAGATGCTGAGCGTGACAAATATGATATTATTACAGGTGTGGGCTTGGGAGCATATTATGGTGACGAGGCCTATAGTGGTGAGGAGAGGATAGTTGGATGAGAGGGAGCCTTTTGCTTGGGGATATGGGGGGTCCAGGGGCTGTGTCTTACGGTATGAGATACAGGGAGAGATGGGCGATTGGACGAGAGCGTATGATGAGTTACGGGAGGATGACACAGTATGGAAACCATATATGTTTTGGCGGTTTAGGAGATGGAGGGCAGAGGAGGAGATACATCAAGGTTTCTTTAGATGTAGATGTGTCTTGATTGGGCGCTAGCCTCACATAGTGGAGGCACATCGACCAGAGAGAGTGGAGAGGCAGTTTGGGCGGATACAGGATATTCCAGCAACACCGACTATGTTTTGTCGGCTCAATAGAGAGCGGCCATGGGGAGGTGTGCTGACAACGAGGGAAGCGAGGGAGGCGTGGGTGATGGCAGGTGGGGTGCCCTACCCAGGGAGGGCGATTGATCTGGAGGATGCAGGAGTGACAAAGCGGTATGTTTGGTGGTTTCTCAACCACCAGTGGGAGAGGATTACATCGAAGGAGCCTATTATGGGAGTCGTAGGGTGGGGGTCAGAGGACGAGCACGAGTTGGCGGAGGAGGATGGAGAGGAGGGGAGACAGGAGTAGAGGGGACAAGAGGGAGGTGGGATGCCTCAGAGTAGCAGGGAGGATGAGGGTGGAGTTGGATCACATCCGAGTAGTGGAGAGAATGAGGATTGGGCTGGAGGATAGACAGAGAGGAGGAGGAGGAGGCAACATCAAAGGAGGGATAAAGAGAGGAGAGATGTGGGGGAGGAGATTGATTGGAGAGGTCCAGGGATAGATGTAGTATGTCAGGAGGACGAGTGAGATGTGGCAGGACCAGAAAGTGAGCCAAAAGTGGAGGTGTTGCGGAAGGTGGAGGGGAGGGTTGTTATGCAGACCAATATAGGTAGCAGATTATGGTGGAGGTGAGTTCAGGCGAGAGCCGAGAAGGAGGTGAGGGCCATAGGTTAGTAGGAGGGGGCATAGGGGGAGATTGATACCAAAGGACATCCAGAGAGGATGACAAAGAGTAGATGACAGAGGAGGGTCCGACTGAAGATCTGGGCGGAGCAGGAGTCCCATACATTAGAGAGAGGGATGAGTGAGGATGGACAGGAGTCAGAGGGGGAGGGGCGTATTGTGGGACAACCGAGGAGACTGATGAGGGTAGGGAGGCGAGGATAGCCAAGGGGGATTTGGGTGATGAGCAGGGTTGAGTCGATGCAGGAGGAGGTAGAGGTGGATGTGATGGACGTGGATGTGCATGTGGTGGAGCTATTAGAAGTAGTACTGGTGGCTCCGGTGGAGGATCCAGTGGTTTTATTGAGAGGGGCCTAGGCGAGGCTATAAGTGATGGAGGAGGAGATGAGGAGTGCAGAGGCAAAGGTGCAGAGGATGAGGGAGATAGAGCATAGAGAGTTTGATGTGGTCGTGGGTTGGCTGATGACAGATGTACGAGATGCAGAGAGAGAGGGATGAGGTGTGAGTAGAGATGGAGGGAGTACAGGTTGAGCTAGCTAGGGTGACTTGGGATCGAGACAGGTTAGAGGCAGCGATGATGGTAGCACAAATTCGGGGACAACCAGAGTTCGGAGGGGGAGGAGAGCATGTCTCAATGGAGTGTCTTCAGCAGGCGGAGAGGGAGATGGAGAAATTGAGGGTACATATGGTAGGATTGCTAGGGGAGAGGATAGATCTTCAGGAGAGGGTAGCTACTATAGAGATGTATCTAGAGGAGGTGAGAGTGAGGGTTGAGGCAACAGAGGCCCAGCTAGTGACAGTGTAGAGGGAGAGGGACACAATGTACATAGAGGTATAGGCCCTCTAGGAGGAGATAGATAGTGCACTGAGACAGGTGTAGGTGATGCAGGGGGAGAGAGATGATGGATAAAGATAGGTCCAAATCTTACAGTTTCAGAGAGACACAACAATGGCTTGAGCAGAGAGTGGTAAGAGGGATATAGCATAGAGGCAGTCATAGGGAGTGTAGGGTGATGATACCGAGTTAGTCATACAAGGATTACATACATAGTTACAGACTGTATAGGAAGAGAGGGAGAGAGCCATAGAGAAGGTACAACTGCTGACAGCGACGCAAGATGGATGGGAGCAGGAGCGATGAGCGATTAGCAGAGAGCAGGATAGATACAGGCATGATCGGAATGCCATTAGGTATTAGGCTGGACAGAG
This sequence comes from Sequoiadendron giganteum, assembly GCA_007115665.2. Classification (NCBI taxonomy): domain Eukaryota; kingdom Viridiplantae; phylum Streptophyta; class Pinopsida; order Cupressales; family Cupressaceae; genus Sequoiadendron; species Sequoiadendron giganteum. Next base: position 109,928,770 of record CM021108.1, read on the forward strand.
GGATGATTATATGCAGGAGGCGACCTACTATAAGTGTGCTTATGAGTAGGCAGTTCCAGATCTGACACAGTGGACATTGTGCTATGTCAGGAAGGTACCTCAGATGCCAGCACCGTCCCAAACTTTAGGGATGTGTACCAGAGGGTATAGTGACTTTCAGTCGACTCCCTCACGCTTTGGTGGTTATCAAGGGACTCCTGGTCGTGATTCATAGGGGACTTCGACACAGAGGACTAGTGCCTGATTCTCCTCAAAGATCAAATGTGGGTAGCTCAGGGAGCAGGTGACAAGATACCAGTTTTTTGACAGGTATAGGATGGAGAGTTAGCACATATTAGCAGGGAGCGGATGTGATCTACATCCTTGGATTGTGCTCCTTATTGGAGGATGATATGTATATGATTATGATGTGACTATGTTTGGACATTATGATGAGATGGACATTGTATGATTTTGATTATGATATGTGATAGTCCTCATTGACATTATGCCTTATGTTTATGTGATGGATGATTTATGTTATGCATATGGTTATAGATTGATGCTCTTATGATAGATAGTGTAATATGTGCACATGTATATGATGATTTATGCCTATGTGGATGCTTTGACTATGCATGATGTTAATGATTTATTTATGCATTCATGGATGATGTGATTATGCGTGATGTTAATTATTTATGTATGGTAATTTCGTTGTGTATGTGATGTAATAAGTATGGACCTAACAATGTATTTGCAGATGGTGATGCATATATGAATGCGATTATGGAAATATATGGATAAATTAACCAAATGAATGTATGTAATATGGATGGAAAATGAACCGACACACTAAATACAATGCAAACAAAAGTATCAATGAGGACTAGGTTGGGAATGTAGGTAGATGATAGGCGTATTGTGGGTGTGATACTGTACTTGTCAAGAACCATTAGTATCTTGAGAAGAAAAGAAAGGAGGAAGGAATCAAAATTTGCACAACCAAAATCATGAGTCAGAGGTTAGGGAAGATAATAGATGAAGGGGATATGCAATGAGATGTAATACAACATGAATGCAATTTTCCATCTTTCGGAGCACTGATTTTTTCTATAGCATAAGACACCAACCACCATGGTAGATAAAACCAAGATGAATTAGTGTCTAATGTAGGAAACAAACACAACAAACAAGGTTATCCCAATAGCCCAAAGTAACAAAGACTTTGGTCGGGCCAGGCATTGGGATAACCACAAGCACAAAGGGATGCCCCCACGTAACACATAATCCAGGGAGAATCCTTGTGGGTACCACGTGGGACAAACCAATAGACAACAACAATAAATGATCAAGAGATGCCCCTATGTTGACTAGTCAAAGCACACCATGATATGATGGACCAAGGTGACCATGACAAGTGATGATAGGGAGCTCAAATGATAAACAAAATCTAAAAGCACCAAAAGATCACGATCAATTTCAAACGTCCTTCACCATAAGATCACAAGGATGGATGGGGTTGATGTGGTCTATTAGGAAGGATGTATCTTGTTAAGACTGATGATGGATACTAAGCTAGAATGACGTAGATGATGCAGGATGTTTGCCACCAATCAGATTTCTTGACACCAGAAGATCCTGTTTGTGAAGAACCAATGATGATAGGGACATACTTGATGACACGACAAGATGACAAGACAACAAGATAAGACAAGAAGACCAACACACCCTAAAGACCTAGGGGCTCGGGGGCTAATCAAAGATTAGCCTTGCCTACGTGAAAGCGCAGAGCCCTTGTAGTTCAAGAAAAGACCATGGACAAGAGCAGAAAGTGCACTGATGGAGGACCAAGACACAACACACAAGCCCCGGGGGCAGATCAAAAGATCAAACTTACCTACATGGAAGCACAGGGGCAACGTAGTTTGTAAGGATAAAGGACGACCGACTATGGTAAAAAACAAAAAGGGGACGATGAGGACGGATGACGAACGACCATCACAAGACGGTAGCACTGCCCTGGGGGCAGATCAAATGATCAACCTTGCCTACGTGAAGGAACAGGGGCAACGTAGTTCAATAAGGATGAAAGACCTATGATGATTAAGATCAAAAAGTGGAAAATGGTGACAGATGATGAAGGAAAAAATCCCCCAGGGGTGAATCAAAAGATCAACCTTGCCTACGTGAAAGCACAGGGGTGACGTAATTCAAGAGAGAACAAGATGAAACCTAGATGGAGACTGACACGATGAATGACCCTAGATGGAGACGACCACCAAAACGAGATGACATAAGCTCAGATTAGGAATAAAAACTCAGGATGTCAGATGGTGGATGATGTTCGTCCAATGCTCAACCAAAAATATACCAAGCGACTAGGTGATGCAAGCGGATGGGAGGATATTAGCGAGGAGGTGGATAAATTATAAAGTAACTAGGACACAAGGTAGATAATGATTAAGCCCTATATGAGAGGCGTATGTTGCCAGGTTTTCACCAATCGTATGTATCCAAGGCACCACGTAGGGGCGATTTTCACCATAAGATGAATTATTTCTCTTTACTATTTTTGGATTTTTGGATTTTTTACTTTTTTTGTATATTTTGAGATTTTAAAGGATAGGATACCCTAGCTGACCTAAGTATAGAATTTATTTAGATGCATGATGTTGATGGTTTCTTCCAAGGGTTCTCCTTTAGGGGTAGATATCCTGTATGCACTAGAACCATCCTTTGTGGTGATGAAATAAGGGCCCAACCAATTAGCTTCAAACTTTCTCTTCTTTTCTCAATCTTGTTGATTCCGTTGATTTTCCTTGAGAACTAAATTGCCCACATTGAATTGAGGAGGGTAGAATTTCTTATTGTAGCTTCTTTTGAGTTGGTGTTGATAGGCTTGTAGATGGTTATAAGCCTTGACCCTTTTTTCATCCAACAATTCCAATTATGCGAGCCGTGCCACTCGGGTTTCTTTGTTAGTGATGAGATTCTTGAGTGATATTTGGAGTGAGGGGATTTCGACTTCGATTGGAAAGATGGCTTCGGTTCCATAGACAAGGGAGTATGGAGTAGTGCCGGTGGGGGTGTAGATGGACGTACGATAGGCCCAAAGAGAAGGATGGAGATGGAGGTGCCAATATTGACCATCTTCTTAATGATTTTGATCAGTGTTTTGTTTGTTGCCTCTGCTTTTCCATTACCTTGGGGGTAATAGGGGGTGGACCAATGATGTTGGATATGATATGTTTCACAGAGGAGCTTCATACACTTATTCTTGAATGGCTTTTCGTTATCAGTAATGATGGTGGAGGGGATACCATACCTGTAGAGGATGAACTTGGAGATCTGAACACCAGTGATTTGAGTGAGTGGTATGGCTTCCACCCACTTGGTGAGGTATTCAGTGGCTGTGATGATAAAGGTGTGACCATCGAAGGATGGAGGGTAGATCTTTCCAACCAAGTTGAAACCCCATTATGAAAATGACCAAGGTGTCGTGATAGGTTGCAACTCTTATGTCGGGGCGTGAATCAAATCTGCATGTTGTTGACATGGAAGACACCTTTTGACAAATTCACAAGCATCGTGTTCCATTGTAGGCCAGTAATACCCTACTCTTAGAATCCTTTAGGCTAAGGCCATAACATTAGAGTGGGCCCCACAAATACCACTATACACTTTTGCTAATGTTGTACGGGCTTCAGTTTTGTCTAAACAACAAAGGAGAGTTCCATCATATGATGGTGTAGCGGGCAGTGCATTGGATAAATGATTTACGTTGGTTTTGTGTGAGATCAGGTGGTAGGGTGTTTTCATGAATATAGGTGTAAATTTCTTGGTACCAGGGGGAGTCAGGGCCTACAATATCACACACCATGTCACTCTCAGGGATATCATACACTGGGATTAAGAGTTGCTCGACTAGGAACTAACAATCTGTGCGGTCTTTTGCTATCTCAATTAGGGACCCAATAGTAGCCATAACGTTTGCTGCCTTATTCTGAAGTCTTAGGATTTGCTCAAATTGGATGAAGGCAAAATATTTCTTGAAGTCATCCACCATGCGTTTGTAAGGCAATAACTTGTCATCTTTGGTTTGAAATTTGTCATTGACTTGTTTAATGACCAATTGAGAGTCGCCAAAAACTTGTAGATGAGTGATATTCCATTGGACAACGACTCAAAGACTTGTGATGAGAGCCTCATACTCTGCTATTTTATTAGTGCATGGGAATGCCAACCTGAATGGCTTTGGGATGTAATCACCTTGTTGTGTGACCAACAAAATTCCCACCCTAGATCCATTGTGAGTGTATGAGTCGTCAAAGTAGAGTGTTTAGGTAGTGGTTTCCGTGATTGTAAAGAATTCTTCATCAGGGAACTCTATAGTTAAAGGATAAACATCCTCCAAAGGAGCATCTGCCAACTGATCTGCAATTAATTTTCCTTTAATAGCTTTTATGTCCACATATTCTATATCAAACAGAATTAGAAGCATGATCCATTTAGCCATGCGTCCAGTGAGGGCTGTCTTAGATAATAGGTATTTGAGGGGATCAACTTTACTGGATCGCTAAGCATATAATGACATAATTTTTGTGTATTGAAGACCACGACGAGGCATGCTTTCTCCATTGGTGAATAAGACAATTCATAACTGACCAGTGTTTGACTAATGTAATAGATTGCTCTCTCTTTTGAGGACTCATCATGCTGTGCCAACAATGCCCCTAGTGCAACTAAAGTGACAGAGATGTATAGAAGGAGAGGTTTTCCTAGGATAGGTGGCATCAAGATTGGCGGGTGGGCCAAGTATTCTTTGATCTTATCAAAAACCATATGAAATTGTTGATTCCATTTGAAGGTGGTGTCTTTCTTCAGAAGGTGGGCGAACGACTGACATTTATCTGCAAGCTGGGCTATAAACCAATAGATAGATTGTAACTTTCCTTGAAGGCTCCATGATAGCTTTTACTTTAGCAGGATCAACCTCGATGCCCCTCCGGGAGACTATGAAGCCTAATTTTTTTCCTGATGTGACACCAAACACACACTTTTTCGGATTCAGTCTTAGCTTGTACCGCTCCAATCGCTCAAAGATATTTTTCAGAATGGCAGGGTGCTCTTCTCTGGTTTTGGATTTTCCTAGCAAGTCATCAACATAATCTTCCATGATAATGTGGATGAGGTCATGGAATATAACAGTCATTGCTCGTTGATATGTTGCCCCCGCATTCTTAAGACCAAAGACCAAAGGGCATAACATTGTAACAAAAGGTACCCCAAGGTGTTGTAAAAGACGTCTTGTGTTGGTCTTCAGGTGCAATTCATATCTGATTGTATCCTGAGAAACCATCCATAAGGGACAACATCTCGTGTTCTGCAGTGATGTCAACCAACATGTCGATATTGGGCAATGGGAAGTCATCTTTTGGATAGGCTTTGTTCAGATCTCGAAAATCTATACAAATCCTAATATCATTGTTAGGTTTAGTGACATGCACTATGTTGGAAATCCAGTCGGAATAGTCAATGGGTCGAATGAATCCGACTTCTAGCAATTTCTCCAATTCTTTTTTAACTAATAGGGCTACCTGCGGATGCATCTTTCTTAGTTTCTGCTTGACAGGTTTGGCATCCGGACGAACATCCAAATGACGTACAACAAGATCAGGATCAAGGCCGGGCATATCTGAATAAGCCCATGCAAAATTGATAACACCTTCTCTGAGAATTTGGACAATGGTGGAATACTCTTCTTCTAATAAAGATTTGGCCACATAAGTGATTCTTGGATTTTCTTTTGTCCCCAAATTTACCTCTTGTGTGTCTTCAATGAGAATAGAAGACCGCTTAGATATTTGTGTTCCCACAAGGGGAAGATGAACGTCCCCATCCTCCAGTGCCTCATTGAGGTTTTCACTGTTAGATACACCCTTTGTTTTTACTTTTTCCCAGTCAAAAAGTGCCTCAGGGAGGTTTTCACTTGATGACCTATTTTGTTTTTGTTTCTTTTTGCTTTTGCGGTTAGGGCGTTCATCTTCCCCCAATCCCATGAGATGTACGTATGTATCCACTGAGGGAAATGTGTTGATGGGTGTGCTACCTTGTAGGTCGTGATCTATAAGTTCAAGATGTTTGGGGGATAAGGTTATGGTGCAAAAAGATAAGCATTGAAACATGGCAGGGAGATCAACGTGATCCAAGTCATCGTACGCGTGTATGATGGACTCTTCCTCTGGTATGTCTTCGAGGGAACCGTCATCGACACTAAGATTGTTAGAAGTGCTAGAGGATGTCACAGGACCTTTCTATTCAGTATCATAACCCAAGCCCAAATAATTTGGCCGGATGGTAGTTGTTTCAATGGGCTAGAGTTTTCCTTGTTCTTCCACACCAAGGCCTCCACCTTGGTAATTTCACTTTTCAATGAACTTGGAGGCACATGGATAAATTTCTTGAAAGTATTCTATGAGAGGACATGGTTGCTCAGGTTCTTCTCTATAAACCCATTGGCTGATATTAGCTTCCATTTGATCCTGAAGGGAACCCAGATTGTTGAATGTGGTTGAGCCCATGTTTTTGGAAGTGAGCGTGAGTGTTTTTTCTTCTTTTGGAACTAACGGAGATGGTTGCGCATATGTTCGTGGCAAGAGTGGCATGGTTGCCACATTTAGTGCAGTTTACATTTCATATTCGCCACATCCCTTGTCGATGATCTGGACCTTGGTGATGGTGGAACCAGGTGTGGATGAGGGGGGGTGATGAGGTGTTTAGTGTATTGGTGGATGGATGAGAATCAGATGTTTGGGATGCCCCCATTTTGACTCCTGGGTAGTAATATGAATGCGGAAATGAAGCTTCTAAGGCATGACAATATTCAAAAGGTTGAGGATCAGCCTGAATGGTGACTTCCATTCCTTGAAATGGGAACTTCAAACATTGATGGTAGGTGGATGGGACGACTTGCATAGAATGAATCCATAGACAACCAAGGAGAATTTTTTATCGAAGTTCTAGGTCCAGAACATGACACATAGTATACTATACAATGGGACCCACCTGAATAGGAAGACAAATTGTGCGTTTAGAATCTCTTTCTGCATTATCATATGCCTTAATAGTTGTCACCTGCTTATTTAGGTCAACCTGGGTGTATGCTACCTATTGTATAAACTTTAGTGTACAAAGATTTAGGGCTGAACCATTATCTATCAATACCCTTTTCAATTTTTGAAAATTTACACCAACCTCAAGATGGAGGGGGCGGTTATGGCTTGAGTCAAGGTGCGACATGCCCTTTTGGCTGAAGGCTAATTGATAGGTTGATGAGAGATTTCCCACCAATGCTTGGAATTGGGTGGGGTCAATATCATCGGGCACTTGTGTGTTTTGTAAAGCCTTAGTAAATATGTCTTGATACATGGGAGATGACTTAAGCAGATCTAGGATGGATATCTAAGCTATAGTCTTGCCTAGGTGGTCAAGGATGTTATATTGTGAACTGATCGATGGTAGTTGGGTAGATACAGGAGCTCCTGGGACTGTAATGTGGGTTCAACGAGTGGTAAAAACACATTGCAGATCTTTTCCTTTGATGTGTATCATGGATACACGTGGCTCCACTTGTTCTACATATCAGACCACACCTTGGTAATTGTATGACACATTTTTATAGCTGATGTTATTGGTGCTGTTATTTTGGTTGTTATTGTTGTTAGGTCCAGGATTAGAGTTGGAAGTACTAGGACCCTGATTGTGTTTAGGAAAGGCATTTTGGTATATTTGGAGTTGAGCATTGGATGAAGACGTTTTGTTAGCATCCACATGGATCTCACCTTGATCTATTAGACCTTGAACATAAGTTTTTAGTCCTTGGCACTTATCCAATGTGTGCCCTTTGATCTTGTGGAATTCACAATATTCGTTATCTTTGAACCAAGCTGGCTTGGGCTTGCACTCATCGAGGGGCTTGGCAACAGGATAAATAATGGGGTAGTTGGATTGTGAAATTTTATTGAACACAACGCTAAGGGGTTCTCCCAACTGAGTGAACTATCATTTGTTTCCCCCTTGGTTGTTTTGGTTCGACTGTTGTTGAGGTGCTCCTTGGGGCACGGATATGGCATTTGGTATTGATTGTTTTTGTTGTTGAGGTGGATATTTTTGTGAGGTGGTAGCCACCTGGATGTGTTTGGTGTCAATGACACCATCATTAACAACATTTTTGTTTTTATTGCAATGTCGAGGTTTATCTCCAAAGGATTTTTCTTTATCGGAATTGAAAAGCTTGACTTGCCCTTTAGCAATAAGAGCTCGTTCTAGGATGGGACCCTTCTCCACAAGTTTTGCAAAAGTGGTGATGCAGTGGAGACGAAAATTGTGAGCCATATTTGGATGATAATTTTCGATGAACAATGTGACCATGTCCTTTTCTGACAGTGGGGACTTCATCCGACTGGCCAAGGTACACCATCATTGCAGATAGCTAGTGAAGGTCTCCCCATCACACTGTTTTTCCTTTAGGAGATCGAGTGTGTCAATGTACTTCTCCAGATTGAAGGAAAAGTGGGAGATGAATTGTTCAGATAGTTGTGCAAAGGTTTTGATGGATCCTTTTTCAAGGCCCATAAACCAGTTAAGGGAAACTCCTTGGAGACTCTTAGGAAAAAGTCAAATAAGATAATTGTCATTATGCATGACCTCTTGGCAATGGGCGTAAAATTCTTGAAGGTGGTCTCTGGGGTCCCTAGTTCATTTATATTTATCAAATTTTGGTATCTCAAAATGCTTGGGAAAAGGAACCAAGGAGATGGAGGGATTAAAAGGATAAGGACAAATGTCCTCAAACTTGAATGTCTATTTCCCCATTCTAGCTTGCAGATCCTTTAATGCTGCTTTTAATTCTTCCAAGTCCTTATTGAAGGGTGTTGTGGGAATTGGAGTGGGTTGATTATATGGATAGTATTGCAGGTATGATGAGGATGGCCCTGCCGCTATCAGATCATAGGAGTGTTGAGATGGATATGAATATGTTTGCTGATTATAAGTGGATGGATAGTTGGATGATAGATTGTGATGAGTGGGAGCCACTTCTTGGTAAGGTGATTGTTGTTGATAGTAAGGAGTGGGGAATGGGCCCTGCTGTTGTGTAGAATTGTTATAATACAAGGAGGTAGGACCCCCTTGTTGATGTGATGATGGTTGTTAGTAATGGGGAATGGAAGGGGCACCCTGCTGGTAATTTTGTTGTTGTTGAAGGTAGGGGGAATATGATTGGTATTGTTGCGCAATGGTGGGATGTTGCATGGCATATGGGGATGGATTTGATGGTTGTTGGTGGGGATGATTATGTGGCTATGAAGGATTGGTGTAAGGTGGTAATTGGGTCCACGTTTGGCTTTGAGCATTATGATGAGGATTCGTATTGAGGTGGGATGGAACAATGTATGTGCTAGAGGGATGATAGAGGTACTTGGTAACCAGATTATTGTGTGTTTGTGTAGGGATACATACATGCTTCTGTGGGGGTCGTTGTTGGTGAGGTGGGTGAGATGAGATATGCTGTTGTTGGGGGATGGCCACAAAAGGGCCATGCGGTGGTTGTTGTGGTTGCGAGGTAGTTTGTACTACTTGATGTGATGGTTGTGTAGGAATGGTAGTGTGTTGTTGAGGGATCATAATGTTTTGTTGCGGGATAGTGATAGTGTGTTGTAGATGTTGTGGATGCAAGGGTTGAGATGAGGCTACAACGGTAGCGGTATGTTGTGGTGGTGCTTTCAGTGTGGTGGATTGGTGTGGATTAACTGGAAGCTATTGAAATGCAGGAGGTAGCAAATTGGTAAGTATAGGTGTGCCCCCAATATTAGGATACGGGGGAGGAATTGGTAGAGCAGATGGGATGTATGATGGAATTCCATAGGCATAGGGATCATTAGGATCTGGTGGTGGGATAGTAGATGTTGTGGTCGAAAGATGAGGATATTCTTGGACTTGATGGATGACAAAATTTTCAAATTTGGGGTGGTACCAGTTGTCCATGGGTGCACTCTCAGGGACATAGGAATTTCCTAGAGCATTTTGCGAAGTTTACGGATCAACATATAGTGAGGCATCAAAGTCAGATGGTGGTTTAACTCCCTTTATGAGTAGGGTGGCGAGGATCTTATCCCCACGTTCGTTGAGGAGACGATCCATCATTTGGACATTGGTAGGATTACTAAGGTATTCATCAACGGTGACTTTGGGTTGATTGACCATATTCTTGTCACTGGGTGGTGTGATATTCTGGTTGTTGGTGTTTGATTGGGATGAGACACCGTTAAGGGGATCGTGTGGATTGCTTGGAATGTTATTGGGATCTTGAGGGATATTTGGTTGGGAACCTTGGGTTTGTTGGTCCGCCATTTGTTTTTTTTTTGTGAATGGGTTTGAACAGGCATGAACGTGCAAAACAACTAAGTGATTTTGAGATGCAATGTACAAATGATGATATGGATTGATTGATTTGGATTGGCTTAAGATTGTGGGATTAGATTGGATGATGGATCGATTGATAGGATGATGGATCAATTGATGACGTATCAATTAATTCGATGATTGGATAAGGATTGGATTTGATTAGATGATTAAATTTTGATCGGATGATGGGATTTTGATTTGATGATATTGGATTTGGATAGATTGGATTGGATTGTTTGGATCAATTGGATAAGTTTGTTTTAGATTGGATGATGGATTGATTGATAGGATGATGGATCAATTGATGATTGGATAAGGGTTGGATTTGATTAGATGATGAAATTTTGATTGGATGATGGGATTTTGATTGGATAATATTGGATTTGGATAGATTGGATTGGATTTTTTGGATCGTTTGGATAAGTTTGTTTTGGATTGGATGATGGATTAGGATTTTTTGATGGAGGGGATCCTAAAACCCAATTTGGTTTTCACCCTAAGTGACTTAAAAAATTTGTTGATCGGATTAAATGGGCTAAACCAATGATCACGACATTGAATCTGCCTTAAGATGGAAGGGGATTGATTTGGGCCAATGATCCTGACTTTCAACAAAAATCCACCTCAGGATAGAAGCAGATTGATTAGGTTGAAGACAATGATTGATATGTAGGATAACGATCAAACTTAATGCCTTGGTCAATTTGGGAGATAACTCCTAAAACAAGGTTTAAGGGATTTTGTGTTGAAAGATGATGAAGAATGGAAACTAAAGATGTCTTGATGGTTTCTATATGATGGGGGGGGATGCCAAAGTGATCCTTTTGGAAAGTGAAATTTTTTAGGTCACACATGGTGAAATGGTGAAATGGGTTCCCCTAGTTGTGAAATGAATAATGTGAATGAGAAACAAAAGTTTAGAAAGGTTAAATGGTCAAACAAAGGTTTGAAATGGTTAAACGAAGACTTGAAATGGTCAAACAAGGAAAAATTATCTATTCAAGAGGGTTTATCCACCCCTTTGCAATAAAAAAACTGAACCAGGAGGGAAAATCCACCCCTCTGCAGTCAAAACATTGAACCAAGAGGGCGAATCCGCCCCTCTGCAGTCAAGATAGTGAACCAAGAGGGAAAATCCACCCCTTTGTATAAAATAGGGACTTGGTTTGGATGAGAATGACTATGGCAAGGACTTTGAAATGACAATAATGAGGTTGACTTATCAAAAATTTACTGGTTTCTCACAAAAAGAAACTTTAGACAAGCACAATCCTATGATTAGTGTTAAGGGTATACCCAAAAGGTCTTAATCTAAGATATACAAGGATTCTAGGGAGTCCTCGATATACTCTCGGTATGTGAGGCCCAGACCATGAACACCAACCCGTCACAAGCGTGAGTCAGGAAACCTAACGAGATACTGAAGGGCTTGGACCAACTCTTCATGTCCATCTAGGTATCACCCTAGCTTCGATGCTTTGCCAGACATGATGTGACTGGATTGGGGTGCAAATTTGGCTCTCCCCCCTTTTTATACCCCGCTGGTATACGTGGTTGGGATCGTTCTTTGGGGTGATGAAATCCCCAAGCATGTCCCTCTAAAAAGAAGACACTAACCATTTCCAACTACTCCCCAGGATCACACGAAGTGCAAGGGGAAAGCGAAAAAAAACTAGTGCCCCCTTTGGGTAAGACAAAAAAAGGCACACCAAGCAGTAAATATTACTTCCCCCTAATTAAACTATGTGCCTAGATGAAAACAACAAGGAAAGGATTTAAAATTTGAATAAATTGATGGCCCTGCAAACAAATGTTAGCTATTTTATCCTCTGTTCTTTGTGAATTACAACAGTATGCTACAAAGTATTATCAAGAAATCCAACCACACTCACAAATAAATGAGGTTAGTGGGTTAGAACTTCAAAACAACAAAAAACTGAGGCAAAAACAAAGCTAAAACGCCTATTTTTACCTTCCAAAGAGTGTTGTTTAGGGAAAATCTGCCCCTCTGTAGTCAAAATAGTGGGAACAACAGGGAAAATCGACCCCTCTACAGTGAAAATAGTGAACCAGTAGGGCAGGTCTGCCCCTCTATAGTAAAATTGTCAGAAACAGTGAACCAGTAGGGCAAGTCTACCCCTTTGTAGTGAAATTGTCAGAAACAGTGAACTAGTAGGGCAGGTCCGCCCCTCTGCAGTAAAATTGTCAGAAATAATAAACCAGTAGGGCAGGTCCGCCCCTCTACATTAAAATTGTCAAAAATAGTGAACCAGTAGGGAAGGTCCACCCCTCTGGAGTAAAATTGTCAGAAGTAGTAAACTAGTAGGGCAGGTCCGCCCCTCTTCAGTAAAAATGTCAAAAAAAGTGGAAACAGGAGGGAAAATCTGCCCCTCTGCAGTAAAAAAAGTAGGAAAAAGTGGAAATAGGGGGGAAAATTCGCCCCTCTGTAGCAGACTGGAGGGCAAGTCCGCCCCTCTGTAGCACATAGGTGGGCAAGTCCGCCCCTCTACGACCTGGACCTGCAAACAAATTAACAACATTAAACGTGAAATAAAGGAATCCATTTGTGGGTCCCACCGGACATGCCAGAAATGTGATCCCTTAAATGTCTATCCTTTATTCTAAGATGCAAAACTAACTAATAATGCACTAAAGGAATAACACAAAGAGTACACCTCAAGATTAGCCTAAGGAATAATAAGCAAGGAAACAAGATGAAATAAAACAATGAGTGATTATACCTTTGTGCTGCAAATTCCTTGGTTGTCCCTTGATGTTGTGTGCTTTGTATACTCCTTGGATGGCAAATAAGATCAAATATGCAAGATGAGGGTGTGATAATGGTGGATTCAAATGCTATGGTGAAGGCAAGAAATGTTCAAATGACAAAATAACAAGAGTTTGGTAACACAAGCATGATTTTCCAAAATGAGAGGAAGGAGAGGGTATTTGTAGAGCAATTTGAATTCTCTAGAGAATTCAACGGTTGAGATTAAGCCAAAAAAGCCAAAATGGAGGGCTATGGTGAGTTGAGGACTCACAAGCCCTCACATCTTGACATGTGGAATGTGAGATGACTTATGATGGGTTGATGTCGGAGTGAGGTGAAAGAAAGATACATGATGTGGAGGAAGGACAAGTACCTTGTAGGTACCTTGGGGGATGAGAAGAATTCCTCAAAAACTAACTTCTTGTCCCCAAATGAGAGTGAAAAAGATATTTGAGAAATTTTAGAATTCCTCAAAAATCTCCATGGGGAATGGGAAGGTGGTTGGAGAAATAAATTAAAAATTTACATGCTTGAGAGAATCTAATGGATAAGAGAGGGTTTCCAAAAAGGTGGGGATTTGCCACATGTGAGTGATGGGACAAGTCTAAAGTTCTAGAAATCTTTGGCACATGTGAAATGACAAGTCAAATCTTCTAGAACTTGCATGGGGATAAGGCAAGCCTTGGAAGGATAATATGTGAATTAAAAATTCACATAGGGAAGAGAGAGACTTAAGGTGAATAAATGTGAATTAAAAGTTCACATGGGAAAGAGGGTCAAGGCTAAGAAAGGAAAATGAAAAGGTTGACCAAAAAAGGTATGCTAAATGTGGCTAATGACCTTAATTATGGTTGTGAAAACTCTTGATTAGAATAATTAATGAAAGATTAGAAGCAAGCGGGAGATTATGGAGGATGTGACACTTATTTTGATTAAGTGGTGCACATCCTAATCATGGATTAATTAATTTAATCTCGATTAGATGAGGATTATGGAGGATGTGACAAGGAGAGAGAAGGCGAAGAATTAAAAATATATTTTTTAATCAAAAGGTTAAGTGACTAAATTAAATAAATTTTCTTATTTATTTAATTTAGAGAAGAAAATATGTAAGGTAAAGTATTTAATTATTCAATTACATATTTTAGGAACCTTAGGCAGAAAATGAAATAATGATTAAATAAATTATTTAATCATTATTAATGAAATAACCGAATAGAGTAGACAATTTTGACCATGTGGAAGTGGTCAAATTTAGATGTCTACATTTATCACTAGATGATTTGGGATCGTTGGATTTCACAACTACATTTATGGGAGAATACAAGATCATAACAAAATATTCTGAAATGGGAAAAGAAAAAGTGATAATGTCAACACAAAATTCAAAAGACCCTTCAAAAGCATCCACCTCAGCCACTTTAGAACAAAAGAGAACATACACAAAAAACTTTGATGAACCTGACTATGAACAAACATTGAATCCAAAAGAAATGAAAAAGCTTTATGGAAAAAGTTATGAACTTATGAAAAAACTTGGTTATAATGGAAAAGGATGTGGTGCTAGAGAACAAGGTATATGTGTCCCTATAGAGCCTAACATGCAATAAACAACTAGTGGTCTTGGTTATTGTCCCTCAAAAGCAACAAGCAAGCCTTCACTTAATGTAAACATGCTTACAAAAGATTCTTCAAAGCCAACTTTAACATTAGTGCATCCTGAATTGATAGAATCCAATGGTCTTGATTACTATCCTTTGCAAGAAATAAAAGAAACAAAGAAATCATTGCTTAATATCAATGTCATCACACAAAACACTAATGATTCAAACTCGTTAGATTTTACACCTTCCTTTAAAGAAGAGTACACAATCTCACAATCTAAAGAGCATTGTGTAAGTATGACATCTTGTACTAAGAAAGAGACATATTTGTCACAAAATAAAGGAACATATTTTACTTTTAATCAAGAAATTATCTTGTCAAGACTCCTCCAAGATCGTCTGATATATCTCCCTCCAAAAACACGATTTTTTTTTTACTACAAGACTTAATTTTGTGCATATCACAGAGTTCATGGTCATTCTACTAATTAATGTAAGGCTTTAAGTGATAAAATTCAACATCTTAAGGAGTGTGGTTCTCTTCCTTATGTTGAGGCACCTAATTCCTCTAATTGATATTGTTTTTCACTCTAGCATGTTTCTCATCAATCATCTCGGCTCATCCTTGTTCTGCATTATGTGGGGGGAAAGGGGTTAGGTTAGCCTTGTCCTCGTGTGATATTTGTTGTTGTCTCTTTTTGGCTAGTTGACCGCCTTCCATGTATATATGAGAGAAATCTTGGGATGTGGATGACATGCCTTAAGTTGGTTTGCATGTGACACACTTTTATTTCTATGTTAGCATTAAATTTTGGGGGCAACTCCTTATTCATGATGTAGTTTCATTTGGGAACATATGACTTGGCATAGGGATTTTCGAATAACCTCTCATGTCTTCTTCTACTTTAAAGAAATTGCTCACAACAATGGTGTTAACAATTGCTTTAAAGTGGGGGCATACATCGATACTCATGTTTCACTGTGCAATTTTTGTTTCTTTTCATGATGTGTCCTTTTGTTGGTGGTGTCATTGGGTTTTATTTCCTTCGAGAGTGTAATATTTATTTGACTTGTCCTCTCTTGGAGACATTAGGCACACTGTTCCCTAAGAAGAGACCTTACATGAACTAAGAAAAATCCCTTTGAATGTACCTTACACTATTTTGCATTTATAGTAACTATTATATGGCCACCTTGCATAACAGACTTTTCTCGTCTATGGTGCCATATTGTTTATTCATGAGTGTCAAGCATACAAAGGTTTGGTTTCCTCATGGAGCTTGAAGTTCATTATTGTGTGGCACCTTATCAAAGTTATCTGAAGGTATAGCTTTGGTATGGTTGTGCATATGGGAGATGAACTGAGACGTGACTTTCCCATAGCCACTTGCTTGTGTGTGTGGGTGCATATCGTCCGCATGCATATGTGTCTCACCTCTCTGGGGGCTCACCTAGTGGATGTCCTAAGGTTCCCCTAGCCCTTTTGATCATGCATTTGGTTTGCATAGTGGACAATGCATTCCACTTGTAAGCCACCCTTTTTGGATACTCACCCAACAGACAACTTGAAGTTTCATTGCCTCAAAGTGAGCATGCATTCTTTTGGACAAACGTCTTAGATCTGATCCACAAGGTGTGGGACAAATGGTCAAAGCTTGATCCACCTTTTCTTTCTTTTTCTTTCATCTTTGTCTTTGAAATTTCATGTTTGAGTATCTTGATATTGCATATCGTACACCTTGTGTGTGTCCCTTTGTGCTTATGTTGGTTTGACGTAGGATCTTGGATTATGGGGGCTTGGCCACCTCCTTCAATCTTTTTCATCCTATTTCACCCACATTGGTAATTTGGACCCCTCTTGAATGTCTACTTTAGTGTGAGTTTGAAGCAAGTTCCTCCTATCACTAAACTGGGGGCTAAATGTCATGTAGAAAAATATAGCCCTTTACATTTTATACTTAATTTGGGAATGATTAACATTAAAATGAACCTAATGTTGCCTTGATCTAGTGTTGTAATGTGTTTTACACATTCACATTAGATTTAGGGCCCTGTTAAGCTAAATAATCCTAATTTTTCTTTAATTTAGTGTTGTAAAATGTATTTATTTACACCTTCAAATTAAGTTTTTGGACCTATTGCTTTTATGACCTTCATATCATCATTAATAGACCCCTAATACCCTTTATTATGCATCCCGAGGCTTATTTCAATCGAGATCCTGACATAGTCAATAAATACACTTAATATCTTAACCCCTTGATATTTCCTCTACCTAGAAAGCCCTGGTGGGACCCATATGCCACCTTGGGTGTATGAGTCCCCCCAGATGTGACTTATATGCTACCTTGGGCGTATGAGTCCCATTTCACCCCTTTTTAGGGTTTGAGCGAGAAATCAGGGTTTTGAATTCAAATTTCATGAATGTCGATATTTGGGATCTAATAAATGGTAAATTAGATGGAATTCCTATATAAACAAGGTTTCAAATCATTATTTCAGCTAAGAAAATATATGCAATCATCCTAAGAGTTCACAAGAGCATTATAGAGTATTCAAGATCATTCAAAGGCAAATTATTAGAGTTTTATTGCAACAATTCAAGATCCATCATCATGTCAAAGGCGTAACACATCAAGCATGTTGTTGAGCTAGTGTTGTGATGTAGCATTCAAGATCCAATTTAAGCATTATTCCACATCTAATTCAAGATCAAGATCTACATTCTTCATGGACACTTCATGTTAGATTGCAGATTTACATTTCAAGATATCATTCAAAGTATCATTTTCCATGTTTCATTGTTTCATCATAAGGTTTAATTACCTAAATGAGGTTTGACCAAGGCGAACCCCCATCCCCTAACAAAAACTCTCTCTCTCTCTCTCTCTATCTCTCTCTTTGTGTGATTGTAGGTTCATAGGTTGAAGAAAAAGTGGATTTGAAGCCTTCAAAAGTACCAAAATGACAAAGTTGCAAAAGTTGTCAAGAATCACAAAAAATTAGATCTAGAGCAAGATATCCAACCTATTTGCATGAAATAATTGGGAAAGTACTTATTTGATCCATTTGTGGAGGCTCACAAAGTTTCACTTCAAAATTATGCTCTTGGGACACTTCACAACAAAATGGGACACTTGCAACAGTCTGGGTGTATGAGTCCCAATAGTGCCTTTTTCTGGATTTTAGGAGATCCAGATTAGTCACTGAGAGATTCCAATTTCCACATAGAGACCCTAGTCTGGGACTAAATTTCCCAAAATAGCGTATGAGTCCCAATGAGCATTAAAAGTCAGAATTTCAGGGTTTCAGAGCTTGTTTTAATCACATCTTTCTTCCAGGTACCCTTCTTCTCATTCTCAGTTTATTATTATGTATTTTAGTTTCATAATCTATGTCATATAATTAGGTTTTCAAATTGCATTCATTTTATTCTTTCCAAGCCTTTGCTTGGTGGTGAACCCCCTTATTGTCTTTAATCACAACTTAGGACACCTTATTGCAGATCTCTTTCCCTCATTTCCATCCCTAGATTGAGATCTCTAAGGTTTCCTTAAATGAAACTTGAATAAAAATTGTTGTTCCACCCCAAAACAAACTAACAATGATTTTCGTCATTTCACCACTATGTCACAAACAAAATAAAATTGAACATCAATGTGCTTTGTTCTAGTAGAGAAAGTAGGATTCTTTTCCAAGAAAATGACACTCCGACTATCACAAGAGATAGTAATCTGCCCTACATCAAAAGCAATATCACAACACAAATGCTTAAGCCAAATGGCTTCCTTACAAGCATGAGTAGCTGTCATGCACTCTACTTCTATAGTGGACAAAGTGACTACAACTTTCTGCTTACTCATCCAATTGATAGAACCACCATACATCGTGAGCACATCCACTGGTGGATCTTCTATTGTCAATATCACCTACCCAATCTGAATCCACATATCCATAAATACTCACTGAGTGTTGAGGTCTTATAGGATAAGCATGAAAACATAAGGAATACTTAGAAGTACCCCCCAAGTATTTGAACACTCTTTTAATTGCATCCCAATGCACCCATCCAAGATTAAACATAAAATGACTTAGGACTCTCATTGCTTGGGAAATTTCTGGCCTTATATAAAACATAGCATACATCAGACTATCAACAACACTCACATATGGTACTCTAGTCATGCCCTCCATTTCAATAGGAAATTTTGGACAATCCTCCACATAAAGCTTCATCCCGTGCATTACAGGAACAACTAACTATCTACAAGTTGTCATGCTAAACTTCTCCAACACTATATTCACATACTTGCTCTAGCTTAACCAAAGCTTTTAGTTATCTCTGTCTCTTTTGATCTCCATCCCCAGAATATGCCTCGCTGCATTGAGATCATTCATCTCAAACTATGCTCACAACTGAGACTTCAAATCTAAAATCAAACTTTTACCATTCCCAAAAAATAACATATCATCTAAGTACAATGCAATTATGAGAATACAACCATTATGAGATTTATAGTATTCACAATGGTCAAATTTAGATCTCATAAATCCCAATGACAACACATAGGTATCGAACTTCTAGTACCACATTCTAGGAGACTGCTTAAGACCATACAAATATTTTTTCAACTTGCAGACTAGATTTTCTTTACCTTTAAAACCATGAAATGATTTGGCTGACATATTATATAGGAGCGAATTTGCACCATATTTAAAAATCCCCCCTTTACACCCTTCACCTTAGAAATATCAAATCTGACCATGTAATTCCACACCACTCATTTGTACCCCATCCACTTGGCACCTCTCTGTAGTGTCAGTAGGGAAATTTCTATCAGGGACGCTAGCACGGCGTGTGGATGTCTGTGCGGTGCGCTACCATCCTGACGAGATTCATGCCTCTGGAATCCATAAAGGTGTTACACTCTCCATTGGGGTTGAAGTTGTAACATCCTTGCACCTTCTAACAAACCTTTGAACGAATCTTTCCCTCCTAAACTCACCTTCAAATGTCTACTCTTCATTCTCATTCTCATTCACTCTCTCTTGATCTTCATTCATCCTTCTTCTTGAGCTTCTTCACTTACTCTATTCTCACACGTTCAAGCTACTAGCTACACTATTAGCTCTACACTTCCAACATCACAACATTCTTCACATCTACCATAGAAGCTGCACCTTGGTGTCTTGCGAGTCTTCCTTCAGCGTCGTTGCGGCCTATGTTGACTTTTCCATAGTTGTGGACTTGCATTCCTCCTTCATTGGCCTTGAGTGCCTTTGGTCAAGGGTGGTATTGCTCACTTGCTCTTGCATCATTGTTGGATTTGAGTAGCATAGTGTTTCTTGTAGTATTTAGTACTCTTTCATTTCTAGTAATTTTTTATCTCATTTCTATTTCTCTGTCTATTTGGTTGTCCATGGAGGTGGGAACACCAAAACAAGGGTTTGACTGTGACATGCCTCAAAACAGCCCTGACATTTTCCCCTGTTCTATTATGTGTAGGTACTCATTCATGGGGAGCTTGCTAGAGAACTAGACCTATTGTTAGTTGGCTTCTCTCTATCTTCGTTCCTATCATTTCTATAGCATTTCTCTTATTACTTAACATTCTTGTTGTTTTCTTGCTTTCATTATCACAATAAACATTTTCAACTAAGCTATTAGTAGATTTTTGTTATTCTCATCATCCTTTTTCACTGTCTATCCTTATGGAGGCTAGTACCCCAGAGAGATTCCAATGTGCCACATTTTCATCCCTATCCCGCACTTCTACCCTTTGGTAGAGAGTTGACAAAGCTGTAGTTTGAGTTCCAGAAATCCACTCATTTAGTCCAAACATAACCCTCGGGTTAGCAGAGTGACAAAAGCATTGAGAGTTCTCTTCATTCTCTACCCTTAACATCAAACACTTTTTGAAACATGCGTGCGGTTGAGGTAGATCAAGGTAGTCTTCAGCTCTCAGCTCTCCGTGACCTGGGGTCACAGAGTGGTCGGTCCCCCTCCTCTACATTTTGGTGAACCTGACGTGAACAACGTCTTATCCTTCCCTACACGTTGAAACCCTTTTCCCCTGTGTTTGGAAAAAGTTATAGGCTTGTGTGTTGTGGAGATTTATGAGCATTACAACCCAATCTACAACCTCTAGGCATGTGAGGAGTGTGTGACATCTGAGAGGAAAGGAAATGTTGAGGGTCACTACCGATTTTTCAGCCCAAGAGATGATTTCGGGGGGTGAGATAGTTTTCTTCGATGAAACTGCTTGAGATCCCACTCCTCTTGCTTCTCCTTCAGCTTCATCTCTAGATGATGATGAAATTTCCAACATTCCTATAGAACATCTTTGAGCCTTGGAAAGGAGGCTTCAAGATTTTGGGGACTATTTGGAAAAAGATAAGAAAATGGCTAAAGCCGCTAGAGTTGTTAATGAGTTGAGATATATGCTCGATAGAGATCAGACAGGTATAGAACTTCTTCATGGCCTTATCAACTTAACGAAAGAATGTGTCCCCTCATACAACCCTAGGTCAGGTTTTACTCGAGGAACCACGTTCGATGCCCATGAAGGACAAATCAGTGTCGCATTGCCTACAACGTTAGTATACATGGTGGAACCATGTCCATCCATCGATACTACTGCCCTTGAATCATCTCATACCATCAAGGCAGGAAAGGTACCCCTTGGATTTAACTTCCTTCCTCCTAGGGGCAATGTTTTCCTTGGTGGTGGGATCTCTAGTGGAATGTCTAGTGGGACATTATTTTAATATCCATACTTACACATATATTTATATATTCATCGATTGGTGCATATATATAAAATGTGTGTATATATATGTCTTGTATGTTCAATCGACACTCCCATGCATATGATATATCCATACACGAGTATACGTAAGTATGTCTACCTACACATACGCATGTACATATACATTCATATGTATGAGTTATTGGAGATATATACTTATATACATATATACATTCTATGTATATACCCGTCGATTAATATATAAATAAAGAATACACCAAAGAAGAACTTATACTTAACATGGAGACTAAACCTCTCAATCCAAATCATGAAACAATAAAAGATTAAAACCAAAACCATTACAATCCATTCCCAAATCGTAACAAAAAACTACTTTCCAATTCTTGAACTTAACTTGACTCAACTAGACCAAACTAAGATGTGAGTGTGTATGTTCATTTAGGCTCATTAAAGGTTACCAAACCAAGCTCCTCTCCTAAGTGATACCCCCTCTCTTCCGGAGGCTTGATTCATTTCCTGCATCCAACTTAGTGCATCACAACAATAGTTAGCTAGAACATTGCATTCATATGCATCATATATTATCATTTTCTAAAAATTTAAAGCATCATATTGAATTGCACATTCATTCATCATATTTTCCAATAAAACATATACAAAACATATTAAAATATTAAAGCATTTTAACTCATCAAAGTATAGTAAATAGGTAATAACACAATGGGGTGTAACAAAGGCTCAAAAGGACAAAACATCAATAGAGGAGTTCTCCGATTTTATCTTAAACTAGAGATGATGTTGCAAGACATTAATAAGTGGAAAATTTATTAGAGAATGTCTGTAATCATCCTAGGATAATCAAACCAACTCAGGAACCCATATATTAAGGTTTTCCATAAGTAAAAATTTTCAAAATAACCTCATTAATGAAATTAATCCTCATGAATTAACAAGGCCTTTAATTGATCTATAGAAAAGTGTTTGTGCAAGTGAGTTCATTTCATCTTCATGAAATCAACTAAAATAATCATTAAAACTAGGAATTGCAACAGTTTTGGAGATAAATTTCATTTCATTGTGACAATTAACACATACTCTAAGGTTCTTAACAAGGCTAATAATTGTTGCAATAGACAATATCTAGAAAACTAAAAGCAATTGACATCTTTTCACTATGGTGGCAGAGAAATAATTTTTTCACTCCTTTTCCACATCACTAAGTGTCTTGCATCTCAAAGATACCCAATTGCCTTCATCTCCCAAGCCAATTTCTCCAACTTTACATATATTTACTGTGTTGTAGATGCCATTTGTCTTCTACAAAATAAACACATGACCTTCAGGAAAGATTTTTAATTCCTTTTATCTTTCATCAATCTCCTTAACATATGCTCACACCACCTGCCCACTACTGCATATATGCTTGAAAGAACACAAGTCACATTTTTTAAGATCCAACTACAAATAGTATTGCTGTAAATACTCCTAAGCCTGTATGCATATGTGATCTGCAGGCATCAAAAGAAATAGATCCACATATCCACCACAGGTTTAGCTTACAAAATTTCTCTATCCTTTATTCTTTGATGGATGTCCATACCCTATTCCAAAGCTCCCATTTTGGCACAGGCAAGGAGGATGCTGATAAAGGTTGTGGAGTCTGGCTGTACATCTGCCAATTGCATTTGCTTGAAAGTTTTCAAAGCCTTTTTAGCAAATCCCTTTTGTGTATACCCTGCAATCATGGTATTCCATGAGATCACATTTTTTGAGGCATTTGGTCAAACAGTTCACATGCCTTGCCTATGCTTCCAAATTTTGCATACATGTCTACCAGGGCGGTTGCAGCTACAACATCAAACAAAAATTTGCTTTCCTTTATCCTGTGATGGATGTCCATACCTCGTTCCAAAGCTCCCATTTTGGCACAGGCAGGGAGGATGTTGGCAAAGATTGTGGAGTTCTGATTTACACCTGTCGATTACATTTGATTGAAAGTTGCAAATCCCTTTCAGCAAACGCATTTTGTCCATATCGTGCAAGCATAACATTCCACGAGACCAGATTTCTTTGTGGTATCCTGTCAAACAGTTGACGTGCCTTGTCTGTGTTTCCACTTTTTGCATACATGTCTACTAGAGCATACTGAATAATCCCTACTCCTCTATGCTTCGATGGGCATCCATACTTTGTTCCAAAACTGCCATTTTTGCCATAATCTGTAAATACAACCACTACCATTTCAGCGGAGGAGCAACAATTTTCTACAATTTCAATACACAAAAAATGTTTCTCCCATTCCTCCTCGACTCTTCATCCTTTGAATGTCGTCTCACATTCTACTGTTTCCGGCTATGAACATCTGTCAAACGACAGCAATAAGGCATTGGAGGAAGCTGCAAACAGCGATTGGCAATCAGTTAGTCCGTCATTAAAAAACGAAAAGGGGGCAGGGGCAGTGACGTTGTAAAAAGACGGAGAGAAGCATTACAGAGGAGTGAAGCAAATTAAAGGGAGGGAAAAAATTGCTGCATCGATGAGAAATCCTGATAAGAAAGGCTGAGATTTTGGCTTGGCACTTTCAGTACGACGGAGGCTGTTGGCGCGGCATATGAAAACAAATCATGTGGGAAACCTGGTTTTGAATGTGCTTGAAACGGTGAGATTGCACCGGAACAATTTGAATGCTAACTGAACGAGAAACGGAAACTACGAACAACAAGCGGGACAGGTAATTGAACCCCACACCAGCCATTTAATCGTGATCAACGCTTAGAGTGTGCTGGTTAAGCCGGCCCGTTTTATAAGCCTTCAAATATGGCGCGGCCTGGTAATAGAGGCATGTAAGTTGTTTGACAGAAGGCTTACAAGAGATGTCATCGAATGGAATGAAATGATTGCGAACCATGCTCAAATGACTTTGTTGAAAAGATTATAGAAACTTTTAAGAAAATGTATTGGCAAGAGTAACGCCAAATTCCATGATCTATGCGAGTCTTCCCATCACCCGTGCAACATAAGGAATGGTGACTTTTTGTTAAATTTTGAAGTTGCAAGTGCTTTGGTAGAGATATCTATGGTTTTGGGGGTATATAGACAAAGTCTGCAAAATGTTTGACAAATAACCTCTGAAGATATAGGCACATAGAGGAGTATGTGAACTGTTTGACAAAATGCTATCACATGGAATTGCATGGTTGCAGGATATGCATGAAATGGATTCCTTGAAAATACTTTAGAAGCTTTCAGTCAAATGCTTTTTACAGGTGTAATTCCACCCCATGCTAGCTCCTCACTACCCGCGCAGTTGGCTGAATAATGTTTTTTTATCAAAATGTAGTAGATTATGGCAGACATATATGTAATTTAGGGAGTACACAGAGAATGCATGTGAATTGTTTGATGGAATACCTCCAAGGATAAAGGCGCAGGCAGTGACACAATGCTGCAAAGATATGCCATTTAATGGGACACAATAACTACAGATATGCACACATGTATTTATTGAAAAGGCTTTCCAGTCTTTCAGCCAAATGCATCAGAGGATAGAGCGTGAGAAGTATGCATGCCACGTTTTTGGTAGACATGCATGTAAACTGTTGAAGCATGTACAAGGCAACTGAATTGTTTGGCAAAATGCCTCAAAGAAAGTTTGTCTCATAGAATGGAATTATTGCAGGAAATGTACAAAATGAATTTGATGGGGTATTAGAATGTTCACACAAATACACTTGGCAAGAATAAAGATAATTTTCTCATTATTTGTTAGCGCTACTCATAGCCTATGCAAAATGTGGAGGCATGCATTAAGGTCCATGAATTGTTTGACAGAATGCCTCAAAGAAATGCAGTCTCATGGTATGCAATGATTGTAGAGAAGCAGTTATACCAATACGAGGCTAATAATCATGGTGCCTATTAAGAATCATACATCTTCTAGTTGGGATTTCATGAAACCGTTCACATCATCCATGTGGTTGACAACAGTGACATTTATTATTTTTACTGCTATTCTTTGGAAATTTGAACGCGATGAGAATGAATCTTTCGCAAGAGAACCTTCCAAGAAATTGAAGATATCTCTTTGGCTTTCATTTTTAAAAATTTCATTTGTTCAGGGAGAGAAGGTTGTGACATGTTTAGTAAAATAATTTTTATGGACTAGCTATTTGAAATGTCGATATTAAATTCAAGCCTATACAACTAGCCTGGTATCATTTGTTATTGTTCAACAGATGTCCCCAACGATACGAGATATAGATTCTCCGAAGAGCATTGTGGTGAATGTGAGATTGTAAGTTGGCCATTCTATAAGGGAAGATTCAGATTTTTATTTGCTGAAGGATCTCCAATGGTTCCAGAAATGAATTTCTCACTACTAAATACTACTTAAAACAAAACAGAGACATATGACATTCATAGCCAGTGGTTTGGTTTAGATTCTTGCAATAATGAGAACAATGATATTTCTCCAAGGACATAGCACAAAATGAAATATTGTACATTCATACACATATTACATAACCTATCAAGGTATTACATGGGATAATATGAAGGTGGAACAATGTATAGTAAAGGATGGAGTAGCCACACTAAGGATTGTACAACCGTTTCTAGAGTTTGGTGCATTAATTGATTCTAGGTGTAGAGAATAACCAAAATGATCATAGTGCAAGTTTTTCAAATAATTGCTTAGTTAGTTTTTAACTATTTTTACTGCAATGGGTTAAATATTCCAATGGTTAAAGATGGAATTTAATTCTTAAAGTTTTCTATATGCTTCTTCAAAGGTGGGATCCTTAGAAAAGAAATGGTCTATGATGCGTAAGTGTATAAATGGAACCACATTAAATTTTCACACATGTTCTTAGCAAAAATATGTCAAAGCCAATAGCATATGTAGAGGTTTAATATGTTTTAAATCAATTTATGACAAGTTCATTATATGAAACCATCTCATAGGACTGCCACAAGCTAAACACATTACAAAGATAGTACATGTAATCACCATGGTTGCATATTAAAATTCATACATGTTCTTTCAAGGAAATACCATGACAAGATAAAATTTTGTGAACTACTTGGAAAGACTATGAATACAAGGAGGAAAAGGGAGGTGATTAACAAGTGCAATCGGATTGCATGTCCTTGAAGGCTAGGTTGCTATTGAAAAAGTGATACAAGAATTAGAAGATATGGTGTCCACTTCAACAAAGTGATAACTTGGTTTTTCTTTGAAAATATAGGTTTCAATTTTCCTTTTGTTAAAAGTGATTTATGTCACTTATTATTTTAACTAAAAGTTAAAAATGAGCTTTCTTCATGCAAAAGTTAAGATATTTGTAACTTAAATAAAGTTATTTTATTTCTTTCAAAATTGAAAATGTAGTTGAGGTAGTTACTAGGTAGTTACAAGGTGGTTATTCAATGAAGCATATATGCAAGACTTGTGTTATTGTGAAGGGAGACTTTTATGAAGGGGAATTTTTTGAGTTTGGAGAAATTGTATGAAGAATTTTGGTTTGACACTTTGTACCTAAAGGTTTTTGGAATCATATAATTTTAAAAAGATAATACATAATGCATTTGATTCATATGTCTTAGATGCATTTCTAAATTATTATTATTGGTTTTTCATATGTCAAATTGGTAATCCCTTTTGTCTTTGTGGAAATCATCTATTATATATTGAATATATGTAAATTGTGTAATTGATGTAATGAATGCACTCATATCTTGGTATCTTGGTTTGAATGTGTTGAAGCAACTTGTCTCCTTGTATGTTGAAAACATGTTTTGTGGTGAAACCCCTTTTGTAATTTTTCATATCTTGTGAAGTCCTAGTTGGTATTCATATGTTTGTTACTAGGATTTCTATTATTCAACTTTCATTAGTTTTTCCTTTTTTCCTTTATGTACTCTTAGGTTAAAAACACACAAAAACCCCAAAAACCCCCATTATATGAGGGAGTTGTCTCTCTCAAACATAGAGGAAGAGTGCTATTCCATAATAATCTCTCTAATAATTGGAACAACTATCACTGTTCTTTAGGCAAACAAAGTCATTCTTAGAGATAAAATCATAGTTATAGATCCATTAACCAATAGGTAGCATTTAGGCCATCTAGACATTTACTTTAGAGAAAGCAGTACACTATAAATTTGTACCAAATATCACTGGTAACTTGTGCAAATGAGTAAAATCTTTCACAAGTTAAAGTGAAAATATTTGAAATGTTGCTGAGTAGGAGATTGTCATGTGATGGGCAATGAGAAAATGTGGTTTTTTCACAGGTTACAGAGCGGGATTGCTTGGAAAGAGGCCCTGTGGATGCCATTTTCCCCTCTGCTCCTATTATTCAAACAGATTCAATGCTAGGTGTGTGCATTCATCAGGTGGGCATGTGTGCTCTTCAATCTTCTGCATAGGGTTTGGGCTCAGCTTCTACTCCTTTGGTGGAGTGTCTTCGAGATGCTGCGCATATTGGTTTGGGAGTGGCCTCTTTGTTTCTGCCTTTTGCTCCTATCTCTGGTGATCCTTATGCTAGAGTTGGGGTCGACTCTAGCTACCCTCGGTTATCTTGTTCTATGGCCATTCTTGGCAAACGAAAAACATTTTATGATGCTACTCATGCCTAGATACCTTCTACTTTGGCTAGGGTTCGTCCTTTGCCTTGTGCCTGAGCCTCCCCTGTTGTGGTATGTAGGCCTGAGGTTGCTGAGAACAAGGAGTTCTATGTTTGTCAGGGTGTGGTCTACAGGTTTAATGACTTGTGGCCTTCCTTTCATGATCTCCATGAATGGGTTTTTGTTTCCTGGAAGCCTATTATTTTTGGGCAGATTGACCTCTATCCTAGTGCTAGAGGTTTTTCCTTTGCAACCTTCTCTTCCTCTGTGGATCATGAAAAAGTGTTGGATAGGGTGTGGATGTGGGGTGTTCATTCGATACTCATTCAGCCTTGGTCTCACTCTTTCAATCCTCTTACGGAGCCTCTAAATATCAAACTAGTTTGGGTTTGACTATCGAATCTCCCTCTCTAGTTTTGGGAGGATTCTTGTTTTGAGGCTATTGGCAATGCCATTGGTAACTTATTGAAGGTGTATTCTACATCTTAGGATCTTGGGCATACTACGGTCGCTCGTATTCTAATTGATTTGGATATCTCCAAACCTCTCCATGGTGATGTGGTCTTGATGGTGGAGGACATACCTTGGAAGCAACTTTTGGACTATGAGGGGCTCCCCTTTCGTTACAAGAGATATTTCTTTGTTGGTCATTTGACCTCTAGTTGTCCTCCTTCTCGCCACAAGGGTGCTACTACTTGGTGGAAGAATGCTCTCTTGGACCATCTTACAGTTGTCTCTCCCTCTTCGGGTGGTTCCTCTGAGGAGGGCGACCCTCCCTTGACTGTTTCTCCCATGGAGTCGGAGCCTTTTCAGGCTCCCCTTCCGGTTATGCCTTCCGTGAAACCCTTGTTGCTGCGATCTGCTATCGCTATTCAGTTAGTTCCTGCTCGTCCCTCGTTGAATGACTATGTTGGTCCTTTGATAACTCTTGTCTCCTCTTTTTCGATGGCGGTTCCCTCACTGCGTGGTGGATCCTCACCCGAGGTGGCTATTGTGGATCCGCTCCCCTCACCCCGCTCGATGGATTTCGATTTTGAGTCTTCCTGGTTGGTTGTATTGAGGAAGAAGAAAGGACTCCCCAAATTTGTTGCTTCTTTGCGGCCTCAGGTTCAGGGAGTCAGATTAGTCCCATCTGGTTCTGGGGTTGTCTAATTAGGTTGTTCGTGATTCTACAACTATCAATCAACTGTTTCTATTTGTTTTTCTTCTAGTTCATGTTCTTTTTTAAACTAGCTTCTTTTTGGCCCTTTAGGCTCTCTGTGTGAAGGGTACCACACCCTGTAAATGCTACTTATTTTATCAAAAACTTATGCAAATGAGTATTGTTGGTAGATTAATTGTTCATCAACTCCAACAAAGGTCTTGACCTCTTAGTAGCTCCATTCTCATTCACTCATTCACTCATTCTGTCCAATATTCTCAACATGGGAAAATTGATTCAAAAAGTTCAAAGTTGTTTGTTGAAATGAAGTTTAGGAAATTATTAGGCATGAGGTCCTATAAAAATATCTAAGGAAAATTATTATCCCCATTAATTTGCGTGGTGAATCTAATACTTCTCAAAAGAGGCTAGTTGAAAAGACAAAAGACTGTCATCAACATGGAAGGAAGGCAATCAATGGACAAGGGTGATTCTACAAGAAGGATTGAAACAAAGATATCTAATTGGAAGCAAACATGGAAAGAAAGAGATGCAAGTAAGTCAAATCCTACTTTTCATAATCACTTTACTTATGTAAATAGTGATGAAAGTTCTGATAGATCACCAAATAAGTATGTGGCTCTTGAGATTCTTGAAATTAATGAGGAAAATACTTTGACAACACCATTGTTAGGAAGTGGTCTCACAAAGCTTGAGATAATAGCCGAAGAAATAAGGAAAAGAGAACAAGACCAGAGGTATTATGATATTAGACATGGTTTTTATAATCAATATATTGATCCTAACATACTTATGATAAATTCCCAGATGGAGAATGTTTTTCCAAGTCCCCTATTCAAAAAATGACTCATTTTTCCTATCATAATCCTGCTATGAGTTGTATGCCTCGAGTTACAAACAAGTGTGCTAGTACTCCTCAAGTTGCTTCACAAAACCCTATACTTAAAAATACCCTTTAGACTAAAGAGGAATTGTTAAAGAAAATGAATGAGCTTCAAATAGAATTGAATAGAATGGAGGAAGTAAAAATTAGGGAGGCTATGAAAATGAGGGATGAGATGAGAAGAAGAGAATAAAATATGAAAGCGACTTACAATTTCTATGGCACTTCAATATCAACACCTCAAAATCCCTCTGGAATTACTAACCTTCTGAATGTCCCTCTTCCAAACTCTTATGTCAACACGTGGAGTAATCCCACATTGACTAATGCAGTTCCACTTAAGGTTCCTCAAACTAATGTGGCATCACACGATTTTCCTAGTGCAAGTTTTGCAGGTAGCACCCCTTAAGGAAATTCAAATCCTTCTACTTCACAACAAAATAATCCTTGTACTTCTGTAATATCTACAAATTCTAGTGTTTCATTGAACTCTCAAGTAAACCCTGCTCAAAAACCTCAGATTCGACAAAATAATAAAAACTTAGGAATAGGGAGTTATATGCCAAATAATCAAGGGTATAATAAAATGGGACACCAAATACAATATAATTCTCAACCAAATCCGCATGGTTAATATTTCCCTATGTATCAAAATCAAAATATCCCAGAAAATGCTCCTATGAACCAAAATACTCAACCAAATCTATGAATGGGAAATGCTTCAGGTAGAAGGTCTTTACACATGGAGAGATACAAATAATTGAATTTTTATGGTATCCCTGAATATCCTAATCAAGTCCCAAATGAAGTGAGGTTATATCTAGCAATATTTTCTAGGAATGATGCAATGACTAGTGAAGAGCGCCTCAAAACCTTTTTAAATATAACAAATGATTTTGAAGTGGAAGATGAAGATATGGTAATGAAGCTATTTATGCAATCTTTGACTGGTGAAGCTAGAGATTGGTACATAAAATTACCAGATGCAAGCATAGGATCATGGGATGATTTCAAAAGAGTTTTTAGAAAGCACTATGGGGACAAGACTGACCCAAGATTTGTGATAAATGAATTCAGTAGCACTAGAAAAGGATCTAATGAATTGGTGTGAAAATTCAATGCTAGTTGAACGGATTATTTAATAAAATTCCACCATACATGAGGCCTAATGAGTCTATGTGCATGGTTCTATATTGTAATGCATATGACCTATAGATGGGTTATCATTTGAGAGATAAAAATATTCAATCATTAAGAGATGCATTCAAAATTATAATTCATATTGAGAACAATAGAAAGGATTTAGGAAAAGTAAACAAAATAGATGATGTCAAAATTTTATAAAACCCTAAAGGACATCAGAATAAGCCATCTACTTTAGAAGACAAATTGGATAAGGTAATGAGTGCTCTTAATGATCATAGCTACAAGGTAGCTAAAAATGAGAAAGGGTTAGCAAATGATATGAAAAACTACCAAAAGTAAGATAAAATGCCAAGATTAGCAGACCAACCCTATAATACCACTTGCAAAAATGGTAAACCAGTGCAAAAAAATCAAATAAATACACCAAATAGGGAAAATATTGACCCTCTCAAGAGACTAGGTGTAAATATGATGGAGGATGACTTGTGGTGTTTGCTTTGTGAGTTACCTCATTCACCTTCACAGTGCATCGTAGAACAATAATTTGATAATCCTGCAATATCACGTGATGATTGTAATGATGATCATTATGTAATGAACCAAGGTGTGAATATGTTTTCAAAAAAGTTACACTTGGAGAATGTTACCACCTTTTTTATCCCCTTATAAAAATAGTGTCCACTTACACAAATTTTTAGCTAAGTAAGAAATTTGTTGGTCTTTTCTGTCGTTTTCAAAAGTTTGCCAGCCTCTACTTAGGTTGTCACAACCTTGCCTCCGCCCAACATATTAAGAGTTTATTCCTCAGAGTCAATCAACCTTAAAAATTTGAACTTTGTTAGGACTCAGAACACTTTTCATAACTTTGTGAAGTTCCATTGAAGCTAAAGTAAAATCATTTTAGAGCTTTGAGGAGGTTTTGAAACTTCCATCAAATCCCGACAAAGTTATCAAAACCATCACCTTTTGTAAAACTAAGGTAATCTTGAAGATTCTTTTCTAAAAAGAAGTGCAATGAATGTTTTTATCAAGTCATTGTATTTTGGAACTTTATAATGGTTGTGAAGCCTCTATCAGTTCTTGATGAGGTTGTCAAAACTGCTCATTCTACTGAAAAGTCCTTAGCCATTCCTTTTCAAATATTTAAAAAGTAGTTGAGATGAAAAGAAGATGTGAAAGGTTACACACACGAACCTTGGTAGAGGGGGTATTAAATAATCATCCACTCAAGCATTAATTGTGGAGGTTTTTTAAGTGATTTGAGTTATTGAGGAAGCATGTTTTGAGCATGATGAGAGAAAAGATCAAAGTGGAGTGGAGGAACAAATTCTTGCATAAGTTTCCCCTTGCAAGTTACATACATATCCTAGGGTTTTAGTCGCAATGAAGTATAATTATATAGGTTGTGAATATGTTTCTGGATTAACCAACACAATGCAGTAAATAGGGGATACCAAGCTAGGGCATGCAAGTTTGAATGAGTTTTGGGACATAATTGGGAAGCCTAACCCTCCACCCATTACACAAAGGTTAATTGAGAGAAGATTATTACAAGATGCTACCTTCCTAATGGAAATTCAATATCTAGATTTGATAGTGGAATGTATAAAACATTATGACTCTTAAACATGAGAGCTCAGGACCAATGAAAATAGATTGGCGGTGAAAATTCAAAGAGATACTTTTGCTTCATGTCTAAAAATCCTAGAGAGAGCACTATTCAACATTTGATTTCACCTCCTCAGAAATTAAATTTTTAGAGAAAAAGGGCTCATATAGGAACATGATTGCCAAATAATGGTTCACCACACCTAAAAAGGGTACATCTTAATTACCCAAAAGTCCACATAGGAATCACTTTATAAATGAGATTTTTGATATAATTGTACTCTTGCACAGGCTAAGGGGAAATGAAAGAGCTCATGAATTTGAAGAATGGATGTATTTATTTGTTCATATTTAACTTAGAGGGAAAAAATCCTTGGATTGGGCACAACTTATCAGTGACTAGATACACCACATGATCATCCACTTCCCACTTAATGAATTCTTCTATATGTCCTCATACCTGATTTATGCCATTACTAATAATAGTCCTTGGTTGAGATTGAGACCAAGCTTGACTCCACATGATGAAGTTCCATTTTTTATTATTATGATAAGCTACAACTAGGCAAGAGTTACCATCACCATAGAAGAATTACTGATACCTTTACCATGAGGGTAACTCATGAAATACAAGGAGATATAGCTTTAAGGATTACTCTTGATGCCATATAGCTAATTGAAACTTATGGGAACCATTTCATAAAATTCCAAAGGTTATCATATATTAGGGTTGGAGGATTTGATGGTGATCCACTAGAACTTCATAAGTATGCAAAAGATAAGTTTTTTCTAATAGAAGTCTATAGGAAGGCTGCATAAGTGAATAAGAGATGTTAAGAAAGAAAAAGGGTTGGCATAAATTTTCCTATTAGACTTGGCTATTTATCCTACAATTCTATGTTAGATGCACTCAACATTAAGAGGGAACTAGTTAAGTATACTCTACAGTTTTATGATGCCATATTTCCTTTTGATAACAAAGATTTTGTAAAGAAAATTTGGAACTGGGTCTCAAATTTCATCATATTTTTGTTCTAGAAGATTATTGGGTTTATTGTGCTAACGAGTATGAAGTAAGGAGGAGGAGTTGGATGAGGTTTTCCTTGAGATAGATAAGGGAATTCAACCTAAATTGGGCTATCCAAGGCATTGAAGATGACAAGTTAGATTTGGTGGATCCCATCTTTATCAAGCATGTTTCTATTCAACATATTGTGTCTATAGATTGGAGCATTAAAGGAAGTTGATACCATCGAGGCAAAGACTATAGTCATCTTAAAGAGAACAAAATAATGGGTTGCCAGGAAGAATACAAAAAAGAATCATTCCCCAACTAGGTCACAACACACTGCCTCAAGGAGGAAGTAGCCATCCTCCCATAACTTTAGGAGCATCATCTTCTATTTCACATCAAGGGTTGTTGGAGAGTCAAGGTGGTGGAGGTGATGAACCCCCAAAGGACAATTTTACAAAGAAGACATGCGGGGAAGATGCCCCTGACCCTCCTTAGTAGGATAAGGATGAAGAAATGGTTGAAGGGGAAGAAGAAATGGTCCATGTTTCTACCTCTCCATCTAATGCAAGTACATCTTATTCCTCTCTCAAACCTTCTCCTATCAGAGAGGTACGTGTATCTCCTACGACCAGTCCTACTCCACCTTCTTCTCTAGAGCATGAGAAAACTACTACTCCCCCATTAATGAGGACTTTATTTGGCTCCTCTAGTTCTAAATCTATTGCCACTCCAACTACCTTCTCTTGGCTTGAGACATTTTCAAAGAAAAGAAAGATGGTTCAAGTGAGTCTCCCAGAGAAAGATCTTGTGGTCAACTGATCCAAAGGACTTAAGCCTAAGAGATTGAAGACCTATTATTAGAGGATGATAGTACATGGAGTATTTGTGTGGATTTTTCTCACCCTTTAGTACAAAAATAAGTTAGCCTGGCAACTTCTAGTGATTTCATTGTCACCAGAGTAAACCTAGGGCCCTCTACAAGAGATGGAGATGTTCATAATTCTCAAATAATAGCAGCTAGTTTGGTAGAACGAATTGCCAAGGATAAGAAAAGTAAATGAAAATTGAAAAACAAAATCAAAGTATTAACTGAATGTTTAAAATCTATCTTTGAAATTTCTACACAACCTATCACCCAAAATAAAGCTACATTTGATCCAATTCCAGTAGTTGGGAAAGAGGTGGTAAGTAAGATATATAATTATAAAATATTTGGGAAGGTCATAGAGGAATGGAATGAAGACATATTGAATAAGAGGAATCAATTCATCTCAGATATGAAAAGGGTGCAATAGAATGCATATATAATTTGAAAATAGAGATAGAGAAAGACATTACCTCACCTAAATACGAAGAGACGGTGTGGACCAACACCTTGGGTGAACTTAAGGGAATGGTGGATTTAAGACTTGAGAAGAGCTTGGGCAGTGAAAAGATCATTATGAACATTGCTGACTACCATTGTGTGATGTGGAAAATAAATGGTTAATAGAAACTCTATATGGTTAAACAAAGCTTACAAGAGTTTAGTAATTAATATTAATGAAATGCAATGCAATCAATGGGAAATTTCGTGAGAAGTTCTCTAGGCTTGGCTTGCAATTTATGAGAGAGGGGGATAGTGGTGATGAAGATGAGAAAAGTTTGAGGGAGAATTTTAAAAAGATGATTGATGATATCATTGATACTCGACCTTTCAATGATGAAAGCCTCAAAAGATTTAGCAAAGTTGATTTGGCTTATTTCAATTGGTTGGTCTTGCATCCAATTATGAAAGAAGGCTTGAAGCAAGATGAGATAACAAATAAGTTTGGAAGCTCCGAGTTGGAAATGTCACCATTTATTAATGGAAGGAGATGCTAGCTATTATAAAGGCTTTCCAAGATTTCTGGATGAGGGTTGCCACATTAGCAATCTAGTCAACTGAGGAACCTGTCAATGAAGCGCTACCTTCATGACTTTTCAGTTGTTTTCTTAATTTTAAAATTATTCAAAAATAATTTTATTTTTGGGTAGTTATCTTTAAAAGAATTAGTTATGCATTCTCTTATATATATGTAATTAAGATGAAGGAAATCTCTTAGCAATTCTGGAACTTGATATTCCAATTTTAATATATCATACATGATTTGGAACCTCTATACATTTGTGTGCGTTTATCTTCCATGAAGATAAATTGAATATCTTAAATCTATATGTTTAATATATTCTCTTCCAATTATATTGTTCCCGTGTGAATGTGTGGTTGCTTTATCTTCATGATAGGTTTCATTCCTGAGTTGTATTGAATTGATTTTTTTTTACCTAAATAATACGTTTTACCTATTGGTCTTTGTACTCGTAGTCATAATCTTTCTAATTTCATTGCATTTGGTATTGGAAAGTGTTATGTTATCGAGTTTATTTACCTTTACTACTTTCAAATTAAAAGCTTATAGATGTTTTACTTTAAAAAGTATTTTGGGATTTTATTGAAAATCTAAGAGTGAGTTGTACCTCTGTGAAACTTAGAGAGTGGTTGTTTCTTATAAGGAACGATTATCTTGAGCTGTTGGAAATAACTGTTGAACTAAACAAGACAACTGAGAGGGGGGTGAATCAGTTGTAGCAATTTTAACCTTTAAGATTCTTCACCAAAATTTAGATCAATAAGCATTTACAAAACCCTTACTCTACTAATGCATTAAATCATTAAGTACAAAAATAGAAAATGAAAGTAATGAAACCATGCACACAATAACACTAGATTTATGTGGAAAACCTAATGAGAGAAAAACCATGGTGAGGATTAGCTTACAATATAAAGAATTCCAAAATTGAATACAAAGGATCACTGCTAGAAAGGCTCACTACCAAGTAAAGAAACACTGTCCAATGAGGGCTCACTACCTGAAGGGCTCACTGCCACAAAATTACAAAGAAGATAGAAGAGGATTGTTACAGTGAGAAAACTATCTCAATGCAACATAGATTCCACCACAATTCACTCACACACTTGCAAACATGCTTGAAAGATAGAGTGCACCTTCATAAAACTTTCACGAACTCAACACTTGAAATTTGCATTGATCTACTCGAATTCACATCACACACTATCTCGCATCTATCTGTAGACATGCAAAATTGACCTAAAACCTATCACACCCTAAATGAAATTTTCACATCATCGACATCATTATCATCAAACATCACTGCATTTCACATCAATAGAATGCAAACCCTAATTTCTCCTATTAATTGAATAATACAACATTATTTAATTAATTCACTTTTTTTCATCATTCTTGAGAAATTAAATAAATTACATTTATTTAATAAGTCCTGAAAACCCTATTTTTGCTATTAATTGAATAAAACGACATTAATTAATTAATTCATGTTTTTATAATTTCGACTAATTAAATAAATTACATTTCTTTAATAAAGTCCTAATCTAACTTTTATTTTCCCTGATTAGTTAAATAACACCAATTATTTAATTACATCGCTAAATCACTTTATTCCCCTAAGTTAATTGAACTATTAAATCATAATAATTTAATTATGACACTTTCCCTCCAATTTTTTAAATAATTAAATCAAACTATTCAAAACATCATAAAAAATCAAATCAAACTAATGCAACTTTGTTTGCAAAAGTCAAACTTGATTTGCACGTTCAACTCCAAAATGAATGAATGAATTAAATCAATTAACTATCCTTTTTCAACCACTTTCCTGATTGAGTAAATTATGATCCCTTGATTTCCCAATCTAATCTTGACTGATCAATCTATTTCTGATTGAGTAAATTACGATTCACTGACTAATCAATCTATTCCTAACTGGTCAATATATTCTTTAATCCCACCGATCATTCAATCTATTCCTTAATCACACAAATTGTGCAATCTACTTTTGCACAATCTATTCATGTCTAAATCCTCTTAACACCTTTCAACCGCCAATCTTGATGCAACATTGTTTAATCCTGATCGTCCATTTCAAATTTCATTTTTTATATAACAAACCTCTTTCCTCACAAAAAAAGGATCGAAGAGTCAACAACATTTGCGCAACAAAGTATTGCCGACATTCACAACCACCATTGTTAGAGCTTCAACATTTCTTTGATCAACCAACCAATAAATCATATCAAAGCTTCACATTCAAACTGTGGAGGATCCATAGTGATACAAACAATCCACAATCAAGTGAACACATTCTGATATGGGATGGTAACACTTTTATTTTTCATGAATTCATCTATGCTTTCATACTTTGATCTTGTTTCTTGAATTTTGTAATAGCTTAGTTTCATTTCGTAAGTGTAGGATTAAATCTAGATTAGTGTTCTTGATCTTAGACTAGATTATGATTTCAATTACATTTCTCTTGTTTGCATCTATGATTTTCGCCCTCACACACTATCTTACATCTATCTTATCATTCACCAACATCTCAACTTATACTTATACTATCTTCAACCTTGAAACTCTTCCAAGGTCAGCCATATACAATTTTCATTTACAAATTCAAATTAGGTCAGCGCCAAAGCATTCTATGATGGAATTAGAATGGGGGCGACCCAAACACATTTCTAAATGAGGACCTAAATGAGTCCCAACACACCTTGCCACACTTCCATAAATTTTGCAAGTAGTGTTTAACACAAGGTCAACCAACACTCATGCAAAACACATAAAATAATTAAGCACACACAACCTTAACATGATCCAATCTTTCTAGAAAACAAACTTCACTTGAACACAACCTTGTCAACTTATTCTTAGAACCGCAAGTCTTGAAACCAAAATTCAGAGAAATTCAGAGCAATTATTTCTCCTAGACCACAACCAGACACACCAACATGCATAATTCACATAATGGTGAACATATCTTGCACTATACAATGATCCAAAAGCCCACATTATGGATATAGCAACTTATAATAATCATGAACAATATGTCAGAACCACACAAGCATATAAGCAATACCGAGCACATCTTGGAGCACACATTGAATACTTGCATGACACTGTTTTCCCTATTTATCAAATTTATCAAAAGCACTTGGAACGCAAGTGCCAAAGACATCATTGTAGCATATTACTTCATTCTAACACACCTCCAAAAATAGCAACATAAGGATAAATCCATGTACTCACAACACTTCTTCAACATCTCAACTATGCATGTACAACCTACAAACCTTCTTTATTACAGTTTTCTCAATATCCCCGACTTATACAATCAATAACCAACTTCCAAGACAAAAATGACAACAAAAAATAGTGGATAACCAATTGACATCAATGAAAACACCTTCATACTTGTAACAATCTCTCCCTTTGTCATTGATGGTAACACATGATGTGAAAAACCATCAAATACAACACAATAGCTCAGAACCATCAATCTCTTGATTTCTTTTACTTTATATCCCCCTATGTAGATAAATTTTTTCTCATGATTTTTTCTCCCCCTTTGACATCAATCGCAAAGGAAAAATATATTTTACATTGTTCTCCCCCTTTGTCACAAATAACTTTACTAGTACTAAATAATCCTCCTTAGGAGTACACCCAACAACTACACAATAAAAAAACATGATTCTACTTGGTCCCCCTGAGAGGTAGCCACCAAACACCAATCCAGAAGAAAGATAAATCACTAGACCCAGTGGAATGATGCATCTCCATATGCATCTAGTTCAAGGAAGGAGGGGAAATAACCCCTAACTTCTCCCGGAGATACTCAAAAGTATCTTTAGGAAGAGCTTTAGTAAATATGTTAAAAATTTGATCCTTTGTAGGTACATACTCAAGATTTACTTCATTCTCCATAACCTTCTCTCTCAAAAAGTGATACCTGATAGATATATACTTTGTCCTTGAGTGCATCACTAGATTCTTTGAAATGTTAATTGCACTTGTATTATCATAGAAAATAGAGATGGGATCATCATATGTTACTTTGATATCCTTCAATGTCTATCTCATCCACAAAACTTGTGTACAATAAGATGCTTCAACAATATACTTAGCCTCTGTAGTGGATAAGGAAACTGATTCTTGATTTTTGCTTAACCATGGCACTAATCTGCTTCCAAGAAAGAATGCATCACCACTTGGAATTTTACTATCATTAGTGCAACCTACCTAATCTACATCTATATAAGAACTTAGTGTAAAATTAGTATCCATGGGGTACAATAAGCCATAATTTGGAGTGCCATTTAGATATC
This sequence comes from Sequoiadendron giganteum, assembly GCA_007115665.2. Classification (NCBI taxonomy): domain Eukaryota; kingdom Viridiplantae; phylum Streptophyta; class Pinopsida; order Cupressales; family Cupressaceae; genus Sequoiadendron; species Sequoiadendron giganteum. The sequence continues at coordinate 109,969,027 of CM021108.1, forward strand.
TAAATATCCTCTTTATAGCTACAACATGTGTTTCTTTAGGATCTTCTTGAAATATAGCCACAAGAAAAACTACATGCATGATATCCAATATGGTAGTAGTTAAATACAATAATTCTCTAATCACCGATCTTTATTTTCTTTGATCAACCTTAGGAGAATCATCATCCTTACTCAATTTGTAGCTAGTTACCATAGGAGTGCATACTGATTTGGAACCATCCATTCCAAATTTCTTCAACATTTCTTTTGCATACTTTGATTGTGAAATAAAAATCCCTTTTTTTATTTGATTGATTTAGAGTCCAAGGAAGAAATTCATCTCACCAAACATAGACATCTCAAACTCTTTTTTGCATTTCTTCAGCAAACATCTTACACAGTTTTATTTCCTCCAAAAATAATGTCATCCACATACACAACTACTATCAAGATCTTTTCATCTTCAATTATGAAATATAGATTTCTATATGTCGTACCTTTGCTGAAACCTTGCTGAATAAAATATTTGTCCAATCTTTCATACCAAGCTCTGGGAGCTTGCTTGAAACCAAATAAAGCATTTTTCAATCTGCAAACCATATCCGATTGATTTGACAACTGAAATCCTTTTGGTTGTTCCATGTAGACTTCTTCTAACTCACCATTCAGAAATGAAGACTTCACATCCATCTGGTAAACTTTAAAATCCTTATGAGCAGTAAATGCCAAAAACATTCTGATAGCTTCCATTCTAGCCATCGGAGAAAAAGTATCTTGAAAATCTATACCTTCCACTTGTGAGTAGCCTTTACACACAAGCCTTGCCTTGTTTCTTACCACTTCTCCATTCTCATTTAGTTTGTCTTTGAAAAACCCACTTACTTCCAATTATGTTCTTGTTTGCTGGTCTAGGAACCAATTCCCAAGTCTATTTTTTCTCAATTTGCATAAGTTCCTCTTCCATTTCTTTCACCCAATGTTCATCTTTACATGCCTCACTCACTATCTTAGGCTCAACTTCAGAAAGTAAACAATAATTACCTCAACTTCAGTAGCTCTTCTTCTTGTCAATACACCTTTCCTCTTATCTTCAATGATTTGATCTTGTGAATGATTCTTTTGCACATACTTAGGAGTTCTAGGAGCCCTTTTCAGAGCTTCTTCTTCTTCTTCAACAACTTCCTCTACTTCTCTGCAATTAGGTTCATCTGATACATATCCATCAACTTCAATTGAATTCTTCAATGCTTCATCGACCTTGACATTCTTGCTTTCTACAACCTTTCTCATCCTTTTGTTGTAACATCTGTAAGCTTTGCTTCTTGTAGAGTATCCAAGGAAAATGCCCTCATCACATCTAGCATCAAACTTGCCTAGATTTTCTTTATCTCTTCTGATATAACATTTGCTTCCAAATACCTTGAAATACTTGACAGTAGGAATTCTTTCACACCATAGCTCATAGGGAGTCTTCGTGCTATTAGATTTTGCTTGAACTCGATTGAACACATAAAAAATAGTGTGAATTTATTCTCTCCAGTAAAATTCTGATAGACCTACCTCTGTTATCATTGATCTAGCAGCTTCCTAAATTTTCCTATTCTTTCTTTCAACAAATCCATTTTGCAATTATATTTGCTTTAATTATTGGATGGTCTAAAACTAAATGGTTTTATGGAACACTGATTCACCCCCCTCTTAGTATTCTGGATAATCAACACATACTATTATGTAAAATTCCATGTTGCAAAATCCTAGGTGTTAAGAAGCAAACTAAATTTGTGCTTTCCAAACAAAAAAGGTTTTCAAGACGTAAATACTGTTTGGTAAAATTCCATGTTGCAAAACCCTAGGTGTTAAGAAGCAAACTACATTCGTGTTGTCTAAACAAAAAAGGTTTTAAAGACATTCATATTATTTTGTAAAATTTCATGTTGCAAAACCCTAGGTGTTAAGAAACAAGCAACCCACTGTGAGACAACCCTTTACATTTAAACAAGTTGATTTAAATAATTGAAAACCCACATTGTGTTTTCCAAATTACAATTATTTTGTGCACATTTTTTTTCAATCATGTGAAATTTAAATGCAATTTTTACTCAAATTAAAAGTCCTTATGAATCTTGAGGGGGCCTTTGAATACATTCACATTGTCTAAATTATAAAATATTTTCAAGATATTCATTCCATGTTGCAAAACGCTAGGTGTTAAGAAGCAAACTATGTTCGTAATGTCTAAACAACAAAAGGTTTTCAAGACATTCATACTGTTTTGTAAAATTCCATGCTGTAAAACCCTAGGTGTTAAGAAGCACACTATTGGAAAGAGACATTGCAAATATCATTTGGTGTTGTCATTGATGGCAACCCTAGTTCGTTGATTCAATCCACACGACAACATTTGCTCATACCGGAAGTTAGATCGAAATTTTGTAATTAACTGTCAAGCACAAACATAGCATTCGACATAATTGTGTTCATCGATTCATACAAAATTTCCTATTATCATTTTGAGTTGTGGATCTTAGGGAAGATATTTTGGTGTATGTACTATCTTATCTAGGATGCACATTCATTGGTGTGCAAGTTAGAAGATCCGGTTGATCAATTTCCTGTTTATCAGTGCAGAAAGCTAACTTCGTAGATATAATATGTTGTAGATGTTTGAGAAGTAATTTTTAAAGGATTTTTGTGCTCAAAAATATTCATTTGATTCATTACTATGCTATGGCCGGCTTTGGTTGGTGCGCGTCGAGAATTAACCATGGATTGAGTTGACAGTGTGCAAATATTTTCATACTTTTTTTTGAGCTCACAGGTAGCGATTAAATTCTTAGTGGCAGATATATATAAGTGATTGATTATATCATTTTTGATATATAGATGTGAAGAATGTGTGTTCTTGCAAATAGCAGAGTGATTATGCAAAATTTCACTTTTGCATAAAAGGATTTGTGATGCGAATTAGAGCAGAGCAGAGCAAAAGAGCAGAATCAAACAAAATGTCAGGAAATCAACTAATGTGCTTAACCGGAACTATAACTAGGCATTAGTAGATGCTATTTTCTCAGTTCAATTTCTCAGATGGATTTAATCTGAATATCTTTGTAAGATAGTGAGTCTTCATCTTTGAGTAGTGAGCTCTAGGCAGTGTGCCTGAATGCAAGTGCATTCCCATTTTGTAAAACATCTTTTGAGTATTCTCAGATAATATTGTGGATTGGCCTTCCACCATGGTTTTTCCCCTAACAAGGTTTCCACGTAAAAAATTCTTGTGTTATGGTGTTGTGGTTGGGTATGTGCAGGATCATCATGGAAAAAATAGGCCCTTAAATGGCGATGAAAATTCAAAAAATCAGAGTTAGGCAGCTTGACGTAAAAAATTGAATAAGTTATCTATATTATTTCAAAAATATGTAAGAATAGAATCTGTATCAAATTGAATGTAGTTTCTAAACTACTAGGTTTATTCAAAAAGGAAAAAAAATCTATTTGGTGAAAATTTGAAATTTCAATGCAGTAGTACTTAAATTTCAGGGAAAAAATAAGAAGTAGGTGTCTATCTGACCACCCTAACCACAATAAAATGATAATATTTTTTTATAAGATTTTAGATATAAGTAGAGGACTCATGTCCTGATGTGATGCATATTTTTTTGTAATTTTTTTCCAAGTAAATAATTAATTATGAATTTTTTATTACAACTTTTAAAAAATATAAAAACTCATATGTCTGACCACCTTAACTTGGTCAAAACTTCATGAAATTCATTTTTTTAATCCTATAGTATACAAAGCATAAAATGTGACACATGTTTTGGATTCAAAAAATGTGATACCGTTTGAAAGCTATAGATTTTTTTCAATCAACCTATCAATCAGGACTTTAGTCGTAATTCAAATAGAAAATGAATAATAATTATTTATTAAATTCAAAGTAAAGCATAATTTACATTGGTGGAAAGCTGAGAATCTCCTTTAAAAACCCTTTTCGTTTCATTAATTTTGGGTAAAAAAAAAGTTGTCAGCTACATGGGCCATCATATCACTTACATATCGCCACTTTTTGGCCCAGCATGATCTTGCAAATACCCGGTTGTTTGTTTTATGTTCATGCATATTCCTTTTGATTGAATGTTATAAATGCTTTAAGGATCAAATCAACAAAGATAGAAATTGCAGAACACTGATTCACCCCCCCTTCTTAGTGTTCCTTGATTCCAACAATTGGCATCAGAGCCTAGTTCCTCGAAAAAAGTTTAGCAGCTTGGGGAAGATCTGGGAAAGTAATTCAATGGATTCAAGCAGTCTTCATCAATAGCTTTTGGTGGCCCTAAATGATCTTGATTAGTCAAAATTTGAAGTTCAGAAATTGCAAGCAAACCTCATGGATGCTAAGAAATTCATTGAGTCATTGAAAGATAAAATCAATAAGTCGAGGGAGAAGAGAAGGGAACTTTGTGATCAAATTAAGTAGAATGACGATAAAAGCATTGAAGATGAACAACTGAGTCAAGAACTAAAGGAAAAGACAAAAGAATGTGAAAAGTTTACCAAAGATAATACAGTTCTAAAGCATGAGATGGAATCTATTATGATGAGGATGACCAAGGAGATTGAAGACAAAAATAAGAATGAAGAGAATATTGCTTAGTCCTTGAAAGAGACATCTGAAGAATGTATCATTGAATCATTAATATGACACTTGAATTGGAGCAATCCAGAAACAATGAAGAAGAGCTTGAAAGATAGGTTGTTACTCCCAGAAATGAACTTGCTACTGCAAATGAATTCAAGGGAAAGTTCAAGATTAGCTCAACTAAGCTTGATGAACTGATTAAAGGTTAGAGAATAGAAGGTGACAAGCGAGGTCTTGGATATGAGGAAGGAGAAAGTTCCAGATCCAGACAAAAGAGATTTAGGCAAGGAAATTAGAAGAACAAATCTAGAAGGTATCCGGTAAGACGACCTAATGCTCAAAAGATTCAATGGTGACTGCTTTGTTTGTAATAAATTTGGTCATATGGTTTCTCAATGTAGAAGTAGAATGAACTCAAATGGTCCATCATTCTCCGGTCAGTGCTTTAACTACAAGTATGGTCATAAGTCAAATGAATGCATAAACATGATGAACAACTTTTATAGAGATGTCAGATGTTATACATGCAATAGATTTGGGAATATTTCTAACCAACGTAGATCAAGAGAAAATGAATGGAACAACTAGTCTGGACAAGGAAATGTAGTGTGCTACAATTGCAAAAAATCTGGTCACATTGCTAGATTCTGTAGAAGCAAAAAAGGTCCAGTAAACCAAAAGAAAAACATGTAGATGGATGAAAAGGGAAAAGGGAAAGTCACTAAAGGTGAGATTAGGAAGAAAATGAAGAAGACATGGGTGAAAAAGAATCCCTCTATTGCAAAAAATGATTCTACACTAGCACCAAATTTTGGTAATTCCTTTGGGAATTAGATTAAGGTATCTGGCCTAGGGAGAGTTTTCAAGAAAATCCTTCAAACCCCTTGTTGGAAATTGGTATTGGGATATGGATGAGTATAGTGATTGCATTGATGATCCATAGATGCTACTGAAACAGTTGGAGAAACTATTTATGCTAAGTTGGAGGTTTGTAGAAGAGTTATCTTTCACAGTGTATGGAAACAGGGTATCCAGATGAGTTAGGGCAAAAACATTTATTGCGACAAAAAGTTAGGTATGTGACTGATAAAAGGTCATTTTTATTTATCATTTGTCACTTTGCACTTTGAGAAGAAGAAGTTTGGAGAGCTTTGAGGTGAACTTTGGCAAAATTTGGTGAAAATTCAAGTGTGAAGGTGATTCGGTGATCAAACCCCTAACCGGGGAAAAGGTATTTATCAACAAAACCTATGAACTTGTGAATTTGTGAAAATGAATACTCCATTGGTAGTTGACATCAAGGATAGGCCCCATCCGAAATTCAAGTGACATTCGTTCAATTCTATTGAGAAAGAGCCCTTAGGTGCATTTTCATCTGTTTCGTACGGTGTCTTGCATATTGAAGACATTAAGGCTGAAAATATTGAAGAATTAGGGAGCTCACAACTGCTGAATTTGTACAACAATCAAATTATAGGAGAAGAATTTTGTGTCAAACCTGAATTCAAAACCCTAGAGGAGAAGAAATTTACACAGATTGTAAAATTTCCCGTGTTTGAAGAAAGTGAGTGGGTCTGGTATATCTTGAGTTGAGTTCATGCAAAATTTATGTGGTTGAATCAACCCTTTAAGATTATAAAAGAATCTATAAGTGTTGTTACTGGTTTAAATTCCTCCGGTGGGTTACTGATATTGAAGTCCGTGAAGGATTAAATAGTTATTGATGCAACCGGTTCAAAGTATGATAGAAGAGCTATGACAATTGATGATATCATTGATGTAGATGTCAGATTTGCATCTATGGTCATTGGTTATAAAATCTATCATTCTAGCTGAGACAATTTTGTATTTGGCACAACTATCTATGTAGCGTACCAGATTGTGAAGGAGAATGCAGATTACGATCTATGTGAGTTACTTAGAAGTTAGTTGATGGAGAATCTTGGTAAAATAAAAAAGGATAAGAAGAATTCTTTCAAGTATGGAAATCTATTGTTGTGTTTGTTCTTTTACTTCATGAATGAAGTTCCAGGATTTGGAAAGGTATAATGGCAAGGAGATAGACCTATAACTGCTCAAATTAGAGATATCTTGCATAGATTTGTTGATAGTAAGACAAAGATTTCTGCAATCTAGGGTTATTTCAAGAACTTTTAGAATACGATGCATGCTAGAGAAAGGATTCCCACATCTATTGTGGAAAAGTACAAAGATACTATTTGCTTTATGGTTGACATTGATCAATTCCTGATGGAAGTTGCAGATCCTAGAACAGTGTGGATTATGCCAATGGGCTATGAGGTTGAGGAACACATTTTGGAGATGTATGCTGAACATTTGTTGAGAAAACCTTAGGATCCATCAGAAGAAAGATTTGGTACTTTTTCAGAAAAGGATATACAGGTGCACAATGAAGTAAGAAAACCTGTGATTGTCCAAAGAGTAAGTAAAGAAGTGGAAATCTTTGCAGAGAGCATGGGTATATCTACAAAAGCTGTGAGAGAAGCTAGAAGGAAGAGAGAACAAACTGAAGCAGGAGAGCCAGTCAGAACTAAATCTGCTAGTCCAGTAGCACCCTCTACCAGAACTAGATCTACAAGAAGCTCCACTCTCCCTTTCGGTCCCACAAAGAAATCAAGTCCTGTGAAAACTCAAATGAAGACATCCAGTAGAGAAGGAAAAAGGAAGGACAAAAGAAAAATAATTTATGTTGCTGTCTTTGAAGATGAAGAAAAAGAATCTGATGAAGAAGTGAGAGAAATCTTGAGCAAAAGAGCAAAAAGGAAACAACGGTCTCAAAGGACAAGCCCTCCAGTGAAGAATTGAAAGAAAAGAAGAAGATGGAATCTAGCACAATAGGTATGTCTGTAAAAGAGGTAGAGAATGCATTGATTAAGGATGGAAATCTTAGGCCCCTTCGTGAATGGTATGACACCTTTGACAGTACCGGTCAAAGAACTCTTGAGGAAGCATCAATAAAGTACTTGAATAAATTCAACAAGGCACTTATTAAAATAATGTCACATTACCCAAATTTTTTTATGAAATTTTAGAAATGAGAAGAGTAAATGCAAGAACTAAAGATGAGCAGTTAAGAGAGTGAGTTCTTGCTGAATTATGTCTAGTGATGTCCACTGAGGAAATTAAGTCAATTCTGAATGGTGCCAAGAAAGATTTCAAAAGAAAAACAAGAGTAAACAAGCTCATGGTTGGTCAGACTGAAGAAGTTGCACAAGAAACTGAACAAAATTTAAAGGAAGTTTTGTTAAGAAATATAATTGATGTTGTCTCTAAAGAAGCTCATGATGAAGATGTTTCATCTATTCTGGTAGAAGAAGAAGGAGAATAAGATACAATTGAGGATATTCAAATTCCTCTTGATGTGCATAATGCAAAAATTCCTATGGAGATTGAAGCTCCTGAAATTGTATCGGTTGAAAAAGTTGAGATCCCTAAAGATAAGCAAGAATCTATAGCCGAGGAAACAATGTTTGAGGAAAAGAAAGTTGATATAAAGAAAGTTCTTTTAAAAGCAAGAGACATTGCTAAGGCAGTGAAAGAGTTTTTGGAAGAACAACAGGAAGAATTTGATTATGAACTGCTAAAATCTCCTATCAACTTGGACACTTTATCCCCTATTTAGAAGATGAAAGTAGCTTCATTCGCTCAGAACAAGGCAAGGGAAGAAATTCTGAAATCTCATATTGAAGATAGTGAGCTATTGAATCTTGCATCCATTATTCTAGAGAAAATTATGCCTACATATGTTAAGGATCCCTCTGAATATTCCTTCGGTGAGTTGAAGAAACTCATAAATGCTATAAGTACTCATTTTCAGCCGCTTGAGAAATCAACTGAGGAAAAGGTACAAAAGGAATTTGATGATAAAAGATTCGGTAAGTTGAAAGGGATGATAACTAAGGATAAATATTTTGTAGCTACTTGTATAAAGAACATTCAAAGTGCTTTGACTGAAAGTGGTAACATTTACAAGTCATGTTTATCTTTATCTAAGTTCACTGAGGATTTTGAAAAGAAAATAAAAGAATGTGAAAAATAGTTAGCAGATGTCATTCAAGCATTTAATCCTCTAACTATCTCTGTTGGAAAACAAGAAAGTCAAGTCATATCCCCGCTTGAAAAAATCAAAAGTTTGAAGCATGAGGAAGTTAAAATGGTTGAAAGAGTTTGTGAGCTTAGAGGACTAATTGGTTCTAAGATGGAAACAATGTTGAGTGCATTGAAAGAAGCATAAGATGCTATGGTGGTCAGTGACCCGACAAACCTTGAATCTACAGAGATGCAATCTTACTTATTCTGTGGTCACATGGTTATCTTGGAGAGTCTCAAGAAAGTTTGGGACACAAGTTTAAACCTGTTGAAGAACAATTTTGCAGATCTATTCAAATTTATGTAAGTTGAAGAAGCCTGTTTGTACATATGCAGTCTGTTCATAACAATTTTATTTGATTTTTGGTATGCGGATTCATGCCTTTGCCATTGATGTCAAAGGGGGAGAATGGGATAGTGAAAAATGCCTTAATCATCTTAGGGGGAGTTGTGTTTTTAAAATTTTGAAGGTTGGCAGTGTATTCATGTTGGTACTGATCTGACACTTAGTCATTTTTCTCTAAGTGTTGCCATCAATGCCAAAGGGGGAGATTGTTGGCAAGAGACACTGCAAATATCATTTGGTGTTTTCATTGATGGCAACCCTAGTTCAATGATTTGATCCACATGACAACATTTTCTCATACCGAAAGTCAGATTGAAGTTCTATAATTAACTGTCAAGCAAGAACAGAGCATCTGACAAAATTGTGTTCATCGAATCACATGAAATTTCCTGTTATCATTTTGAGTTTTAGATCTTAGGGAAGATATTTTGGTGTATGTACTATCTTATCCAGTGTGCACATTCATTGGTGTGCAAGTTAGAAGATCCGGTTGATCAATTTCCTATTTATCAGTGCAGAAAGCCGACTTCGTAGATATAATATGTTGCAGATGTTTGAGAAGTAATTATTTAAGTATTTTTGTGTTCAACAATAATCATTTGAGTCATTAATATGCTAAGGCCGAATTTGGTTGGTGCACATCTAGAATTAACCATGGATTGAGCCGACAGTGTGTAAATATTTTCATACTGTTCTTTGAGCTGACAGGTAGCGATTAAATTCTTAGTGGCAGATATATATAAGTGATTGATTATATCATTTTTGATATATAGATGTGAAGAATGTGTGCGTGTTGCGAATAGCAGAACGATTATGCACAGTTTCACTTGTGCATAAAAGGATTTGTGATGTGAATTAGAGCAGAGCAAAAGAGAAGAATCAGACATAAGGTCAAGAAATCAACTAATGTGCTTAACAGGAACTGTAACCAGGCATTAGTAGATGCTATTTTCTCAGTTCAATTTCTCAGATGGATTTAATCTTAATATCTTTGTAAATAAGTGAGCCTTCATCTCTAAGCAGTGAGCTCTACGTAGTGTGCCTAAATGCAAGTGCACTCCCATTCTATAAAACATCATTTGAGTATACTCAGATAATATTGTGGATTGGACTTCCATCGTGGTTTTTCCCCTAACAGGGTTTCCACGTAAAAAAATCTTGTGTTATGGTGTTGTGGTTGTTTGTTTTATGTTCATGCATATTCCTTTTGGTTGAATGTTATAGATTTTTTAAGGATCATATTAACAAAGCTAGAAATTGCAGAACACTGATTCATCCCCCCTCTCAGTGTTCCTTGATTCCAACACACACTATATTCTATTGAACAAGACAACTAAGAGGGGGGGTGAATCAGTTCTAACAAATTTAAACCTTAAAAACTTTTACCAAAGATTAGATCAATCACAAATTATTACTCTGCTAAATGATTAAACATTCAATGCAAAGGAAAAAAACTAAAATAGTATCACACATACACAGTAACACCAGATTTACGTGGAAAACCCAATAAAGGAAAAAACCATGGTGAGGATTATGTCACACTATAGAGAATATCAAAACTGATTATAAAGAATCACTACCTGATACGGCTCACTACCAAAACAAGGACTCACTGTCTAGATCAAGACTCACTGTCCAACAAGGGTTAACCACCCAGAGAGCTCATTGCCACAGAGATACAAAGAAAATAGAAGAGATATGTTACAAAGAGAAGGCAGTCTCAATGTAATAGAGATTTCCACCATAATTCACTCAATCACTTGCAGACATGCATGAATGATAGAGTATATTTTCAGCTCACTACATCTGAAAACTCAACATTTAGGATTCACACTAATCTGCCACACTTGCATCACATACACACACTGTTTCATATCTATTTTGCATTTATCTGCTCTATTTTTTTGCACTTATCTCTTGTTCTTCTTTCACCACTAACTCATCCTATATTTATACCATCTTAAACTTTGAAACATATCCAAAGTTAGCCATACATCATTCAATTTCAAATTAGGTCAGCACCAAAAAATTCTAGGGTGGAATTAAAATGAGGGTGACTAGACACACACTTGATGAGGACCCAAATAAGTCCCAACATGCTTCATCAACTTTGAAAGTAGTGTTCAACACAAGGTTGGCCAAACCAGTGTGAAACACATAGAACAATTATGCACATGCAACCCTTAACACAATCCAATCCTTCCAGATACCAAAATTATCTTCAACATGATCATAACAGTTTAACTCTAGAACCACAAGTCATAGGACTCAACCAAAGAGAAATCTGAACCAACAACATTTCTCCCAGACCTCAACCAGATACACAGAAAACCATAGTTCACAACTAGTGAACATAAATCACATTGTTCAACAATCCAGAAGCCCAAATCCTGGATATAGTAGCTTCCAACAATCATGATCAACATATTTGCACCACACGAACATAGGAGAAAATCCTAGAGAAGAACTTGGAGCAACCACTGAACACTTGCAACCTTTCTCCATTACAATTTTCTCAATATCCTCAACATATACAACCAATAACCTACAACCATAACATTAGTGACAACAACAACCAGTTGATAACTAGTTAACCAGTTAACATCAATGACACCACCTTCATTCTTGCAAAACATTCGTGTTGTCTAAACAACAAAAGGTTTTCAAGACATGTTCGTACTGTTTTGTAAAATTCCATGTTGCAAAACCCTACATGTTAAGAATCAAACGAGATGATTCTTGAAAACAATCAAGCGTGCTGCAAATCGTCATGTTGATTGGTTGGTACATCAACTAACAACACATGTTTATGTCTATTATTGGTGGGTGCAAGTTAGCAAGAAACATGGTTTCTATAGGAACTTTGATACTAAGAAGATTGAAAACACATCTTGGGTTCGAGCCTTGCAAATTCCAGATGACCATGTTACATTCAATGACACCGATGATCACATAGCATGGGTGACAAGTGAAAACAATCCTTGTTTTTGATATGAGGTGTATAGATCTTCACCTGATCTATATATGTGCTCTTGCAACTTCTCAATACAAGGATACATGTGATCAAAGTGAACTTGATGAGGGAGAGACAACATCTATCTAACAACTTGCATGAAGACCTTGATAATATTGCTAATACAGTTGATTATATAGAATATGGAGGCATCACCAATGTCTCTAATCATTTGGTAGTTGAAAAAAATAATTCTTTTATTCTATTGGTTATCATTCTTTACAAAAAAAAAGTGTTTTAAATGTGTTGCAATGCCAATGTAGGAAATTGATGAATTTGATGGAATTAGAGGTAATGAAAAATGCCATCTCTTGGAGGATTATTCTGTACATACACAGGTGAAATTATAACCACATTTTTCTCATTCTAATTCATGTTAGTTTGATTAGTAATTTTTAAAATATTTCTATTTTTGTTTGTAGGCTATTGACAACAGAGATGGAGATGCAATGATAGAAAATAAGTTGCAGCTAACAGACATGTTTCAAGGAATTTTGACTCACACATCTGATTTGGCAACACTTACTTTCATTGAGAAGATTTTAAAGGACTTATCAAACAAGGTCAAAAGTAGACGCGTCTCATCGCAACTTGGATTAGATCATCAAGTGTGCATCCATTTCACCCTATACAAGATGGATTTGGTCACACTCTTTGTCGACAAAATGACTTGATTGAGTGCATGAATGTGAGGAGAAGGCTGAGTATCTCCAACAAAACACCTAAGTTTCCACAAATACCACGAAATCTTAAGCGTCAAAATTGGTTTGATGATCTTGATAGGGAAAATGAACAAGAGAAGGATCATACCCAGTACAATTAATGTAATCTTGACATGGTTAACAACACAGAGTTTGGAAGCATGCAAGATACTATTGCAAGCCCACATGATTTTATTGAGAGCACATAGGATAGTGTCATCATACTCAAGTTTAGTTGTGTAGTAGAAGCATTTTTAAGACTTAGGAATGCCTAAATTTTATTTTGAATGTTACAAACATGACTGAAATGTTTGTCAATTTCCAATTAGTTGAATTGGGGGATATGAAAAACTATTATGGTGAATCATGATCTATGTATAAAGTAATTTTTTTTTGATGTACTAGAGTTAAGTTATATCAAATGCATAAAAAAAACAACTATGTATCAATTCAAATCCATTCATGGGAACATGTCTAATATCAATGACCAACTAAGGCTTCTAGAAGCCTTTAATTTATTTTGAACATATCTAATATTATCCATAAGTCAAAATTTATATTCATATGAAAGAAAAATAGTTAAATATGATGTTACTAAAGTTTAATATTCATACAAATCTAGTTGTGAATTTTACAATCATTTCCCACATTGACATTTGAAATCCTTGGGATCTTTACCTCTAATTTCTTAGTTATTTTTTGTGTCTAACCTACTTCTATTATTTCCAATAAGCTACCATATTGTGTTCCCTATGCAAATTCTTAAATTTATCTTGCTATCAATATTTTGAATCTAGGTAGTAGTTGGTGAGTTAATTATAAAATGTTTCATATGGCTGAAGCCAACTAAAGAGAACAATGTCTAGGCCATTACTTCCATTGAATTTTTATGATATCCAATTGTAATTCTCTAAATTTGATTTCTATAAATTTTATAAATTTTCTCTTTTGTATGACAATTCCATTATTAATATATGCGAGTTTATAAAAGGATGTCTTTCCCTTTTGATTGCAAAATTGACTACATATAATGTCAAAATTTCTTTAAGTATTATAAGATAAACCTTCTACTAGTTAGATATGTAGGGAGATTGTATAGATTACCTGCATATCTATAAAGCTTGATGATTATGCTAGCTTTCCCAAAGAACTAATCACATTTTTTGGTAGTTTTGATGATTTGGTAGGATTTTATAATACTTGAATGCTTTGGTCTTTGATGAGGTTGATAGAGGGTATGATGAACTATTCTATATATTTGAATTAGCATGAGGTCCTATGTAGATATGAAGTCTATACGATCACTAGGTGATATCTAGGTATTCTATGACAAAGCTCAAGGTTAAGGTAAGGATATAAGGGTTAATATTTATTGATGAAAAATCATATGTATTAGGATTGAAGGGTACTTGAACTTCTTATTAATTTTGAAATACTTTAGTTGCATGATTAAATTTGATCATCTAGGAAACCTTATAAACCTATCTATAAGAGTTCTCTTAGTGATTTTTTAAAGAGTATGTTCACTATTGCTAATTATATGTTTGATACAAGTTGCATGTACAACATTATTGAAGAAATAATGAACCATTTGCACATAATTTCAACTCTCTTTATCAAAAGTTCATAATTTGTAAGTCAATTTTAAAAACTTTGATAACATGCATTTGGTTAAAATTTGGTAGCATATATGTGGTTTTTAAAAATGTTTAACATATATCTTTTGGTATAAAAATGTGAAAGCTAATAATGTTTTTGATGCAGGTGAGCAAGATGTCACATAATGCGCATAAATGGGTATTTGATTGGTTGTCCAACTATCACTACCATCTTCCATGAAATGTCATCCTTCGTATAGAGGAATTGGGTGTCCCCCATTGGTTGATAGACAAGATGGCGAATAGAATTAACACAAATGGGCCAAGGAATAGAGTCTAAGCTTTCATGATAAATGGCTGACTATATGCAGCCCTTTGTTATGTATGAATGAGCACACATGATTTTAAAAATAAGAGTGTTGAATGTAAATTTGGCTGCATGTGTACATACATGTCTTGAAAGTATATGTGAAACTCTAATTTTGATATCTAAATATTTAATATGGAGAATAGGACATGATGATTAGAATTTACATTATAATCTCTCTATGAAAATTTATCTTAATAGTATCTCTCTATGTTTCACAATAACTAAAGTACAAGGTTAAAAAAATGTATATGTATATTTCCTATTACATCTAACAAAGCTCTTATATCCTTTATCCTTTGATGGATGTCCATACCCTATTATAAATATCCCATTTTGGCATAGGTAGGGAGGATATTGGCAAAGCTTGTGGAGTCTTGTTTTACACCTATCAATTGTATTTGCTTGAAATTCTATAAAGCCTTTTCAACAAATCCATTTTGTGCATATCTTGCAATCAAGGCATTCCATGAGAAGATATTTCTTTGAGGAATTCTATCAGACAATTCATGTACTTTTTCTATGCTAGACATTTTAGATGTTTTGCCATAATGGTATTCCATGAGATGACATCTTTGAGGCATTATGTGAAACAATTCATGTTCCTTGTCTATGCTTCCATGTCTACCTGGGTAGTTACACATGCCTTGTCTATGCTTCTACATTTCGCATACATGTCTACCTGATACTTATAGCCACAACATTTGACAAACTTCTATCCTTACAAAAATCCCCCTTCCACTATGCTTTGATAGATTTCCATACCCTGCTCCCCATTTTTGCACTTGAGTAGGGAGGATACTTACAAAGGTTATGAAATGTGGCTTTGCACCTGCCAATTGCATTTTCTTGAAAGTTTCAATATTCTTTTTAATGATTCCATTTTGTGCATATCCTGCAATCATGGAATTCCATCAGATGACATCTCTTTAAGGAATTTTGTCAAACACTTCACGTGCCTTGTCTATTCTTCCATATTTTGCATACATGTCTACTAGACCATTTCCAAATCTAATATTTGAACAAAATCCTCTTTCCATTATGCTTTGATGGATGTCCATGTTTTGTTCCAAAGCTCCCATTTTGGCACAGGTAAGGAGGATGCTGGTAAAGGTTGTTCAATTTGGCTTTACAGCTGCCAATTGCATTTTCCATAATGGCATTCCATGAGATAACATCTCTGAGGCATTATGTCAAACAGTTCACGTGCCTTGTATTTTCTTCCATTTCTAACTAGGCAGTTAGACATCCCCTGTTTGTGCTTCCATTTTTTACTAAGCAGATACACGTGCCTTGTCTATGCTTCCACATTTTGGATACATGTCTAGCTGGGCAGTTATAGCCACAACATTTGAGAAAATTCTTGTATCCTTACAAAAATCTCCCTTCCACTATGCTTTGATGGATGTCCATACACCTGCTCCCATCTTGGCACAGGTAGGGAGGATACTGAAAAAGGTTGTGAAATGTGGCTTTACACTTGCCAATTACATTTGCTTGAAAGTTTCAATAGCCTTTTTAATAAATCAATTTTCTGCATATGCTGCAATCATGGAATTCCATGAGATCACATCTCTTTTAGGCATTCTATCCATGAGATGACATCTCTTTTAGGCATTCTATCCAACAGTTCATGTGCTTTGTCTATTCTTCCACATTTTGCATACATGTCTACCACAACATTTCTATTTATAATACCTGACAAAAATCCTCTTTCCATTATACTTTGATGGATGTCCATGCCCTATTCCAAAGCTCCCATTTTGGCACAGGCAAGGAGGATGCTAGCAAAGGCTGTGGAATTTGGCTTTACACCCGCATTGCATTTTCTTGAGGAGCGGTTTTGCAGATGAAAAAGGAGACAAAAAATTACAGTTGGATAGAAAAAGAAATTCTTTTACAGGTAGTGGGAGCCTTTGGAATTATGGGAGAGGCCTTCAAAATCATTAGAGCCGTGCCTAAGCCAAAAACAGGGGAGCCACCGATAGAGCATTAAAAGGATGAAAAAAAAGTGAAATTGCAACATTATACATATGCTTCACAGAAATTGTAACATTAAAAACCATATTCCTAATCAATATCAATAGGCACATTGCTTGACAGGTGGCAATGCCAAGAAGCCATCAAAAACCACTTAACATTATTTTAGAGTTGAGAGTTGTTAAATATGAAACTAGTTAGTCTAGTTGTTGAGACACTGCAAATTTAGATAAAAGTCATTACATTTTCTTGAAAGTTTCTAAAGCCTTTTCAACAAAACCATTTTGTGCATATCCTGCAATCCTACAACCATTGTAGTCCATGTGACCACATTTCTTAGAGGCATGTTGTCACAGTCCAAGTGCTTTGTTTGTTCCTCCACATTTTACATACATGTCTACCAGGTGAGTTGCAATCTGTTTTGTGAATATCCTGCAATCATGACATTCCATGAGAACACATTACTTCGAGGCATTTTATTAAACCATTTACGGGCATTGTCTATCCTTTCACATTTTGCATACATGTGTACCAAGGTAGCTACAACTACAACATCCAACAAAAACCCTCAGCCAAAACCCTCTGTTATGTACCCTTCGACGGATGTCCATACCCTGTTCCAAACGTCCCATTTTCGCACTAGCAGGGAGGCAACTGGCAAAGGTTTTGGAGTATAGCAAAGCCTTTTAAATAAATCTATTTTGCGTATATCCTACAA
The DNA here is from genome assembly GCA_007115665.2 of Sequoiadendron giganteum. Classification (NCBI taxonomy): domain Eukaryota; kingdom Viridiplantae; phylum Streptophyta; class Pinopsida; order Cupressales; family Cupressaceae; genus Sequoiadendron; species Sequoiadendron giganteum. The sequence continues at coordinate 109,986,478 of CM021108.1, forward strand.
TCATGGCATTCCATGAGATCACATTTCTTTAAGGAATCCCTATGAACAGTTCAAGTGTTGTGGCCCATCAAAACCCTGCTTCCGCGAATGGAAACCTTGTAAATCGGAAACGACGAATGGTAATGGTAGATGGATCCTTCCAAACGGTGGTCACCAACGAGAACGGGAAAAACAAAAATAAAAACGGCAACGGGAAAGGCCTCTCGAATTTTTTTAAAATGGCACAGGATATTGGAATGACCGGTTAAGAGGGGGGCCCACGGCACGTCCACACTAAGCAGTCAAAGCTTAGTGTGTGAAACTTAAGCCCAACCTTCCTCATCTGATAACCGTGTGAAGTGGCCCGACCCATGATGGTTACTTCTCTATCGTTTCAATGCTGCAAACTGGGTAAATCCATTAACTTTTACTTTGTTTTAAACTAATATATATATATATATATATATACATATAAACATCAAGGAGGCGTCTATTTTTAATAAATTTTCTCACATAAAAGTGCAATAGATGTCTCGAAAAGGATATTATTAATAATATATATATATATATAATTTGTAGTGCAACATGAAAGACAAATTATTAAGGTTAGGATTAGTGTTAGTGTTCGGGTTAAGGTTTGGGTTAACATTATGAATAAGGTTATGGTTAGGGTTAGAGTTAGGTTTAGGGTTTGATATTATGGTTGGGATTAATATTAGGGGTAGAGTTAGGGTTAGAGATAACATTGGGATTGGGGCTAGGTTAGTGTTAGTAATAAGATTAGGGTTAAGGTTAGGGTTAGGGTTACGAGTACATAGAGATAGAATTAGAATTTAGATTGGAGTTATCCTTACAATTAGGTTTAGCATTAAGATTTGAGATAAAATTATGGTCAAGTGTAGGGTTAAGGTTAGGGTTAGGGTTTGAGATAAAATTAGGGTTAAGGTTGGGGTAAATGTTAGTATTGGGGTTACAATTAGGGTTAGGGTTTACATTATTATTGGTTTTACTATTAGGGTTAGGTTTAGGGTGAATGAGTGTTAGGGTTAGGGTTGGGCTTTGAATTTACAGTTGGAGTTAACATTATGGATAGGGTTAGGGTTATGTTTAAGGTTAGAGATAACATCAATATTAGGGTTGGGTTAGTGTTAATAGTAATATTAGGGTTAGGGTTAGGGTTAGGATTATGATTATGATTATAGATAGAATTAGAATTTGGGTTAGGGTTATCATCATAATTAACGATTAGGGTTAGGAGTGGAGATAAAATAAGTATCAAGGGTAGGGTTAAGGGTTAGAGTTAGGGTCAGGGTTTGGTTTAAGGTTAGAGATAGAATTAGGATTAGGGTTAGGGTTATGGTTATGGAGAGGTTAGGTTTTAGGTTAAGATTATGATTATGGTTAGGGTTAGAGATAAAATTAAGATTACGGTTGGGGTTAGCATTAGGATTAAGGTTAGGATTAGAGATAAGGTCAAGATAGGGTCAAGATTAGGGTTAGGGTTGGGTTGGGTTAGGGTTAGAGATAGAATTAGGATTGGGGTTGGGTTAGCTTTAGGATTAGGGTTAGAAATAGGTTCAAGATTGGCATTAGGGTTAGGGTTAGAATTAGAATTAGGGTTAGGGTTAAAGTTAATATTAAGATTAATTTTAGGGTTAGGGTTATGGTTAGAGATATGGTTATGATAGAATTGGAATTAGGGTTCAAGTTAGAATTGTTGTGAGTGTTAGAGTTAGGGTTAGGTTACAATTAGAATCAATTTTAGTTTTAGAATTAGATTTAGGGTTAGGGTTAGGGTTAGAGATAGATTTTGAGATAGGGTTACAATTAGAATTAGTGTTACTTTTAGAATTAGGTTATGTGATTCTAACATGCATTTAAAAAAAAAGAAGTGATTGGGCGTGAACCTTAATTGAATCATAAATCAATTTGAAACCTAACCCTAACCTTAACCCTTATCATTATTTACCCCTAACATTAACCCTAACCTTAATTGAACCATAACCCTGACCCTTATTGAACCCAAATACTAGCCCTAACTCTAACAATAAGTGAACACATACCTTAATTAAACTCTAACCTTAACCCTAATTAAACCCTAATTGTAAATAAATTATAACTATTACCCTGATTATAACCCTATTTAAACCCTAATCCTAATTGAGCCATAACCTTAACCTTAAACCCTAATTGAATTATAGCTCTAATTGAAACATACCCCTAATACTAACACTAATTCTAATTAAAACATACCCCTAATACTAACACTAAATCTTACTGTAGTTGAACCTTAACCCTAACCCTAATCCTTACTATCATTGAACCCTAACCATAACCCTAATTAGAGTTGTGTGCACACTTAAGATTAGGGTTATGGTTAGGATTTAGATTTGGGTTAGGCTATAGTTTATATTTTAACCCATCATAACCATAACCTTAATATTTATTATAGAACCCTAACCCTAATCATAACTCTAACCCTAACCTTAACCCTAATTGTAATCTTAATATTTATCATAGAACCTTAACCCTAACCTTAATCGTAACCCTAAGTGAATAGTAACCCTAAATGAACCCTAACATTAACCTTAATATAATCCTAATCTTAACCTTTACTCGAACCCTAACCCTAACCCTAATAATATTTCTTATCGAAGCCTATACCATAACCCTAACCTTTACTCGAACCCTAACCCTAAGTGAACCATATCCTTTACTCTAATTGAAACATATCCCTAACCCTAATTGAACCATAACCCTTACTCTAATTGAACCATACCCTAACCCTAATTAAGCCATAACATTAACCTTAAATCTTAATTGAATTATAACTCTAATTTAAATATACCCCTGATACTAACACTAAATCTTACTATAGTTAAACCTTAACGCTAACCATAATCCTTACTGTAATTGAACCCTAACCCTAATCCTAATTAGGGTTGTGTGCACACTTGATTAGGGTAATGGTTAGGGTTAAGATTAGGGCTAGGCTACAATTTTGATTTTAACCCCAATCATAACCCTAACCTTAATATTTATTACAATACCCTAATCTTAACCCTAATCATAACCCTAACCCTAACCTTAATCCTAATTATAATCTTAATATTTATCATAGAACCCTAACCCTAACCCTAATTGAACCCTAACATTAACCTTAATATAATTCTAATCCTAATTTCACCTATACCTAACCCTAATTAAAAACTAATTGATCTCTAGCCCTAATCAAATCATTACTATAATTAAATTGTAATCCTAGTTGGACCATAGCCCTAACCCTAAACCCTAATTGAAGTGTAACTATAATTGAACACTAATTATAATTTTAAAACAAACCCTTATCCGAATTGAACCCTAACAAGAACCTTAATTTAATCGTAACCTAATTAAATATCAATCCTAATCCTAAACCTAACAATAAGCCTAATTGAACCCTATTTTAGCCCTAACCTTATTGTAACCCTAACCCTAATTACACCCTAACTATAATTGAACCCTAACTTAATGATAAACCTTTGCTATATCCTAATTTAACCCTTACTCTAACCTTAACCCTAACAATAACCCTATTTGCATCCTAACCCTAATTGAACCATAATCTAATACCCACCCTAATTAAAACATAATTGTAACCTAGTCCTAGTCCTAATTACATCTGAAGCCTAACTAAACCCCAATTTAACCCTAAACCTAAATAAACTCTAACCCTAATTGAAACTTAACTCTAAATAAATCTTATGTGAACCCTGATTGAATTGTAACCTAACTTTAGTTGAATCCTAACCCTAATTGAACACTAACTCTCTAATCGAAACACAATCTTGACCCTAACCCTAACCCTAATTGAACTCTAACTCTCTAATTGAACCATAACCTTAACCGTGATTGAATATTAACCTTAACCCTAAACCTAATTGAACCATAACCTTAATTACACCCTAACACTTATTTAATCCCAAACCTAACCCTAACCCTAATTTATAAAGTATTTATTATTAATGTTTAATTTATTTTTCTTAACTTAAAAACTTAATTTATTATTAAGCACTAATAATAAAGTTTTTCTTAACTTAAAGTATTTATTTTATCATTTATAAATCAAGCACTAAGTTTATTTTTCTTTGCACCCAAATCATTTCATTTTCTAAAATTATACTAAAATCTAGCTTAAAAAAAATCATAAAGTAATTTACTTTTGTAATTTTATTTTAAATCTTAAACTTAATTTTAATTTCTAAAATTTATATAATATTTATTATCTAATTTTGAAATTAATCAATTTAATTATACTAATTATTTATTACAAATAAGAATTAATAAAATAGAATATTAATTTTTAATTTTCTTGTGCACACAAATCATTTCATTTTCTAAAATTATACTAAAATCTAACTTTAGTAAAAATTAATAAAATATTCTACTTTTGTAATTTTATTTTAAAGCTTAAACTTAATTTTATTTTTAAAAATTTATAAAATATCTATTATCTAATATTAAAAATACTCAATTTAATTATAGTAATTATCTTTTACAAATAAAACTTAATAAAACAAAATACTAATTATAAATTATTCCAATAATTACTAATTATAATTTTAGAATAAATTAAGAACTAATATATCCCAGGGAAGTGGGAGAAAAACTCCATTCATGAAAAATTTATGCAAATGTCATCAGATCCTTTCATGAAAATAGCTTTCATTTAAGAACGCCTCTCGGGGTAACCAGGAAGAGAACCCGATTTACCGAGCAATTGAATGTATATATAGGATATATGTGTGGCATTTTATTTATGCATCTGCAGTGATAAGAAACTTGCAAAGCTTGCCGATATGAAAACAGAAATGGGGGCTACAGAGCATAAGGGGAAGGAGACGGGAATTTGAACTTCCTGGCTTCAGGTTCCACCTTACAGAGCAAGAGTTGGTGGGGTTTTACCTGAAGAAAATGGTCCAGGGGAAACTTCACAACTTCAGTTATATAGGTGTTCTTGACCTGTATCAGTATGATCCCTGGGATTTGCCAAGTACGTGCTGTTGGGTTAAATTTAGGATTTTTAACAGTTTATATTGATGTAAGAGTTGTTACACAGAGTCGGCGAAATTTGGGATGAATTTGGTTAGAGTGAAATTTATGTGTGTGTTTTTTTTTGGCTTTGCAGGTTTGGGCCGTTTGGGCAAAAGGGAACTGTTCTTCTTTGTTCCGAGAGATATGAAGTGCCGGAATGGAGGGCGGCCCAGCCGTATTACGGCCTGCGGCTACTGGAAGGCCACGGGCTCAGATAGGCATGTCCGTGATGAACACGGGAAGGCGCTTGGCCTTAAGAAGACTCTCGTGTTTTACAGAGGCCGAGCCCCACGGGGTGAGAAAACTGATTGGATTATGAACGAGTACAGAATGCTCGGTTCGAACGAGAGATACAGGGTGAGCGATCCAAAATTTCAACTGAGATTTTTGGATTAAAATTGTGTAATCTTTTTGACATGAACTTTTCGATCATACTTCATGATCCAAAATGTGAAAACTTAATGCTTTTAAAAAATTATACTTTGAATGACAATTGATTCTGATTATGTTTTGGGTCGAGATTCAATGCAAGATTGTCTTTTTTTCTAATATCTTTGCTTAATTTCGTTCTGCAGAAGGAAGTAGTGCTGTGTAGACAGAAAGGCAACTCCTCTGAAGTGGCTGGAGCAAAAAGCAATGAGCCAGGCACAAGACACTTCAATTTGACAGCTAGTGGTTCAGTTGGAAAAGACTTCAAAATTGTTGCTTTTACAAATGCCAGGAAAAAGTAAGCAGATCTTATTAGGGACAAATATGGTATTTTTTTCTTTACATACAGATAAAAAACATCATCACAGGTTCTAAACAAAGAAATTGGAAGTCTCCTTCACCATTTTTTTAATGTTCCAGAGTGTCATTTGTCATTTAATAGTTGCATGGGCTATATTTATATTTTATAATAAAATATAATTAATATTTTAAGAGGATTGCATTAAAGGAGATTTAATAGTTGTATGGGTTATATTTATATTTTGTAATAAAATATAATTAATATTTTAAAAAGATTGTATTAAAGGAGGTTCAAGATTAAGTCAATAGAAAACTAATGTTAATATAATAAGTTGATATATATTTTATTATATTAATACTATTATATTATGTTTTTTTGTGTTTTGTTTGTGTAGACATGCATATTTGACATCATCGCTAATATTCATCTTTTGATTAAATAAATCAAATTTTATTTAATTAAATCATAAATCTCCTAAAATCATCCACTTAAATTAAATAAATTCACCTTTATTTGATTTAACAATTAACATCATCATCTTTGATTAAATAAAACAAATCTTTATTTAATTAAATCTGAAATCATTTTCTTCTCACTTTGATTTATTTTAATCCTAAAATATAAGTCAAAAGTCAAAATCACCTAATCTCCTATTAGAGTAATCAAATCCTGATTAGGTTAATTCTAATCACCTGAATCCTCTAGATTCTTCCACTTGCACCAATAAATCATTTCTTTGATTTATTAATTCTTCTAATTACTTTCAAAAGGACATCAAAATGGAATATTCTGTCAATTTGAATCTTCCCCCCAAAAGGACTTGTCCCTTCCAACAAGGCATTAAATGCTCTTACACATCTCTTACACAAATCAACTTAGCATTTAATGCACCTTTCATCCCCCTAAACATGTCATTTCATCCAAAATTCAAATTTGAAATTGGCACATTGGCCAAGACTTGCACATTCCTCACCCTCACACACCTTGACAAGTGGCATCTTGTCATTGGCCCATGAATGATCCCACATTCATCAATTTGACCTCTCCTCTCTTCAAGTTCAACTATAAGTTGAAGGCTTCTCTCCTTCAAACACACAACACATCTTGATGCAAGGTTACTCTCTCCATTTGAGAATCAATCTTGCTCTTCATCATCTATCATTTGGCAGCTTTTGTTTATCAAGGATTAGGAAAGGGCATCCTTTCTACATCATGAGGAGCACCAATCCAATATGGGATAGGTTTATTTCATGTTTTTACATGCTTTGTTCATCTTTGTTATTTATTTGCATCTTGAAGCATGATATATTATCTCATATGAATGTTGAATATTTGCTTTGTTTTGAAATATTAATCATGCTACTAATGGTGTATGTTAATATTTAAGCATTTGCAGATCTTCACCATCCTACAAATGGCGCTAAAAGGAGGGTTGTTCCATCAAGTTTTGAAGAGCTATTCATAGTCACATTTACATTATCTAATTTTGTGTTTTTCTGATTGAAAATTGAGCTACTTTTATGATTTAATTTGATTAGAAAAAAAAGGATGCTAACTAGTTTCTATTAAGAAGAAACAAAGATCTATATTATGATAGGAATATATGATCATACTTTTGATTCTTGTCTCTAATAGGTAGTCACGATCATAATCTCCTTTATCTTGGTATCTAGTTGATAACTGCAATCATACAATCATTTTTTGTAGCTTGATTTAACGAAAAAAAAAAAAAAAACTCAGCATGTTTTATAAAATAAGCAATAACACTGATCTATTTTTGGCACAGATTGTGTTTTGTCCATTGACTTGCTCTTAAAAGAAAAGAAAAAGAAAAGAAAAGAAGTATACGCATAGGCATGTCCTCTATTTTCTGCATATATTCTCCTCTAATCTTTTCATGGCTCCATTCACAAAGCATTTTCTCTATATCTACATAGGTGTGTGTTCTTAGTTCTGTATTTATCTTGCACATTGCAGTTGGTGTCAGTATCAACAAGAAATGTTTGAGATCTATTTTGAATATGTCTTCTCCACTGTCAATTCCTCTGTGCAATGGGGGCAAAGTGTTATGTTGACCGACCCCTATATTGTGCTTTTCATTATTAGTTGATATCTCATGTTGACCGGTCCCTGTTGGTCACCCACTTTGCTTTAAACTGTATGCCTCTGCTACTATGGTGTTTAGATTTTATTGTCACTACGAGTTCCAGAGTTAGGCAGCAAACATTAGTAATTTTTGAATCCTGAAAACAAGTAATCTAAAGAGATCAAATCATAATCTGAATAGACCTTGCTAATCTTTATTCTCTGTAATACTTCTTGCGGTCCTGGAGGTTAGTATGCTTGAAGTAGATTTCTTTGAATTTGAAGACCCTCCCCTACCCGCATTTACCTTTGCTGAAATACAGTTTGTTTCCTTCCGAATGCGTTCACGTTTCCTCTGTTAGCTCTTCCTTTTGGAATAGATTCATCCTATATTCCGTTGGGAAACATATCAATTACATGGAAGGCATTGTCCGATAAAAGTTAAGAGGGTATGGAGGTCAGTATGCTTGAAGTAGATTTCTTTGAATTTGAAGACCAGTCGCTACCTCTGTCTACCTTTATGGAGATACAATTTATGTTTCTCTGAATGCTTCGTGGTTCTTCTATTAGCTTTTCCTTTTGCCCCTGTAATCTAAAGAGATCAAGAATATAATCAGAACAAGCCTTGCTACAAATTTATTCTCTTCACTCTCTTCTTATAGTTTTGAGGTCATTATGTTTGATGTGGATTTCTTTGAACATGAAAACCATCCACTGCCTACAATCTATTGCTATGAATGTGTTTGTGGCTCCTCTATCAACTTTTCCATTTTGGAACGAGTTCATCTATGTTGTCTTGAGTTAGAAAGGAATAAAGATAAATACGACATTGTTTGTGGTATTCTAACCCAAGCTGGATGCAAGCAATGGCAGTATGCCTCATAACTTATTTCACCTACATCTTGCAATCACAATAGTCAGTAAAGACATCACTGTCTTTTAGCCGATTCTGTCAGGGAGTTCGTGTGCCTAGTCTATGCTTACACATGTTAGATGACCCTCGTTCAAATCTTGATCTCACAGCCAAATCTCGTACAAGTGAAATCATTTAAAATAACAAGTTGATCACGTATTATACTCAGTTCACAGGTACAGTAGCTGAGAGTAAAGCAATACGCCATTCCACTGTGTTTGCATTTACTCATTTTAATGTGCTTTTTTGTTGTTTTTCCCTATGTTGGCAAGTTCATGAGTTCAATGCCAAGAGGCATCAATTTTTATAGTTGCAGTCATAATGGTTGAGATACTTTGAGAGTATTTTATGCAAGCATAATATTTTTCTTGGGCCCATTGATAGAATCAAAATATCCAGATATTGGTAGATTATCAGCGAAAAGTCTTCAACATTGATGTCTAATATTAATGAATATCTTTTTTCTGTAGAACCTACCTTCTTTGTCTTCTGTCAGAAGTTCAACTAACATGATTTGATGTACGCCAATCCATTGTAGAATGAGGTCTGAATGTATCCAAGAGGATCTAGGGAGGTCGTCTAAATCTGATACAATCAATTGCAGTACATAGATAAAGGTTAAGGTTGACATCAAGGTTGAAATCAAGGTGGACATTAGAAGAAGAGTATCCGAATTGAACAAAGGCTAAAGGTTGAAATTGAAGGTGTTGACATTGTGATCAAACAAAAAACAGAGGCAAACAAAGTGGACTTGGAGATTTTGAAATCAAAACTTGGAAAAAAGCATTTTTTAGTGCTTGTTTTTAAATCTTAGAGCTTCCATTTACTACCCATTTTTTTTCTGTTTTAAACCAACTCACATTTCCTTTTGGGTTTAAAATCGAATGCTAATTTGATCTTTTCAAAGTTGGTTAAAAAGAACCTTAGACATTTACTAGATTTCGATTTGGGTTAAAATTGAACAAGGAAAACCTCACTTCTCATTTTGGTGCTTTTAAAATGAACTCATCATTGCTTTATGGACTGAAAATGAGCAAGTGTTTGTCATGTTTTTCAATCTTTTTCATAAATTAACATCATTCGAAATGCGTATGCACTTCTCTCGCGCTTCACAACGATCTTGAGAATTAAAAGCATTTTGGTGATATTAAGTTGTCAAAAGGATTGTCTTCACACTTCGATTTGGGATTTAAAATTGAACAAAACATCTTGCGAGTGTGAGTAAACTTATTGCGAGTGTTCTCCCTTTGTTTCTAAACAAAGGTTGATCGAACTATGAATATGTTTACCTGCTTTTTTTTAATCTTAGAGGGCCTGCCTTGTGAGAAAAAGTACTCACCCAAGGGGACGACCCAACTGGGAACACACTAAATCCAAGCGACTTCCAACCGGTATATAAGTGTGGATTCTTGAGGAAAGTTCAAGAATCACAAGGATTATTTCTATGAGATGGATAGAAATGGACTCTCGTCGACGTTGGATAATCCCCCGCGAATGGAATGCCTGAATTAAAACCCTTTGTCTAGAAAAAGGCCAAATCCTTGTCTATTTTGTTGGTGCAAAAGGTCATGTCCTTTGAAGCCACCCCACATTATACATGCGGTTTTGTTGTAGAAATGGAAAGTATGCCATGGGAGATTCATGGGTACTAATTCTTGGCTGACCCGAGAAGTGTGTGCCATGGAGGGGAGCCAATGTGGTCAAGCATTTAGCCATTCGCACAAAATATGCGCAGCTGGATTCGTCCAAGTGGGAACCGAACAGAATATTGTCTCGTCATCCTAGGGTTGTAAAAAGTGCTTGGAAGTGAAAGATACATTGCTTGGTTCCTAAAAACATTTGAAAACAAACATTCACAGGACCTTCAAATTTCAAACCCCTTTTAGGAAACAAATAGATTTGAAGAATTTAAGCACTCTTGCTTTCCCTAGGGATCATATCCTTATAGATTTCTAAGTGATTCGATTCTATCACCATTTGTTTTAAAAAAAAAGGTTAAACATAGGAGACTTTTGCCCTATTTTCCTTGATTTCCACATAATGGACTTTGTGGGATGAAAACAAAAGTGGGACATTAGACATAAAGTTTGAAAAGATAAACAAGCAAGTGCCTTTGGTAAAAAGAATACACTAAAGAAAGATAAAAGACAAATTGGATTACACATGTGTTTTCTAAAATGATTTCTCGCAAAATCAAAATCCCAAAACCAAAGTTCAAGAAGCTTAGTCTAAAAGCCCATGAGCAATGCCTTGAGATGCTCCTTGAAGTAAGAGAAAGATTGATTTACAACTTTTACAAAAAAAGCTTCAAGAAACAATCTTGAGTTGTATGCATTCTATTATCAACAAAATCCTGAACTTTTTGAAAGGTTTTCTTTCCTCCCATAGGAAGTATAGCATGTTCTTCAACACCGAGGTCATGTAAGAAGAAGTGGTATTCTAGGTCAAGTCTAGGATCAAATTCAAGCACGTTCATCCATCTCTCAACCATCGAAATCGGTCAAAAGTCACCTCACCAAAAACTCTTGGAAACTTTGTAAACATCTTTTAGGTAAAATTTTAGGCAAAATTGAAACCACTTTGTTTGACTTAACACACCTAGTCAACCCATCATCTTATACACGAGTTTTCTCTAGGATAACACAACTTCCTAGGGTTTACGAGTTCATCTTGTTTGGCTTAACACACTTAGCCAAATTATCAAATCATCACCTCATTTGACTTAACACACTTAGTCAAACTGTCCTCTTATGTACAAGTCAACTCTAGGATAACACAACTTCCTAGTGTTTACAAGTGCATTTATGACATTTTGTTTGACTTAACACATTTAGTCAAACTATCAATCCAATCACGATCAACCAAAGTCCTAAAAAGTTTAGCATTTCCTTCAAAGTTTCTTTAAGAGTTCCATTCATCCGTATCACTCATCTTTCGTTTATCTCATCCTCGACATCACTTTGATCCTTTAATTATCCTAGTTCTTCGCTTCTTTGAACCTACAGTTTAGACCGATCTAAAGAATTAGAGGTTCATCTCTTACATTCTTGAAAATTGATCTTCATTTTGTGGTTCAAACTCGATCTAAATACAAGAGGGACATGGAATATAAAATTGATCCATCCATCATGAGCAATTCAAATCAACCAAACTATCCAAGTCTCACAATGCCAATTGATTATTGAAACTCATATTTATGCAATTCAAACATGGCATCATTATCTCCTCCAAACCTCAAAAGTACAACGAATGTGAGTATGCCCAATCCAAATTTCGGAACAACTTTCCCAATGGTAGATTTAAATCCAAGTCCAAATTTGCAAATCTATCAACCAAACACTCAATGCATGAGTTTTCCAAACAACATTATCCCACCAAATCCATACATGCGAAAGACAATTTTTTCAAACATAACCATTTCAAATGCACACTTGGTAAACTTTGGTGTAGACATGTTTGCAAATCCCAGTAATGTGGTTCAAAATCCAAGCAATATGTTGGCAACTCCATATGTTGATTCAAGTTAGGGTAACCCCATACAAAATCAAAGTTACCTAAATCAAGGCAATATGATTCCCAACCACAACAATGTTCAATTTCAATCTATCATGCCGAATCAAAACATCATACCAAATCATCCCATTTTTCCATCGATATCGCAACAGCAGGTGACAACCAAATCCCAATGATCAACACCATTCCCATTCCACCACCACCACCACCGCCGCCAAAATACAATATGAAAAATTCATTCTCCATCATGTTGCAAGCCGCTCAAGAAGCTTCTTGCAAAAAGGTGCTCCAAAACCAACAAGCTGCACAAGGTGTGCAAGCCACACATGTCGCTCAGATGGCACAAGCAATCCAACAAGCACACGCTCAAGCACGAGCACAATTCCAAGCTCAGCAAGCGCACGGGAAAGCACAATACCAAGCTCAATTGCAAGCACAACAAGAAGCATATCAATAAGCCTTGTAAGACTACCAATTATAGCAGCAATACGACCAACAACAAGCATTGTTTGCACAACAACAACAGCAGGACAAACAACAGGCATTGTTGGCTCAACAACAAACACAGGCATTACTCTCTCAACAAAGCTTGCAATAGATTCCCACCATAATTGTTGAAATCAAAAATCAAGATCAATCTATCAATAAGCACCTTGAAGATGTTTCCACCTCGACCAATGATCAAATCAACATACACCAAGAGCTACTTTTCAATCACGATCAAAATCCACCAAAAATACCCAGCAATGATCAAATTCAAGAAATGTCAACATCACTTGATCCTATGGTTGAAGACATTGGTAATCTCTCTTCCACAATTGTTGAAAACAATGTTCAAGATCTTGAAGATGCTTCTACCCCATCCAGTGATCAACTCAACATTCATCAAGCACCACTTTTTAGTGATCTATTTCAAGATGTGCTACATTTATTTGATCCCATTGACATAATCTATGATCCATTGACCAATGGTGATATCGAAAATGTCTCTACATCACCTTATGAGTTAGAGGACATATCTTAAGAATGTATTCCAAAGAATGATCAAAATCTTCCATCAAGGGCTAGCAATGGCCCTTCCAACGACATATCGACATCCCTCAACCTCATGATTATGGATAGTGAAGGAATCATCAAAGATCAAAAGTATATTGAGCCACTTTCCATGCCTAAGAACGATGTCCAAGAACCCACTATAAGCAATCCATCCTTTGAAATTGACCCATGTCAAGAACTTGATCCAAAACATGTTCAAAGTAATTCCAAAATTAGTCAAGATCAAGAATTTGTATATCCAAGATACTACAATGATCTAATGGGCACTCTTTTATCTATACAAGATGTCGCAAATGATGATCATATCCATATAGCACATATTCCTCCATCTACCCATGATATGCTTTCTTTGGATGGACACATAGATGATCTTCTTTCAAAACAAGAGTCTCATACTCTTGACATCATTACCAAGGTACAAGAGTCTGCTACTCTTAACATTTGTACACATGATCAAAGTATAGAAAAATCTAGAGACATACCAAAAGTGGATCATGAAGAAGGCTTTTATAGAAGTTGTGAATTAGAGACATCATGTGGAGACATATCAAAAGGCTTCTACAAAAGTTGCAAATCAGAAACATCCTGTGGAGACATAGCAAAAATGGGTCATGAAGAAGGCTCCTACATAAGTCATGAATTAGAAACATCATGTGAAAGAATACCAAGAATGAATCGTGAGGAAGAATTTTACAAGGACAGTGAAGCATCAACACTTCTTGAAGAAGCATTACAATCTGATATCTCACAAAATCAAGCTAAAGATATCAATCAAGAATTCATCCCACATATGGAGGATCCTATCACTTATAAAGTTGGATCACTCACCTTTCTCAGGGCAAGCTACCTCATCAATAAAGAAGTTGTCACTTTTGAAGATTCACCACAGAGCAGAGAAATATTAGCACCTTGTTTCCAAGGAAAATCATATACTATTGCAGATAAATTGTTTCTATAGATGAATTATTAAGGCAGAGGATTAGGCCTACAAGAACAAGGTATCCTAGAACCAGTGCAAATTGTTGGCAATCCTAAACACCAAGGCCTTGGTTATTCGACAATCAAGGAATATAAACATATTAGTGATACTTCTACAAAACTGGGGGCAACTTCGTCTCAAGCAAATATCAACATAGGGGGCATGAAGAATCCTTATGATGAAACCAATGTCAATACTACAACCTGCCATGTCACGAATCTTCATCCACCCATCACCCCATCCACGAATTGGGACCAAGAAAAAAAGAAATATTTGAATCAAAGCATGAAGAACGTCATCAAAGGAAAAGAAGTAGCGAAGCACGAAGGACGAATCAAATACACCTGGATACCAAAGAATACAAAGAAAAATTGTCCTTATCAAACTCCATTAGTTAAAGAAACTATGGGGAAAAATCAAAAAGGGAAAAGTATCCGTCAAATATGTCCACAAAGGAAAAAGCAAGCTTATCAAGTGACATACAAAGTGTATCAAGCAATTGGTCCAAATTCCATGCATACTTCCGTATCCACCCATCATTGTTCATCTTCCCATGTTTGGAGAGTCAAAGGCTCCAAACTATCGACCAATCCATCTTTTACTCCTAAACACACTCAATCCACACCTCGACACATTATATCCAATTCTCACATTGACCATGTGTTGGCAACAACCCTTCACCATAAGGATTCAGAAGGCACTCTATTGCGATGTGCGCACAAAGACAGAGTTAACTCCGATATCAGCAAAGCAAATTAGGGATCTCAAAAGTTGCATTCAAGTGCACGTATCTTGGTAAAGTAGCTTCTTCAAGCAGGATATTGATGGCACATTATGAAAGAAGCATCAACATCAGCACCACCAGGTGGATCAACATCAGCTTAAAATCTCTTAGAAAATACAAAAAAATCAAAAAATCAAAAAATTCAAAAAAGGATTGAAAACAGTAAAGAAAAAAAAGGTCCTCCAGCGAAAACTGCTTCGGTGGCACTTTGGACAGGTACCATGATGAAAACTTGGAAAATAGGTGTCATGAGTAGAATCAAACATCTGTGTGCGCCAGTTCAAGAGAAAGCATCTTATCGCATCCGAAATCAAGCCAACATTCCAACCATATCATTCGTTCATCCATGAACCATTTATCTACCTTATCTTGATATTGACCAAGTTTGGTATAGACTTCACACTTGTTTATGGTAAGCATCTTGACATGGGTCATTCTCATTGATCCTACCCTACCCAACATTATCTGAGCCTTGAAGCATTATCCGAATGAGAATCCTTTATTTTGAACACCATTATCTTATCGCAAGATGATCCATACCCATTCGTCCATCCGTCTATCCAAGAATCCACCCATGATCTTTCAAACATTGCTAGACACTAGGGGTAGATATTTACATCTTTCTTTGAGAATAAATCTTGATATACATCCTCCAACTTATGTGGCGATCTGAACATTGGTAAACGTGAAATCAAATTGTTCAAAGCATTTATGAGCCAAAAATATCCCAAATCACTAGCCCATGGCATATTTTGATAGGAAGATGTTCCTTACCAAGTTTTATCTTTGATCGAACATCAATCTGAACAATTCATATCAGTTGCATCTAACTTGCACGTTAGCGTCACATTAAATCATCAAAACAATTTTGTTCCAAATCAAGCTTCATCAATCTTGATCAATCGAATCCAATCAATCATCACCTTGTTTGACTTAAAACACTTAGTCAAACTATCATCTTGTTCACGAGTTTACGCTAGGATAACACAACTTCCTTGGGTTTACAAGTTCATTATCATCACTCTGTTTAGCTTTACACACTTAGCCAAATTATCAAATCCATAAATCACCTCGTTTGATTTAACACACTTAGTCAAACCACCCCCTCATGTACGAGTTTACTCTAGGATAACACAACTTCCTAGATTTTACAAGTGCATTATCACTTTTGTTTGACTTAACGCACTTAGTCAAACTATCAATCCATCAATCTGATTGATCAAAATTAAGCTTGGTTTTCAACAAAATCCCAAAACAAAGCACTGATATCATCACATATCCATATCAAATTGTCAAAATCATGCAAAAAAACCAAAAAAATTCAAAAATCCATCAAAATTCATCAAAAAATCAAAAATCCAAAAACATTTCAAAATATCAGAAAATCTTCAAAAAAATTCATCATTGAGTCTTGTTAGTTTGTCATCTTGTTGAACTACGTCATCTCTGAGCTTGAACGTAGGCAAGGTTGATCTTTGATCATCCCCCGAGACATCTAGGTTAGTCCTTTAGGCGTCCGTCACAATGGCAATCTATTTGCCCATCCAGTTTACATTTTAGGATTTTAGGCGTCCATCGCAATGACATTCGTCTGCCCATCTAGCTAGGCGTCCATCACAGGGGCATTCATTTTCCCATCCAGTTTATATTTTAGGATTTTAGGCGTTTGTCACAATGACATCCGTCTGCCCATCTAGTTAGGCATCCGTCGCAAGGGCATTCGTTTGTCCATCTTTTTCACATTGTAGGATTTTAGGCGTCCATTGCAATGGCAATCTATTTTCCCATCTATCTCATCAGCAGTCAAGTCAATTGGAGTTTGAACTACATCGTCTTTGAGCTTAAACGTAGGCAAGGCCATCCTTGATCAGCCTCGAAGACACAAAACCCAAATTTTTTTATAAAACATCTAAAAAAATTCCAAAAATAGCCTCAAAACATTTGAAAAAACCAAAATGGTGCATCCATTCCATCTCGCTTTCACCCGTGATTGTCATCACTCATAATAAAACAATCATCACTTTCACCCTTTGGTGAGTCAGTCAGAAACAATTTTAGCAGGTTCCAAAGTGAACGCTTAATCGTCAAAGTCTCAAGTCTAGATCAGTAAGCAAGCAAGTTGGTCAACTCAAAATATCAATAGCTTATCACCCAAATCAGTCCCATCAAAACCCTGATCACAACATGTCCTAGGATCAAGCTTTCCTATGACGAACATAAGCATCAGGTACCCCATAGTAGTTAGCCTTGGCTAGCGGTATGAAGAACATTAGCTTGTTTGTTTTACTTTATTTGGTCTTTTTGACTTATCTTATTTTGCACTCATTGCAAGGACCTCTCAATGATGCCTAAACAAAAATAGGTTTAGAGAGAAAGGAATGGCGCAACGATCATTATCTTTGTTATCTGTTGTGCTTGTTGGACATCCTTGTAAAATAACTTCATCATGCATACTTTGTTTTGTTTGTAAGAAGGATGTTTGAGATATCTTGTTGACCACATAAGAAGGCTTTCCTTTTTATGTTTTGGCCCGAGATGTCTAGAATATCTGAACGACATTCTGAATAAGGTTATGTTTGTCAAGTGTGAACAAGAGTACTCCTATCTGTTTGACGAGTCAAAGTCCATCACACTAGGCGCAACGCCATCCTGGTTCTTAATACCTTGATGCATTGCACCTACGTGTGTTATCAAACATAAAGAAAGGTATGCTCTTTTCCCATCCTTGGATAAGCAATACATCATCATCATTCATCACCATATCCAATAAAGTCTCGATGACTAGTGGACTTGTTGGACTTCTACATCTTCTTGAATTCAAGGGTTTATCCCCCTCATTCTTCTATCCTCTTTCACACTAACAATGCATCCATCTTGCATTCATCTTCCATCTTTCATAATCATTTCATATCATCATAGCACAACATCATCCATCCTGCATCCATCACATCTCATTTTTATAATCATTTAAGTTGTTTAGGATAGTATAAATTTTTTATTCTAAGCATCTTCCAAACATCTCATTTTCATCATCATTATCATATAGATCATTTAGTCTAACCATCCATACATTCATTTTGAACCTCTTTATCGTGAGATCGACCTCAAATCAAAATCTTTTGGCTCAATCTCTCGAGGGGGCAATGTACTAACATACTTATTTTCACTGGGGCATCAGAAAAATCAGATTTTTTTTTAATTTTGATGTCAACAACATCATTCTTTGAACCAATGCAACGAGTACATTGCTTCAAAGAGGGGAAAAATGTAGACATGCATATTTGACATGATTGCCAATATTCATCTTTTGATTAAATAAATCAAATTTTATTTAATTAAATCATAAATCTCCTAAAGTCATCCACTTAAATTAAATAAATTCACCTTTATTTGATTTAACAATTAACATCATCATCTTTGATTAAATAAAACAAATCTTTATTTAATTAAATCTGAAATCATTTTCTTCTCACTTTGATTTATTTTAATCCTAAAATATAAGTCAAAAGTCAAAATCACCTAATCTCCTATTAGAGTAATCAAATCTTGATTAGGTTAATCCTAATCACCTGAATCCTCTAGATTCTTCCACTTGCACCAATAAATCATTTTTTTGATTTATTAATTCTTCTAATTACTTTCAAAAGGGCATCAAAATGGAATATTTTGTCAATTTGAATCTCCCCCCCAAAAGGACTTGTCCTTTCCAACAAGGCATTAAATGCTCTTACACATCTCTTACACAAGTCAACTTAGCATTTAATGCACCTTTCATCCCCCCTAAACATGTCATTTCATCCAAAATTCAAATTTGAAATTGGCACATTGGCCAAGACTTGCACATTCCTCACCCTCACACACCTTGACAAGTGGCATCTTGTCATTGGCCCATGAATGATCCCACATTCATCAATTTGGCCTCTCCTCTCTTCAAGTTCAACTATAAGTTGAAGGCTTCTCTCCTTCAAACACATAACACATCTTAATGCAAGGTTATTCTCTTCATTGAGAATCAATCTTGCTCTTCATCATCTATCATTTGGTAGCTTTTGTTTATCAAGGATTGGGAAAGGGCATCCTTTCTACATCATGAGGAGCACCAATCCAATATGGGATAGGTTTATTTCATGTTTTTACATGCTTTGTTCATCTTTATCATTTATTTGCATCTTGAAGCATGATATATTATCTCATATGGATGTTGAATATTTGCTTTGTTTTGAAATACTAATCATGCTACTAATGGTGTATGTTGATATTTAAGCATTTGTAGATCTTCACCATCCTACAGTTTGTAAAATATGTTTGTTTTTTATGTTTTGATTAAACTTTATATTATTACATTATTAAAAATGTACTATTTTTAAATGATTTTTTTTTTTTATTCTATTTTTTAAAAAAATGTGTTTGTTTTTGTTAATAATAAGTATTAAATAATGGAATGAAATAAACTTAGACAAATCTAATTTTTTTCCTTAAAAAATTAACTATTACAAATGGAAATAGGATCCAATTGTCCAAAAAGAAAGTTTTCATCAAATTGGAAAAATAACACTACAAATGAAAATAGAATGATCCAGTTGTCAAATCAATATTTACTGGCCTTTTATGTGATAAGTGAGATTTTGGAGGCTTTTAACTAGTATTTTGGAGGCATTTACCATCAAACAACAACTGGTTTACCATTAAATGATAGTTGAAACTTGTTTTCTCATGACTCAATAATGGTTTGCAGGCATGAGACTTGATTTCTGATGACTCAATAGATCATCAAAAATTCCAAATCCAAGGTTGTTTTTATGTTCTAAGAAAATGATTTTCTTTAACATAAATTTAAGTTAATCAAATAATTGTAAATGTATTTTATTAAATAATAATTAATTGTAGATAAATGTGAATATTAAATTAATTTAGAGTAATATTTAAGTAGATTTTGATGATGAAGAAGTGATGATAAATGAGAAAATATCATTTGTTAAATTACACATATTTTTAATAGTTTTGTATGGAGATTTTAGATTTATAAAATTTAAATTTTTTAATTCAAGTTAAAAAATGTGCATGTAAAATTATTTTACAATAATATAAAGATTAGCTTCTATACAAAAATGGTCTTATAAAGTTTGTAAGTTGATTTCACTAATTCCTACAATATGCAAGTTGAATACCTCACTTCCATTATGTCTAAATGCTAGGACTAGTATTATTTATAAACACAATTGGAAATCTCTTAGATCACAAGGTTGATGTCCATGTATGCCACACCCTTAAATAATGATACCTATTAGATCATATTTAAGCAAGAATTCAACATAACTAGGATGGTGTAGATTATTTATATGCTAAATCCCCTTTATTCTCTTTGCAAATTAAAATCTATTTGTGTTCAAATAATTCTATTTTATTTTCAAATGAATGAATGAATTCCATTTTGTATAATAATTAAGCTCACAAATTAAGAAAATATTCTTTGGGTTGGCTCATAATGGCTAGTGAAATGATCAACCTTAAATAAATTTTAATTTTAAATTTCAAAGTGAAATTATTATATCAATGATAGTAAAACTTTCTTGGGCTAGATCCTTGCCCATGGATTTGATCTAATGTAGCTTAGAATAGTTAATATTGGGATCAAGAAAGAAAATTTTGGATTAGTGATAACAAGGATTAAGATATGAGTTTAATTCATACATAAATATACCACTTGTTAGATAATTATTGCATTTAGGATACCCTAATCAATATAGTTTTAAAACATTAAGAAAATAGGAATAGATATGTAATTTAAATATAAATTTTTTTCCCTTGGTTTGATGTGTATGTGAACTATTAGGAAAATGCATCTAAATGTAAAATAAACAACCAACATGCTAAGTATACTTTTAGATAGTGATGGATATCTAATTCATCTAAAGGAATGAACCATTCTTACATTTGTTCTGAGTTACATCACTAGATTTAAGAAATATCATAACAACTTAAACCATTATGGGTTATTTAAAATTGAAAAAAGCTAGATAGATTATATCACTAGGTATTAGTAGGTATCAGGGGTAGATGAGGTAATTATATTAATATTTTTAGACTAGGTATAGTGGTTAATTATGTTATTTATGTTTTGATTGTATGCATGCTATTTTAATATAAAGTGTTTGAAATGATGAAGTAAAAGTGATGCATGTTTGTATCAGAAAAAGAGGATTTTATCTATTTACATCTTGTTGCACAATATATAAGAAAAATGAAAAAGGATTATGCTAACACTTTCCCTAAAAGTTGACAAAAAGATTGGCTTTGTATTTTTTTAATATTCCCTACCTTAATTCTAATAACTAATTAAAGAATATTATTTCAACAAGACCCTTTAAAATTCCCTAGAAAAGTCTTAATCCTACCTTATGCCAAAGTCTACCCTAGTTTTAATGGCATTGACCACTTGAATGACAAGATGATGATCATACTGAAAAAGGGTTGTTAAGCAACAAATAATATGTGTGGGATGTCCACAATTTATTTGGGGAATGATATACCTTTTTTATTTCATGATATTATTAGAGACATGTTGAATTCTAATTGCAAGAGATGCTTACAATACATGGTCAAGCCAAATATTCATGTACAAATTGAAGAATTAGATACTACACAAAACTCAGTATTAATTAATTAGTACTAAGAGATTAGAGGATCAAGATGTAAAATAGATACTTTAATTAATATATTCATATATTTTGCAGATCATCTAAGTCCCCTTATAGATCAAGGGAGTATATTGACTTTTATGATATAAATCTCACTTAAATTTTATTTTTTTTGACTGCATAAATTGCAGCTACATTTCTTCATTATATTAATAAAAAAACTTTACATCATAATCTAGGTGTTCATGGCCAACCTATCAATACAATATGGCTCTTCTATATAAAATCGAGCCTACTATATATTATTGCCTTCGATACATTATGGCTCTTTTACTAAATTGAGCCTACTATTATAGAATTACCAGACATCATACTCCACTAACAGGTCTTCCATCAAAATCATCCATCCATTCCAGGTTGTACACTAGCTCGAGGTTGTTGACTCTCTTCAGGTATTGGTATCCTTTTGCTGCAAGGATCTGATGTTGCATTAGGGTTCTGGTGTGGAAATTTCCTTCCCAAGAATGAAAGTCATTGTACCACGACCCCATTGCCCAACACTCGTCATTGAGGCACAGAATACCCACACCATACCTGGCCACCGTCAACACAATATCCATGTTACCCAAAAAAAAGAAAAAAAAATGAACAGAGTGAGCGCAATGGACTTTATCACCTTATCACCTCCTTCTCCTCCCCAAGTCAGGGAGCAATGTGGTGAAGCGTGAGGTGATGTATGTGTTTACTTTAAATCTACCTTCGTCTACCAGAGAGTCCACAGCTAAAATCCACTTGACCGCCTTTAGAGTTCTACTACTATAGTCCTTCATAATTATCACCTTCAAGCACTGGTCTGAAATCTCACCCAAGAAATCCATTTGTTAACGTGTTCTTAAAAGCCTCACTGGGGTATCCATGCTCAGCAAGCACCCTAAACAGCAACTTACTATTCTGATACCCTCCTCCTATTTGGGCATGGTAGATATATGCCTCGGCCATGTCATTCCTATGCTCCGTGCAGGGAGGTAATCTCAACCAGATCACAAATATGTCTAAGCAATGTCCTTCTCACATGTCGTAATTAACATACTTCGTTGCCAAGTAGAC
This sequence comes from Sequoiadendron giganteum, assembly GCA_007115665.2. NCBI lineage: Eukaryota > Viridiplantae > Streptophyta > Pinopsida > Cupressales > Cupressaceae > Sequoiadendron > Sequoiadendron giganteum. Next base: position 110,009,335 of record CM021108.1, read on the forward strand.
TTCATCGAATGATCCCATGAGGAAAAGGCTTTACTTCTCATTGATTGGGACCTTACCCAATTATTGAATATTTCGATTATCACCTCTTTTAGTTTTCTTTCGAGGGCATCTCTTTCCATTTCTTTTCCTTGGAAAATACTAGCATAGAACGAGATCTTGAATAAAATCGGTTATGAGCTAAAGATGTCCGCAATATCATTTGGTAACGGGCTTTTCCAATTGATCTTATTCATGATAAAGGTCCAACATTCCTTGGTAAAAGGATAATTCACTTTGCTTGCATAAAATGCCCTATTACTCCTAATTTTTTCAAGTGGTCCCCCGTTAAAGGTTCTCTTATGTATCACTATCCATGTGAAGGTGCTAGCTTTTGGTAAGAAGAATAATAGGTATGTCCATTCTTTTTTGTTTGAATTTCCCAACACTGTGTATTCCAACTTAATACTATATGATTTTGACTTTGATATGTTCTATTTAATTAGGTATTGATCTTTTTTTATGGTGATATTTCTTTTTTGTAGTTCCTTCTTTAATATTTCCCTTCATTTACAATGATAATTTATTACTTCCAGAGACTTCCACTTCCATTTGGTTTGATTGTTTTCCTCATATTGTTCCATGTAGTCTCTTACTTTTGTGCCCCATGTCTCTTTCAAAAACTCTTTAATTTCCCCCATCTCTGGGTGATTCGTCAAAGTTGGGGCACCATCCCATGTGTCTTCCCAAAACTTTGCCTCATTTCCATTCCTGAAGTCCCATGTGCAACGATTTCTTATATCACTTCCCTATAGTCCAACTTGAAATTTTAGATTGCAAGTCCTCTTGGAGGATTTTGTGTTGCTATTATCCATTTCAGGTCTTGTGAATCCAAATATTTATTTTTTAACATCTTCACCCATTTGGTCTGGGGATTGTTCATCATTCTCCACACCAATTTATTCTTAGGGCTTGGTTGAAAAGCAACCAGTTTCTCAAACCCAGTCCCCCCACTTCCTTTAGTTGGCAAATCTTTTCCCATACCACTAAGGGGATTTTTTCTCTCCTCTAATCCTTTCTAGAAGAAATCCCTCATTCTTTTCTCCATTTTTTCTTGGATTTTCATTGGCGTCTTAAGGCTAGAGATCATATATATTGGCATTGCTCCAACCATTGATTTTAGCATCATTATTTTCCTTGCAGGTAATAGTCATTTCCCTTTCCATGATTACAACCTATTTATACAACCTTGGGCCCATAGATCCCATAGGCTACTCTTTCATACCCTTGCAAATAATGGGATCCTGAGATATTTGCTTCAATGTTCGTTAATTTCCAATCCCAAGACCGTTTCTATATCTCTTTATTTTCCTAGCTTTTTATTGAAGAAAAAGATCTCAAACTTATGCCAATTGAATTTTTGACTCGATCTTGAGCAATATCTCTCTTGTGTTTCCTTCTATAATCTTGCCTATATTTACCCTTTTTTATTCCAAACAATAGAGTATTGCCTATAAATTTTTGGTATGTGATTGGTTTGATGTTTGGAGCCACCCTTAGTCCTTTCCAAACTTTTCTCATTCTTGCCCTATGAATGAGACATCCCAAAGTTTCTATCATTATAATAAAAATAAATGGTGATAATGGATCTCCTTACCTTAAACCGTTAGTTAAGTTGAAGAAGTCATGCAAGTTTCCATTTTCCAAAACTCAAAAGTGATGCAAGTTGATGCAAATTCTAATCCAATTACACCATTCTTCTTTGATGCCCATCCTCTCCAATACCTTAATCAAAAAATCTACATTTACTTGATCATATGCCTTTTGGATGTCCAATTTTACTATCATTATTTGCAACTTTCTTTTTCCTTATGGAGTGCATCACCTCATGTGCTATTATGATACCTTCCATTATAGATCTCCCTAAGGAAAAACTAGTTTTATCTTTTGAAATTAGTTTCGGTAACAAACCTTTCAATCTATTGGCTATGACTTTGGTTGTTATCTTATATATGAAATTTGCATATAAAAATTGGTCTAAAGTCCTCCATATTGGATGGTTGTTGCTTCTTGAGGATGAGTACCAAAAAGGTGTTGTTCTAGTCTTCTAGCATTATAGATTTTTTCCTAGCATCCACTATTGCTTGGAAGACATCTTCTCCTACAATGTGCCAAAAAAATTGGAAGAAGCAAGTTGGAAACCCATGAAATCTTGGGGCCTTATCCTCATCTAGTTGGAATGCTTCTTCCCTTGCCTCTTTTTTAACAACAAAGCCCATAAATTATTGTTTTTATCTATCGTTATTATGTTTGGGAAAAGGATTAGTAATTCTTCTTGACACCCTTCATCCACAATCATGTCGCAATTGAGTAAATTTTTTAAGTATCTCATGGAATTTTTGCCTATTTCCTCCCAATCCTCATACTTTGAACAATTCTCTTTGATAAATTTTTCTATCCTATTTATTGCCAAATTTTACTTTCATGATTGAGTGGAGATATTTTTTGTTTATGTCCCCTTATTTTGGCCAATTCTCTTTGGATTTTTACCACCCGAATATCTCTTCTCACTAAAGTATTTCTGAATATTTCAATTTGAGTACCTTTTCTTTTATGTATGTCTCTTGGTGCATAACTTCCTTTATTTCCTTTTTTATTTAGTGCTTCTAGTTTTTCCTCGAAATTTTCTTTCTATTCAAATATATTCTTGAAATTTTGATTTTTCCACTCTTCAATTTTTTCTTTTATGTATTTTAGCTTCCTAAATACTTGAAAGGACTTCAATCCACTAATGAATGGTGCCTTCATCCACCATTTTGACATATTTTCCTCTAGGTCTTTGTCAGTGAGCTACATTTTCTCAAACTTGAAGGGGCTATGATGAGGTTTGTAGTCTGGGGTGAAGGAAAAGTATATTGGAGCATGATTTGAGACACTCGGTGCTAAGATTGACACTTTCCCAATTAGATTATTTTTTACTAATATCCTCTCATCAGGAATCTATCTATCCTTTTTTTCCACAAAATGATTGTCTCTTCATCTATTGGACTAGGTAAATATTCCATTCCCTATCTTTACGCCCATTAAGGAGTTTCCTTGTACAAATTCTTGAAAAATCATTTACTACTCTCTCACATATGTGAATTCCTCCTTTCTTCTCCTCTTAGCTAAGTATTGCATTGAGATCACCTCATATCAAGAAGTTTTCATCCTTCAATTGTTGACATATTATTGAAAGTTGATTTTAGACTTCTTTTCTTTGTACAACCCCTATGGGACCATATACATTGATTACATAGAATGACATTCTATAGGTGAAAGCAACATCTATAAAGTTTCCATCCCTTTGTCTCCTATATTTATTACACATAACATCTACAGGGATCCGACATAAGTAGGTATTTTTTTAGTGGCGTATCTTTTCCAGTTGGAAAATAAATTGCAACCAACGAGGTGGCCAAATCGCCTGGATTTTATGAATTATTGGTCTAACACATTTTAATTTTCCATCAATTTATTTTATGAGGCATATGTAATAAATAGTTTCGCCATAACAAACTATGTGTTTCAAACAAACTAATTAATATTTTCACCTATAATCTCAGAACCATGTATTAAATCACCCACATATTCGCCAATAGTATTAAAACAACATTGTGTATTAGGACAAGGTTTTCCAACATAATTAAATGTTCATTGCATGTGAGGACCCACTTCACCTATAACATTAAAAAATAATTACATTTGAGATACACATTTCGCTAATTACATTAAAAAATAATTGCGTATGAGGACCCATTTCACCAATACTATGATAATTCCATGTTAGCCATAGGGCCATAATCACCTTGGAAATTACAACGTATGTGTTTTGTTGAGGTTTGATTCACCCAAAATTTAAATGTATCATTGTATAATCATGTGGGATTCACAAAATCTATTTGAACTAGTTAAGAAATATTTGAATGAAATTAGAGGTATGGATGACTTGACAATTTCCAAAAAGTTGGTGTGTGTAGGAGCCGATTTAGTTGTAGTAATGCAAGATCACAAGAGTCATCTTTGAATAAAGTTACAAACCACTTATTCACCATACATGTTTTTCATCCATTACATGACCCACATAATGAATTTAGTATTTAAAATTGGCAGCAAGTTTTTTGTACAGTATCAAAAGTTGAAAATCTAGTCTACGAGCTCTACGCATACTTCTGTCGAATTCCCAAGCATTTTTTGGAATTTCAATTTTTTTTTTAGGGAATAATAGGAGGAAACAAGCTTCTTAAGGATGTTGATACCATATGTATCTCCTTGCACGAACCAACACAATGATTCTTTTTCAGAATATCGATCCTTGATTAGAGTAATGTACGAACATCACCACAAAGTAGACAAATCTCCTGACCTCTTACATGGGTTAAACGATATAGAGGCACTCTTAACTTTAGCTAGTCTTCTCCCCATGTTGGATGAAATAAAAAATATTATGAAGAAATTCCAAGATCGAACTATGTATATCTATGAATATACTAAACTACGTAGAATGACGTGCATGACCCTCAATAATCTATATCTACATCTAATAGATTATACATTTCAAAGTCCAAAATGTGTAACCTGACAATTCATTCTAAATTTGAATAATATTGAGAATTATTTAAAGTTTAATGTAAGTGGGCAGTTATGTGTCTTTGTACATGGATTTGAGATAACAATGCACTATTGTACAAAGGTCACGTTATCTACCAAAGAAGTACCTATTACAAAGGAATATTTGAACATTGTTAAATCTATAAGTGGTATTTTAAAAACTATTGTAAAATCTCTTTCAATGGAGATTTATGGATGATTCCCTTGAGATGAAATACTTGAAGCCACGTCTATCATGTATCCTCAATTGTGGATGCCAGGAAACCATCACAACCTAGACTATTTTCATAAAAATGTAATTACCTTGGTCGAACACTTTTTGAAAAGTTCAAAATACAATGGACAAAAAATAGGAGGAATTATAAATGAAATTAAGCTTAGAGAACAAGCTCGACATTTTTCAGCAAGTATGATACCAATTTGACTCCATAGAGAATCCCATGGAAGTGGGATCAATAAAAATGGTTTGGGAAACCTTTGCTCAAAGTGAAATATTATGTGATTCATTATTAGAATATTTCAAATATTTTGATTTATGTCAAACAATGATATTGGGGTCAGTGGAGGATGAGGGAGTTTTTAGTGCATTGGGGGTTTTGGAATCAAATATAAGAAACAAACTAGACAAGAATTTAGAAAATTGCTTGAGGATGTTTACAACCATGTATAATGTCCTTTTGAAAGGACACTCACAATTTGGAAGTCCATATGTGAAAGAAGAGGGTTGTGCAATAGTCCAAACGCTAGTGGCAGTGGCACAAATGATAGTGACAATGAATGTTGAACTTGAGATGCAATTAAGAGAACATAAATAGGGCGAAGAAACTAAAGACCAGACTCATAGTCAAGATGACTCTCAATCTCATCATTAGATTGAAGACTGGGATGTGAATTGGAAAATGGAAGTGATTTAGCAGTTTTCAGGTATTTATACTACATTTCATGAATCATATTCCAAACTGTAGTTGATGATATTTTATATTGTATTCTATGAAATTGTGAATCGGATTTGAATAAATTAACATATTATCAATAATTTCATATTTTAAAATTGTGTCGTACTAATAAATTTTGCATGTACTTAGTGGCTCATCATTCAACTCATTGCTTAATAGCATATTAACAACAATAGCATATACAACAATGAACATTAACAATCATTTAATGTGTATCTAGTAGTAGAAACCAACGTTTGTCTTCAATTGAGAAAAAAAATAATATAGATAATTGAACACATTAATGAATTTGAGTTTTGTATATTGATTTTCAAAGGAAGGAATATAGAGAGGCAATGTAAAATCTTTCTCAAAGACAACTCTACAAAGAGTTGTGTTGGAAACTCATATTATCAAATCAATCTATCAACTTTTGTAGCATGCTCCATTATTCATTTGATTGAAGTACCATTTGTTGTAACTGATAGTGTTTCACTTAAAAATTTGTTAAAATTCATGATTGAAATTAGAACTTGAATTGAATATTTCAATCAAATATGCATTCAAGGTTATCAGTGGTTTTATGGAGTCCAAATGGTTTGCCTCATCTAGGTTTTGAGGAAACTGGTCCAAATCAATCTTCCTTATATCCTCCATCTTCTTTTTGAAATCATCCTTTCCAATAAATCGCCCCATTATGTCAAAATCCTTTGGCAAACCAAGCTTTTTCAAGCTCATTAAATTTTTATCTAGCTTCTTTATCATTTTTGTAGCCTAATCCAGAAATTACTCAGTTTCACATATTCTCATGGAGGTTTTCCTTGGTCAAACCATATTTTGGTAATTAAACCTTGAAATGAAATGAAATATCATGAAGGAATGTTGAATGAACAAATGAAATGTTGCAAAATTCACTAAATCCTTGAAATAAAGGTTGCAAACTTGTGTGAAATGGCTCTAATGGATGTGGATATCAAATCTTGAATGAATGCTTGAATGTTTTCTTGAATCATGAAACCTACATGAAAAAATTTAGCTCACAAACACACAAGATGCATGGAAGACTTTGACATGATGCTTGAATCTTGAATGTAGCTCCAAAATGCTTGATAATCAACTCTTGAATGCTCTTGAATGAACACTTGAAGGATCTTAGATTTATTACTTAGGATACTTGAAATTTCTATATATTATTAGGAGAAATTATGTGAAATGATCTTGTATTTATACTTGTTTATGCCTAATTTCTCAAAATTACAATACTTCAAGCCGACATCATATCTAGGATAATAAAATCCTCCCAAGAATTTGAATTAAAATAGGTCCAAGTTAAGTGGGAATCATACACCTGGGTGGATGTATGAGTCCTAGTGTCTTATGCTTCTAGTGTTGTCATTGATGGCAACCTAAGTCATTTATCCGGTCCACACTTCAGTATTAGTCCATATCGGCAGACAGCGTAAAGAGCTCGCTATTATCAGAAGTAAGAGTAAAGAATAGGGTATCTAGTTAAAGTTAAGTATGTAGATTTGTGTACTTCATTGGATTATCATTTTGAGTCATGGATCTCAGAAGAAGGTATTTTTATTTTTGTACTATCTTATCCAAGAATTATCTGGGTGCACATTCATCGGTGTACGATCTAGGAGATCTGGTGTATTGATTTTTTGGTTATCAATGTTAGAAGGTCTACTTGGTGGATATAGTCGTTGTGGATATTTAAGGAGTAATTTCTGAAATGTTTTTTGTGTTCGAACATTTTTTATTTAGATCCTCACTATGCTATGACCAATTATGGATGGTGCACATTAAGAATTAGTTGTGGATTTAGCCGACGGTTGAAAAGTATTTTATGTTTTATTAAAGTTGGCATATGGTTGATTGAATCTTTGGTTGCAGATATATATATAAGTGATTGGGTATATCATTTTGATAGATGAGAAGGAAAGTAAGTTAATGTGTAATGCGAATTAACCTGTGCATGGATTTGTGATGTGAATAGAAGAGAAAAGAGGAACATAGCAGGAGAGTAGAATCAGACAAGAGGTCAGAGATTGACAAATGTACTTAACTAAAAATGTAACCAGGAATGAGGAGATTCTATTCCTTCAGTTCAATCCTTCAGATGGCCTTAATTTGAATATTTTGTAAGGCAGTGAGCCTTCCTATTTTGAGTAGTGAGCTCTAGGTAGTGAGCCTAAATGCAAGTGCATTCCCATTTTGTAAAACTTATATTTGAGTACTCAAATTGTGGATTGACCTCCATCGTGGTTTTTCCCCTAACAGGGTTTCCACATAAAAATCCTTGTGTTATGGTGTTGTGGATAATTAATTTGTGTGCTTGCATATTTCCTTTGGTTTAATGTTGAAATGGTTTAAATATTAGATTAATAAAGTTTAGATTCGTAGAACACTGATTCACCCCCCTCTCAGTGTTCCCTTGATTCCAACAACTTAAACTTGGGACACAAATTTCAATCTAAGTGTCTTGTTCAATGTAACATTTAAAATAAGGTCTTGAGACCTAGGTGGAACCCATATGCCCAAAGGGGCATATAAGTCCCAGATCCCTAGATCTAGAACAAATAACCACAAATATAAAATTATGATGTGTCATTTCTTAAATTTCAAGATTATCCTAAGAAAAATGCATTTAATTAGGCTTGTGGATATAAAATAGGACCAATTAAGGCATAAATGAACCTAAGTTTAATAAGGAGGGCCCATACAAGTGTGAAATCGTAAAGGGATACATTTTTTCTACACTACAACACCATGAAGTTTATGCCTTATTTTTTTTCTATTTTTTAGTGAATATATGATTTTTACTAATTTTCAAAGTGGATACATCCTAAAAAAACATAAAATTGAGAGGCTTCCCCTAGAATTTTGAAAACTAATCAAGAAAATTATTTTTTAAAATACATGTAGAATGGAGTCTAGTTTTTAAAAATGTAATTTATTTTCAAAATTTTGATCAATGGTTAAAAAATAAAGTCAAAAATGCGACAGTGGTTTTTGACAAAAAATTGATACACTAACAAAATAAATTAAAGATTAAAACCTTGACATACTCAAAACATGAAAAAAGCTACGTGGTTATATAAATCTAAGAGAACTTAACATTATCATAGTATTTTTGACTTGACATTGAAACACATGAAAACCTAATAGGGAGCATGCTTGAGATTAAATATCATTTTTTTACTATTTATAAAAACACATCTTTAGAAGTTTAAAAGTCACTAGACAAACCTTTGGGTTGGAAGCCCAAGGAAAATTCAATCCAAAGGATTATAAATTTACAAAGCAAACAATAATGTGAGCATGTTATAATGTGCTCACATTATTATGAAGGAAATTCATCTCTCCCTCACCTTCTCTCTCTCTCACTCTCTATTGATCCTTCCCTCTCTCCATCCCTCTCTTCTCCATCTCTCTCCCCTCTATAGGTATTTCCCTCTCTACCTCTCCCTCCCTCCCTCCTTACGCCTTTCTCTATTTTTCTCTCCCACTCTCTTCTCTCCCTCACCCCTCTCTAGGTTGTTACCTCTTGATTCCACCCTCTCTCACGCCCCCTCTCCAAGTCTAAATTTTTTGAGGTTTAGGGTGAAGGGTAAAAGGTTTAGGGTTGAGGGTATAGAGTTTAGGGTAGAGGGTATAAGGTTTAGAATTTAGGGTATGGAGTTTAGGGTTGAGAATATAAGGTTTAGGTTTGAGGGTATAGCTCGTTCAGGATTGAGAGTTTAACATATAGGCTTTAGGGCCTAGGGTTAAGAGATAGTGTTTCAGGTTGAGGGCATAGGGTTTAGGGTTTAGTTTTGAAGGTATTGGGTATAGGGTCAAGGGTATAGGGATTTTAGTGGTGTGTATAAGGTTGAGGGTGTATATAGGGACATATATGTGTATTATGTGATAGAGGATTTTATCTTACATATAGTAATAAAGGGATATATATATAATTTGAGTCTTTGGTGGATCTATCAATAAATAGGATTAATTTTATATAATTGAGGCTAGTCTTTTATCTAGTGTTCACACTTGAGTCCAATATAGTTATCAAAGTTATGATTGGAAGCCAACCTAATTAGTTTTCAAATTTATTTGTTCTTCCTTCTTATGATGAATTTTGAGATGAAAATATTTGAGGTAAGTAGACCACCTTTGATGTTGATCATTCTACAAAATTTCTTATATTTATATAACTTTAAAAGGCTTATGATATATGTGAATAATAATCTCTTTCCCTAAGATATGGTAATTTTCTATTTTTTTTAGGCTTGAAAAATGGATATAACTCCTTGGCATACATGGGATGTCTATAGAAAATTAGATAAAATCTTAGTATGTATGTTAGGAAATTAGATGACCAAATTGATTCAAAACTACTCCAAGTGCATATTTGGAGGCATCAACCTAAATTTCAAAGGACTATTTCAAATCAATAAGAACTAGTGTAGGTCTTAAATAAAGCATCTACTTCAATTGTGTGAATAAATTGTTATAGTCTATCTATCCAAGGGAGCTTTTATTTTACTCTCACCTGAATTCTTGGTTCAGAGGTCATGCCAAGTGTGAGAATCCCAACACAAGCCTCTAATAAAATTTGGATGATCCTAAAAGTCTATAATGTTGTATGATATTTTTATGAGGTGGTCAATCTCTAATTACCTCTATCTTTTTAGGGTCTACATAAACACCATCCTTGTTCATAAGGTATCTAAGGTACTAAATCCTTTCCATACCAAATGAATAATTTTCTCAATTGTTATCATAGAGCCCATTTTTTTGTAGAGTTGAAAGTATCTATTGAACATGATGTAGATGTTCCTCCTATGTATTGCTTAATATTAGTATGTTAGCTAAATAAAAACTAACAAAGAAAATAATGAGAGAGATGAGTGCATTGAATTCATTGCTCATATGAAGGTGGCAAGTGTATTGGTCAAGCCAAAGAGAAAAGCTAGCCATTTGGAATATGCATTTGGATTTGATGGTATTATTTCACACATTTAATGACTCAATGGTAAGTTGGTGGTACCCAAACTTTAGTGAAAAAATATCTGCTTAAGTTGATACAAGAGGGCATAAATGCAGGAGTTGGATACCTATTCATTATAGTGATCTTGTTCAAAGCTCCATAGTCAATGTATAGTAATCAATTTAAATCCTTCTTCTTAGAAATAGTAATTGTTATGTGACTTTTTTCCCAAGAGAAGAGAAAAATATGAAATAACCCTTTAGAATTAAAAGGGAGATAAAAAAGTAATAACCATGAATTATATATATATATATATATATGTGTGTGTGTGTGTGTGTGTGTGTTATTGAATTTATCATGATATCTATTTATTTTAGAATTCTTACTAAATTATCACATATTGCCTTTGGCATTGGTTATTCACATCTATTTTATAATATTGCAATTGGTAAATTATCTTAACACTAATATTCAATTTATTAAATCTACTACTAATAATTGAATAACTTTGGGAGAATAGTGACATTACATTTGGTATCAGAGCCAAAATTAGACTATACAAGTCTTCTTATAGATTATACTAGAAGATGTTTAGAACACATGATAGAATTTTTTTTATACTCAATCAACCCATATGCAAGATCATTTCTTACAATACATTTGATATATTTTTTCTATTATTTTAAAATTAATTAATCATATATATAATTTTAAAAAATTAATTATGATTTTTTTGGTTATTAATATTCAAATAATGTTTTTTAATTTAATCTATTTATCAATCTAAATACCTAAAAATAATATTTTTCCCCTGCCTATCTTTCTCCTACATTATCCAAAATGTTTCCTACTTCCTAACCAATGTTTCACTAGGAACTCATAAAGCTTTGCTATTTTTTTAAACTTATTCACTTTTTTCGACCAAGTGTTATCTTAGAAAGGCTATGTCCTTTCACATTTTTGACCAAACCTTATTTTTTACATGATTGTGTCGTATCTTCAAGGCAAATGTCATTTAATTATGACGTCCATATAAATTTGTAATAAGTGTTGGAAAAAGAAGGTGTCTCAACCTTTGATTTTTTCAAAGATTTGATTTTTATAAATATTAAATATTGCTAATTTTCTCACTTTTCTTTGTGAGTTACAAGTTAAAATTTCTATTTGAATGAGGAGTCAAGTTGGAAAGTTGTTTTTTACAAGTGGATTTGTGCATAAATGATTTTTCTATTTCCATGTTAAGTTTACATGGAATGTGAGTTTTCGAGGTGCGGTTATTTTGGCAAGTGCAAATTGGCATGTGGTGACAATTACAAACTTACCATTGTGCGTCTAAAGTGTTTTTGACACTTTCCATGTTGCACATTTAGCCTTTGGATGTTGTTTCAGAAATGTATAATTTATGCATTGTAAGCTCTTATATATTGAGCACTTGTATTTTTGAGTTGTATGTTGTTGTTGTATTGAAGTATCATTATGCTACCAAAATTACTCCAAATGAAGAAGTGTGAAGACTCCTAGAAGAGCATAGCTCTATGTTATGTTGTTTGAAAAAACACTTGTCAGAGTGGTGGCTCACAATCTTGATAGCAACTGAAGCTACAAAACAACATTCAATAATGCCTTATTGAAAATAACATAAACTATTCAATTGCTTTGGTGACTTTAGAATGCTAAATATTATTGTGGTAGTCGACACTATATGGAAATCATACATGAAACAATGTTTTCATGCCAGCCTATGCCAAGTGATGTTTATTTCCTTTTCTCTCATGGTGATTATTCTATTGACAATTCCATCAATGGATATATATATGTGTGTTTTCTACATATAACTTTATATGCATATATATTTGTATAGATTTTTCTTTGTAAGCATATATGTGGATTGTTTTATTTCTTTTCAACGATCACTGCTACATGGAAATTATGAACGAAATAATATTTTTTGAAGCTATTAAACAACAATCACCAATGTGTGGGTATCAACTCCTTCCTATGTTTATTCTTTTCAAAGGATAGTTGTTATTTGTCTGAGCCTCAATAAGGATTTCTTAGAATCACAAGTTGTATATTAAGTGTAAGATGAAACATTGGTCTCACCATTGATCAAATAAATAATAACTTAAAAGGTGCATCTAACTTTAGATACATATATATCACTATATATTTGGTTTTTTAACTACATATATATATATATATTGCATGTGTTGGATGCATATGTAGGAATCTGTTGCTTGTAAATATATACACACGAAATTATGTGTTTCTTTTTTTGTGTTTCATTTTTCTTTTCCTATGTGCAGATATGTATGTATGTGAAATTATATGTAGACAACATTCATAAATACTCCTTCCCATGTTTAGTCTTTTGGGAAGATAGTTGTTATTTATTTCATCCTCAAAAAGGAATTCTTAGAATAATAAGTTTTATATTAAGTGTAATAAGAAACATTGGTTTCACCATTGATCACATTGGCGGAAAATGTATGTTCTTTCTTAGGGGTTTGGTGAGAGACTATGAGGCTCCATGACCCAATATGGTAGGATGGAGAGGAAGCCCTCTTTTGTTATATTTCAATTTACTTTCCCTATGTGCAAATATGTATGTTTGTGAAATTAGACACAGACAACATTCATCCCTATGTGCAAATATGTATGTATGTCAAATCAGATCATGCATACAACATTCATATATACTCCTTCCTATGTTTATTCTTTTAATAAGATAGTTGTTATTTTTTTTGTAGGTCTATACTTAAAATTCTCCACAAAAAATTATTGCTACTTGGCATGGCTTGGCCCTATGTCCATTCATCCAAAAACTTCTAATACATTCAACAAAAGAATGGGTACATATGTTTCAATTGACAGTTGTAGTTTTCCTATTCAAGAGAAACATTGTGCATTTAGTCAAATTGATATTCTTAATTGAAACATGTGGTGCCTGTTCTTGTGTGAAGTAATTGTCTCAAGCTTAGGATTTTCAAGTTGTTTTTGTTAAAAAAAAAAAGGAAAAACAACATCCAAAACGTATGTGAAATTATACGTAGCCAACATTCATATATAATACTACCTATTATGCATGTAAGGAATGCAACACATATATACATACTTACAATATAAAATCTATACTGATATATATATATATTACAGGAATTGCCATTTATGATTTTCCCTTTTATAACCATTACAGATTGTGGTTTATGTGATTATGGAGGACAACCATACACCGCTATCATGTAATTGTGAGAGGACAAACAATTTTTTGGTTGCATCACATTTTTTATCCCTGCAAGCATACAAAAATGGTGTATGTTGCTCCATTCAACATAACCATTTTCAATGTTATGGTTGGATTGGTTTTCATGTTGTGCATATCTACATTTTTTTTCTTTCTAGTTATTTCTTATTATATGTGCCCATATTTGGTGAACATATACCTACATATGCATCCAATTCATGCAATGCCTACATATGTACTTGCGAAAAAAATTGATACTTATATATAGGTTTCTAAAGCTAGATGCACCTTTTTAGTTATTATTTATTTGAGCCTCAAAAAGGAATTGTTAGAATGATAGGCTCTATATTATGTGTAATAAGGAACATTGGTTTCACCATTGATCATAGTGGTGTACAATGTATGTTATTTCTTGGGGGTTTGGTGAGAGCCCATGAGGCTCCATTGCCTAATATGGTAGGGTGGAGAGCAAGCCTTCTTTTTTTGCGTTTCATATTATTTTTTCTATGTGCAATTAAGTATGTCTATGACATTAGATGCAAATAACATTCATATGTATGATAGGCTATATATTAAGTGTAATATTAAACATTGATCTCTATATTTATTACAGTGGTAGACAATACACCTATTGTCTACATGTAATTCCACATACATACATTTCCACACATTATTTTTGTGTGTATATACAAATGCATCAAAGGCATGCAATTCCTATATATGTGCTTGCTAAAAAAAATCTACACTGATATATAAGTATCTCAAGTTAGATGTACCTTTTTAGTTAGTATTTATTTCAACCTCAAAAAGGAGTTGTTAGAATGATAGGTTGTATATTAAGTGTAATAAGAAACATTGGTTTCACCATTGATCAAAGTGGTGGACAATGTATGTTCTTGCTTGGGGGTTTGGTGAGAGCCCATGAGGCCCCATGACCCAATATGGTAAGGTGGAGAGAAGGCATTCTTTTGTTGTGTTTCATTTTATATTTTCTATGTGCAAATGTGTATGTGAGATTAGATGCAGAAAAAATCCATATGTATGGGTATGTACAGGATCATGATGGGCCAAAAAGTGGTGATATATAAGTGATATGATGGCCCGTGTGGCTAACGACATTTTTTTACCCAAAATTAATTAAATGAAAAGGGTTTTTAAAGGGGATTCTTAGCTTTCCACCAATATAGATTTTTATTTACTTTGAATTTAATAAATAATTATTATTCATTTTCTATTTGAATTACGACTAAAGTCCTGATTGATAGGCTGATTGAAAAACATCTATAGATTTCAAATGGTATCACATTTTTTGAATATGAAACATGTGTCACATTCTATGCTTCACATACTATAGGATTAAAAATAAATAAAAAAAATCATGAAGTTTTGACCAAGTTAAGGTGGTCAGACATATGAGTTTTATATTTTTTAAAAGTTGTAATAAAAAAATCATAATTAATTATTTACTTGGAAAAAAATTACAAAAAAATATGCATCACATCGGGACATGAGTCCTCTACCTATATCTAAAATATTATCATTTCATTGTGGTTAGGGTGGTCAGACAAACACCTACTTCTTATTTTTCCCCTAAAATTCAAATACTACTAAATTGAAATTTCAAATTTTCACCAAATAGATTTATTTTTTATTAAATAAACCTAGTAGTTTAGAAACTAAATTCAATTTTCTACAAATTCTATTTTTACATATTTTTGAAATAATATAGATAACTTATTCAAATTTTTATGTCAAGTTGCCTAACTCTGATTTTCTAAATTTTCATTGCTGCTTAAGGGCCTATTTTTTTCCATGATGATCCTGTACATACCCGTATGATAGGTTGTATATTAAGTGTAATACTAAAAATTGATTATATAGTGCTAGATAATTTATGTTCTTTCTTGAGGGTTTGCTGAGAACCCTCAAGGATCCATGATGCAATATGGTAGGGTGGAGAGCAAGCCTTCCTTTAGTGTGTTTGATTTTATTTTCCCCATCTCCAAATATCTATGTATGTGAAATTAGATGCAGCCAAATTTCATATATAGTCTTGCCTATTGTGTATGCAAGGCATCCAATTCATATATATATACTTATGAAACAAAATGTATACCGAAATATATGTTTCTCAAGTTAGATGCACTTTTTTGCAGTTTTTGTTTGTTGGACACCTGTTTTCTTTTCCCTTTTTCCCAATGTTTGTCCCATCAAAACAACTTTTATTCCTGATCCTATTGCTTTTATGCTTTTAGAAGTGGTTATACATTGAGACACCATGCTCTATTTTTTAATCTCTGGCCAATTTTTTTTATATGTAGACATGTATGTATGTGAAATTAGATACAAACAACATTCATATACATCTACATTTAAACTTGTTGATACATATAGATATATATACATCTTTTCAACTTCTACTTTCCTTTCTTCCTGTCCATCACACCCATATGCACCTGTGTTTAGAACTTCAACTCTTGGTTCTTGTTTTCCACCATGCTACTAAACAATTATGATATTTTGAGTTGGCTTAATCTCTTTAGCTATAGAATTGTTCTTTAAGTTTGTGTTTGCAAGAACTTTATTATTTTCCTCATATTATGGTTGTAGGCTCCTAAAGCTTGTTCAAGTTCCAGTCCTACATCAAGTGTGGACCAAAAAAAGGCAGAAAAATGCCAAAGAAACCAGCTCCATTATGTGCAACATAGAGACCAAATCTGTGCAAGTCATTGAGCCAAATACTTGCAATAAAGAGTTGTCGTAGTTCATCTTTTCTTGGCCTCACCTAATCAAGAGTCACACCTCAATTGCTACCGAGGTTGTTGGAAACACATGTTGGCTTCTATAATCTTGCACCCTTCATCCCTTGGTAGCTTGCACATAACGTTCCCAGTGAAGGTCCCTCGACAATGGGTGGTTGTGGATCTCAGCACAACTTTTTTGGGCATGGCTTGCCATCCACGTCTTCATCCCATCACCATTTTAATAGTATGTTTGGATATCCTTTTGTGTTGCAATGTAGTCCTTCCACCGGTGCATTGATGCTTTGTCCGATTTGAAATTTTGTAGTATTTTCAAGGAAAGCTATGTCGGCATGAAAGTGTAAGCATCCAACTCAGATGTTGTTTGTCTTTGTTGTGCTTCTGAAAAGGGCATCCAGGAATTCAATTTAATGAACAAGATGGACTTGGGACCACAACCTCCTATCCTTGCAAAGTTGACTCAAGTTGAAGAAATGCTTATAGCTAGAGTTGCTCTAGTTTTGTAAGTAACCCATGCTAGAGGAGGCCAATACAAATATAATGGCCATACTATAATCTTCCCTCAAGAAATTGTGGCCATTGCAACTCTGTTGCCACATCACCTACATGATATTGAAGTGGTGATTACTCGAAGAATTGGAATTCAAGTAACAAACTATGATTTCTATGTTGACAAACATAATGTCATGGCTACATTGATATATAAAATTGAAAATGATCCATACTATAGTGATGTTGCAATTGACTGTGATGCTTTAAATTTTTTGCCTGCTACAAGTACTGACATCTCTAATAGTTTGCACACAATGAAAGAACTAGTACATAACATAGTTGAACCAATAGGAACTTCAAAAAATTTGTTGATGAGGAAGTTGAGCTTGAGGACTCGCCATCATTTATTCCATTGTTGCCCAACCCTCCTCAAGAATTACAGGAAATCAGAGATGCTTTGTAGATTAAAGACATTAGTCAAGATACTTTGCCTTGGCCTGAGATAAATTCTAACCCTATCAATGAATACAATATAAAAGGGTTATTAAGCATGAATTTTCCAACATTGTTCCCCACTAGAACAATGATGCCCCTACAATTGAGAAGCATACATATCCACTTACATGAATATGTATTGCACTTGATGAGACACTATGATAATATATTTGGGAGGCATGTCAAATTTAGATATTACCTTTATAATTTCATAATGAGACATCGAAGCCAACAGTCAGCTTTTGTTTTCATGAAAACAAACTTGGAAGAAAGGATCCCAAAGTCCATGGTTGCATTGTGACAACTTCTTAAGGATGCACCAAACACCTAGATAGAAAACCAACTCGTTCGTTTTGGTGCATCTTTATGAGGAACACGCTCATATTGGGGCAAGTGTCGATAAGAGCTCACTGCAATGATCCACCAACTTGGGACACCATCTCTTTTTTCACTCTGAGCTTCGTAGACACAAAATGGCCTGATTTGCACAAGGTACTTGATCTTGGTGCTCAGCCACATATGCCATACTCCCAAATATTCTTCACAAACAATGTTGTCCAAAACCCACATATAACAGCCTTGTACATGCACTTATGGTTCACCATTTTCTATGATGAGGTTCTTGAGAGGCTTTTCCATGCAAAGGATTACTGGTATAGGTATGAGTGGCAACATCATGGATCAACACATTTCCATTGTTTCTTGTGGCTTCCAGGTGCCCCGAATATGGACATGCTTGACTTTTCCAACCCACACAAAGTTCAACAGGAAAAAAGCTTCTTTGATCACTATGTTTTAGTATGGAATCCTCATTCCCCAGATCAAATAATATCAAGATTCCACCACTCTTCTCTAGAGGACCTGTGTTTGC
Organism: Sequoiadendron giganteum; assembly: GCA_007115665.2. Classification (NCBI taxonomy): domain Eukaryota; kingdom Viridiplantae; phylum Streptophyta; class Pinopsida; order Cupressales; family Cupressaceae; genus Sequoiadendron; species Sequoiadendron giganteum. The sequence continues at coordinate 110,027,741 of CM021108.1, forward strand.
TTGACACTTCACAAATTGCTTTCATGGACCCAATGGTGGATTATGAACAACTGGTGAACTCAATGCAAAGGCATACCAGATGTAATAAGTACACATACCTTAGGAAAAAAGGTTAGCAATTACAATGTTGCTACAAAGCTCCATGGAATGCACAACCATCATCGACATTGGCAATTGACAATAAATCAAACAAATCCTATAAACTAGCAAGAAATGATGAGAGCCTTAATATCCACAACCCTGAGATGCTTGTGATCTGGCAAGCAAACATTGATTGCTAGTCATTCTTGTCAAGACAAATTGTGCTAAACTACATTTCCAAATATGCATCAAAATCTTAAAAAAATTCTAAAAGCTATATTGATATCTTGTAGAGGCTTGCAAATACAAACTCATCTGGGGATAAAAAAATTATTTCCTATCAAAATTTCATGATGAAATAGGTTATAGATTGTGACATTAGTGCACAAGAAACATGCCATATTCTGCAAAATTTCCCCCTTTTCATGTCAAGCCAACATTTCCTATCTTTGAACGTGAGTAGGCAAACCTTCCACCATTTGAAAATAGTTGACAATGGTGAAGAGATTGCAAGTAGTTATATTCATTGTTACATGCAAAGACCTATTGAGATGGATGCTATATCCCTTATTCAATATGTATAATTGTATACACATCAGAACAATCACAAATGTGGGGGTTGGCATTTACGACCACATCCTGTCGTGATCATTGTTTACCCACTATTCAAGTCTACCCCTCCTGAGAATTGTGATACCTTTGAAACTTTTTTTTGGTCGAAATTACTGCTATACAAGCCTTTTCGAAATATCAAAGCAGATATAGGCCTCACCAGAGATAGTATAACACATAACTGGAGGAAATTTCATATTGTTGGCTATCACCCTTGGCATGTCAATAGAGTTATTGCTCCCCCAACCAGTCAAGAAGAAGGTGATAGTGATACCGACAACACCCAATCTTTGCCTCCCATAGATGAATACGAATGGGAATTGATTTCTTGCCTTTGTCCTATAAATAGTGTCTGCTTGGACCAGTTGCATCTATTAGGTAGACAAGACTTTGATTTAAATCACATGTGGGCCACACACCATGTTCCTAAGAATCTACATAACGTTGTTGTAGACTTCATCTCAACAAGTAAATTGCATACAGTTAAAGATAGTCTTCGCCCACCTGTTGCAATTGCACTTTGTCATCAACTACCTCCTAAGAAAAAGATTTCTCTAAATATCATTAAACAACACCACCTTGGCCCATCTTCATCATCACCATTACGTATGAAATTATTCAAGGTACTAAAGGTATAGAAAAACCATTTTTTATAGAAAACATTTGGAGAACACTAAATACATCACCAAATCAAAGAATGAATCCTTTGCTTGCTTTGTCACCAACAAGGGTGGTCACTTACAATATGTGTGCCTGTACAACACATGCAACTCTTCAGATACGAATTAGATATGAATCTTTTGAAAGGATAGCCATTGACCATATTTCAAGAGGACTTCAAACATATTAAGTACATCTTAATTTATGAAATGATCTTCTTGGGACCCAAGTTGTTACTCAAAATAGATAGTTGGTTGTGGCAAGTGTTCCTTGCTAGGCATATGGAACCATTTTGTGGTACCTTTGTTATACTTTTGGGTTACCTCACACAATTGTCGCATGTTTTGGATAGGCCTATCTACGTTTCTCACTCCACTGCCTTGGCTCTTTGGAACACTTTTAATGTTGTTGTCATGCTCGACACAACCTTCCGCCAACGTGGACAATCTGATGCACAACAAGAGTTTTGTAAACTCCTTTTGAATATTAGAAATTCTTGGGTATCTCAAGTTGATTGGAAAAATCATATGAACTGAACTAACACCATGCTTTTAGCTCAACAAAACCAACAATTTGATGGAGCTATTCACTTATTCCTAACAAATATATTGGTTGCCTTGCACAATAGAAAAATGCTTCAACAATTAAATGTTCCCATTGTAATTAGTATTACTAAAAATAATTAGCAAAATGCACCTGATTAAGGTGATGATGATAAATTTCAAGCAGAGCTCTTACTTACAATTGGTGAACAAGTAATGTTAACAACAAATATTTAGGTGGTAACTGGCCTAGTCAATGGATCATTGGGTTCTTTCAAGTCTATCATATATGTTAGGGGTGCTAAACCACCTCAACCACCGCAATATGTTGTTGTGCGCTTCCCAAACTACATTGGACCACCATGAGATCAAGACAACCCAAAAGCCATCCCCATTCCCCTGATCACATGGGGCAATCGAACACAACTCCCCTTTACAATGGCTTGGGCAATAAAAATACATAAATCTTAAGGCTTGACACTGGAGAAAGCTACAATGGATATTGGAACTAAAGAAAGACAAGGACTAATGTTCACAACTCTTTCCTGTGTAAAATACATTGTAGGAATACACATAGATCCGCCTTTCTCTTTTGATAGATACTCCAGGTTACGTGCCAACAAATACAGTGCACTCTAAATCAAAGAAGAGGATTGCCTCCAACAACTGTGTGAATTTCCAACATGATGGAATGTTTGTATTCTTTTCGATAACTATATCGCTTCTCCCTTCCCTCTTCATTTCAATGCATATAGAGTTTCCACCATTTCTAATTTCACTTCCTTGTCGTTCCCTCCATAGTGCAATTGCAACCACTCCCACCAAGCTAGCTAGAGTTTTTCTTCTGTGGTGATTACTAAGATAAGTTGATGTTCAATTCTTGCATTAGGCTTCTCCTCTCCTCCAATGACAAACCTAAATTCCTCCCTCTTCTTTGGTTGACCATATAACATTTATATTTAATTTTTCTATTAATTCATTACTCTTCTTTGGTCAATGATGCCACTATCATTTCTCTCGCCTTTAAAGAATTTTTTTGTAACTATATCTAATTGAAACCATTTTAGATCGCAAAAGTTCTCAGTTGTAACTATAGATCTCCACAATGCTAAATAGCTTTGCAATCGCATGTTTGGAATGGTGTACGAGTTGCAACTACATTCCATTTATATACAAGGTAAGGCTATATGTCCTTTATTCCATCTCTTATTTCACAACTTCATTTCAAATTATTTGTCATAAATTATGCAACTGTATATACTTTTAAAAATGTATAACACTAATTTCAACTCAACAAAATTATATGAGAGTTATAATCATAAACAAACGACATCCCGCTACATGCACAAGGTATGCCTACATCTTATTTATTTTATCTCTTCTATTGTAGGTGCATTACATATTATTTTTTATAAATTATAGAACTATTTATATTTCCTAATTTAGATATTGTCTAACAATGACACATGTTCATCACACTAAACTTCACATTTTTCTCATTTTTTGCAGAACATACTCAAGACAAACAAATTCAGCAATAAGAAGAATATTATAATGGACATAATGATAATGATTGTATCATCAAAAAAGTAGACTCCAACCACTAATTGCCAGTATGGTTTTTTTATATATTCATTTATAACATTGACTATGGTTGTTCTCGATTATCATGGAATATTCTTGGGATTTCAAATAGCTCCAAAATATTCTCCTATGCATAGTTGTATTTAAAAACCCAATTCAAATTTATCTTCCCTCAATTTCTTTTGTTTGTGTTAATTTTATCTATTGTTTGTCAATAAACTGCTCCCAAATTCTTTAAATTCTCCTTTATGCACTAATGTATTCTTTCAAAGCATCATTCTCTTGCATGTATCTTGTTCTATATGGTCACGATAGCAATTGTGCATTCATCTTCAACTCCTATGCTCCCTCCTAGATTGTTCTTAGCATCCCCCTCTTTAATTCCTTATATGCATGTATAGATCCCTTCCATTTGGGCTTCCCCTCCACCTATCGGTTCATTGTTGCATGTAACTACAAACAACTGCTAGTTGTAATTTTTTAAGGGATTTAAACTATTAAATTTGACCATTCTCTCCTCTGATAGATTAGTGTTGGAAGCTTTTCCATGTACCTGGCTTTCTTTCATACAAACTTCCCAAGGGAATTTCACCTCTATCACTAGCTTGTGCAAACGAGACAAAATAATGGATTGAGAATGAGCCACCAACAAAATGTTTGATTTAATTCTGAAGTCAATTCTAAAATCACATGATCTAGTTAATTATATCACCAACACCATGCTTGTAGTGGATTACCAAATTTCCTTTCCTTTGCTATAAAAAATTTCATTGAATGTGTATAATGATGAATTATATTTAAATTGAAGAAGATATCAATAATATGGAAAAATAAAAATCATGGGTTAGGGAGATGATTGTAATAACAGTTATTGGTTTAGGTAGTGGAGATGTAATTACAAATGTAAAATATATATTTTTTTAATTATTTGTATTGTTTGGTCTTTAAACCATTGCTTCAAAATTGTAGAACACTTCCTTACCTTAAAGGCTAGGCAATGTATTCAAGAAGGAAAATGAAAGTTCATCTATAAATTATGGAGGGTTTAATGCCAATCAAATGGATTGGATATTGTTTCCTATGCTTTAAGCTCGAATTGTAAGTGTAGATCAAAAAACACATTTTATTTGCGAAAATGATTTTTTTGTTTTTTTTTTCATGCTTCTGCTAGTTTTTATCCTTGCAATCTTTCTATCTAGATGCTTTCAAGTCTTATGTATTTTTTATTTGAAAGGAATTTTACTCTCAATTTGTCACATCTATGTTCAGTTACAATATAATATTAGTGTAGATTAAAAAAAATATTATGTTTTTCAACTATATTTAATTCTTGTGAATATCATTATCTTTTGAAAATGATAAAACTTTAGGAAAGAAAGCCTATAAGTGAAAATGACAAAACTTGTAAGAATCATGAAAAAAATTAGGTATTTAAAAACATGGTTTATTTTTCAATCTGCGTTAAAATTATAGTTCACCTCAACATACAAAACATCGAATAAGTGTATGTCAATATTGATATGATAATAAACTAGATAACTAGAAAATAACAAATCATGTTGTAAATCATAAACTTTTCTTTAATTTCAACTAAAATGACAATGTAACTCAGCATGGAACACATTTTAAATATAAAGTATAGTAAAAGATTGTTTGGAAAAAATGAGAGTTTTTAAAACACATTGAACAAAAATATTAAAATATATCAGCTGATGAATGCACATGAGTTCATTGTTACAATGATCTATTGAAACTTGTTACCATGATTTACTATACATGTGAAAAATATTTAAATTTTACAATTCATCAACTATCAAGTTGAAAAAGTATTGGTCAATGTCCTTAACTTTGTGCTCCAATTTTTTTTTGTCATTTTCATACTCCATAACTTTGAGTGAAAGGTTCAATGTAATTGAAAATTGGCCTATTCATTGGAAAGGTTTTTGTCACATTTTTAATAACATGACCAAGTATGGCATCAATCATTTGAACTCCATAACTTTTCACAGTAAATGTGGAAAAGATGATAATGTGTGGGTAGAACTATGGCTAGTAGAGGAGTAAATGCATTAATTCACATTGGTCATCAATATCAAGAACATTGGAGTACCATCCCCATGCATCGATTTGAATTTCAAAGGTTGCATGTCGTATATCATGTTTGAAAAACTTCGCCCCCATCCATACCACCATGAATCATTTACAAAATCGAAGAGAATAAATTGTTGGAAAAAATATGTCAACTACAAAAATTCTCGCACAACTTCATACTTTGCTAAAATAGATAACAATCTGCATAACAAAAAAAAATTAATTCCTAATATTTATAATAATATACATTTTATATTAAATAATCTCCTGCAACCTGGTGTTCCTATACAATGGAAGAGACCGTCTAAGTATTAGCCTTGTGTAACCCTCATATCTGCAGGAAGGGGTCAACTGGTCGAGGCTGCCCTCGAAACATATAAAGCCCAACTATCCCGCCTCCTCAAAGCACCCACAACAAATCTGATTGAAGCAGTCAAAAAAGTTATTGGAGAACATAGGCTTAAAGGAGATCATTTGCACGATGGTCTGATGTTAAGCTAGTTCCTGAAAAACTTCCTCCACACAACCAGAAGCAAGGAGTTAACCAAGGAGTGTGTGGCGTTACTGTAAGAGATGCATTCAGTGTCTGCAACTAAAGCCCTGGAGAGGTGCGTGGAGTGGACATCTTACGGCTTCATCTGCAGCATGATCGACGTAACAAAAATAAGAGCCAAGCCAAAGGTCCGCGACACAGTGGAGGTTTTCCGTTCTGCGGTCTTGGCAAAAACCCTAACTGGTTTCTTTCAAAAAAATGTACTAGATGATGTAACAATCAATCATTTGACTGATGTGGGGGCGGGGTTGATCACAGTTCTGGAATGTATGGGGAAATAGGGAAGTATGTTCATCTGTAAAATTTGCTTTGCATCAATGAAGAGTGCTACCCTCTTTAGTAGCAGTTTGAAAATATATATATATATATTTGTAAAATCATAGAAAATTTAATTCGATTAAATTGAAAAATAAAATATTATTTATCTTAGCTTTTTTGGTTTCCTTCTGTGATAAACACCATTTCTACTTTGCATTCTTTCTTCTGTTGACCAAACTTTCAAAAATGGAAGTCTAAATTCCACCATACGGAACCCATAAATAATATTGAATTCCACATTGTTAATTATTAATAATTTCAGATGTATTATAATTGAAGATATTAGTCTACTTAGTCTATAAGAGATCTTTTCAGTGAATAACAATGTTGATTATTAGTTATTACCAAAAATATGTAAGAATGTGACTGAAGGTTTTGGAGGTGGCTTAAGCTACAAAACAACTTGAAGAGAAAATAGAAGAACACAAAATTAGGAAGGAAGTAGCTTGGCATCGAGAGCATATGAACCATATACATTGAATTCAGAAAAGGACAGTAATTTGTAGTTACAATGTATTCATGTGGAGTAAAAATATAGAGGTAGTGCAAATAAATAACACATTGTTTTTTTAACATGATATTTCATTTGTTATATTTCCGAGTCTTCTTGGTCTCATTGGTGTTATACACTTATTCCATGTCCTTTGTGATGAGGAAAAATGTAATTGTGATGCAGATTAAAGAACTCAAACAGTTTTCCAAACATGATATACTTTTATTGTTGTGAAAGGAATTTTTTTGTCAAATGGTGGTATAAACTTATTTCATGTATTGAACGTTGACTGAATTTGGTGTAGTTACAAGAAAACAATGTGTTTTCAAACACGATATTATTCTTTTGAACACTCGTTCAATTTATATTATTTGGCCTTGGAGTCTTTCTTTCGTGATACTTGAGTTTGTAGTTTATTTAATCTAGGTTTGGAATGCATTTTATTGTGAGCGATGATATGCACTTATTCTATGTCTTTAATGTTGAGTGTGAACGTAATTTTTGTGCACATTAAAGGACTCGATGTGTTTTCTACAACAGATTATTTGTCTTTGTATGAAAGGAAATTTCCTTCTCAATGGTGAGAAAGGAAATTTTCTGGTGAGAAACACTTATTTGATGTCATCTATGTTTAGTTAAAACATAATTTTTCCAGATTCTAAAACATAATGTATTTTCAAACACAATAATTTTTTTAGGTGTAATCCATGTCTAGTTCTAATATTTTTTTAGTCATGCCATCACAGGAGGATTTCTTTATTGATAATTTTAATTTTTTATTAGTATAATGTTTCTATCAAAGGAATTTATTATATGTGGTGACATACACCTAATCCATGTGAACTTATGTAGAGTTAAAATGTAATTTCAGTGTAGATTGAAAAAAATTGTGTTTTTAAACATGAGATTTGTTGTGCACAGTGAGTATCACTTTCCAAATACTATTGTGTGAGATTTATGTAATCATTTATTTCAAAGGGATTTTTATCTCATTGGTGACATACACTTATTCCATGTCTTATATGTTAAGTTACAATGGAAGTTTAATGTAGATTAAAAAAACAAACTTGTTTTTGAAGACAATTTTTTTTTTCTTTTGTTTTAGGCATATGCCACACATTCTCATTTAACATTGTAGTCTTCCTTTCCTCATAGTTTGTATTTTATTTATTTAATCTTTTTTGAAAGATTTTTCTTCTCACTAGTGACATACACTTATTCCATGTCTTCTTTGCTATATGATTTATCATTGGACGCTTGCATCTTGCATAGTATGGGTTTTTATTTATTTAATTTTATTACTAAATGATGTTTTTTTGAATGGTAAGAAACACTTATTCAATGTCTTGAAAATTTACTTTAAATTAAATCTTTATACATATTCATGAACACAAAGTGCTTTGAAGCATGATATTACTTTTGTAGGATTATGCCATGCTTTCATGCTACTATCATTTGTAATTTATGTAATATTTCTTTGTAAGGAATCTCCATCCTACTTTGACATGTAATTTATTTAATCGTACTTTTGAATGATTTTCCTTTGGGTAGTGATGTGCACCTTTTCCATGTATTTGTATATTTTGATTAGATTAAGACTGGAAGGGGCAGTAGCCATGTATTTGTATGTTGCAACTAAGATTGTAGTGCAGATTGAAAAACATATTATATTTTCCATGTCTTTGTATGTTAATAATATTATTTTAATGCACATTAATAAATAAACTGTGTTATCAAATATTATTGGAAGGTAGACTTCCTTTCTTTATACTGTGGTGTTTTAAGCCATGCATATTTTTTATTTATTTAATGTTTAGTTAAAAAGCATTATCCTTTTAATGCTAACAAGCACATTTTTCATGTCTTCTATGTAGAATGAAAATGTAATTGTAGTGTCAATTAATAAAGACAATATGTTAGTTCAAAGAAATTAGATCATAAAGACAACTCTATTAGTGAAAATGATCTAATAGGAGACTGAAAGGAAATTAAATTGTACTACACATAACTAAGATAATAAACAAGACACACAACACAGATGATATGCAAAGTCATATATATGTGAATTCATTAGAAAACTATTCAAGTTCCACTAAAGAGATTGCATAATTATAATTATAAAGATGGGTCATTCATATTGATAACTTTATTGTCACTAATACTTGCATCAATATTAATACACAGTTACACAATGTGCATGGTACAGGGATGAAAATAAATTATTTACTTAATAGATATTCTATAAAATCCTTATGTATTTATGTTCTTTGCAAAAATATTGCAATTATAGTATATAGATGAGACATTATAATCACAAATTTTCCTACTTCATTTTTCCTTAATTAGCATCAATTACACTTGCATCAATGGTATCTGCGGGAAAACACATTGCCTATTTATATAATCGCTTCCATAATTCTATTGTACGCTCCATAACATCAAACATAACATTATATTTAGTTGATAGAAACCTTGACATCTTCTTGTTAGCCTCACATGTTGCTTCATGATTATTATTAATCAACTCTTGTCGATGCAATTCAAGCTCCAATACCACATTCCTATAACTCAACTCTATGAACTTGTTATTCAATTCAAAATTTCTCTAATGTATTTCCCTTATCAGCTACTTTAGCCTTTCATTATCTTCTTTGCACACCTAAACCTTCTTGGACAACATTTGAACATGCGTGCCTCAAGCACCAATTGATCTTGAATTGATTCCATTTTTTCAGTGTTCACTCTTTCTATGTTAAAAGCCCTTTGTTTGGATAAGGGCTTCCCTTAACCTCATAGGTACAACTGTCAAATGTTTCAACATTGCCATTGGAGATGGATTTTTCAGTAGTCTTTCTTTCCCTTTCCAACTTTCCCCTTACAATTCTTACAAAAAAAAATTGTACAAACATTTTTTTTATGGTTTTCCTCTCAATTACAAAAATAACATGTAAAATATAGTATAATAATATAACAAAAATTTCAAAGGGGAATTTGTATTAGTTTGGATTCACATTATATTCTACACATGTAGTATAAGTTACTTTAACTACAGATTATGTTTATGATACTTACTAAGATCAAATTCCTACAATCAAGCAACATATAGAATGAGAAAAGGTAGATACGACAACCAAATGTGGAATGACAATAACATCAATTGCACATACACCCACACAAAAGAATATGAATAACATGTACCTATACAATTTGTGAGTTGTGAAGGCCATGTTGCAAGGAGTAGAGGTAGGAAACTTAACTTACTAAAAATTTAATTGTATCTATAGAAAAATCCTTTTATTAAGTGAACAACTAATTATCCAAGTTCACTTAATAAAATATCAACACCTAGACTATATTTCTTATAGTCAAAATGGCATAGGAAGGGATTTAAATAGTAAATTAAGTCGTTGATTGACAATCAAAAGTCTATAATGAAATGTAAAATAACATATTATTCCAACTATGACCAAATAATTTAACTTTACACCATAATTTTTTAATAATAAAATGTTCAAACATGCAAATACAAAGGTAAAATTATGTGCCCTTCTCATCATCTCCTAATCTATCTATTTTGTGCAATTGAAGGCATGCCTTGATAAAATCTTATATGCTTCTTGGGATACTTGTGCACTGATGGAGAGGTGATTCTAAGGGAAAATACTTGTAGTTGCTCAAGTGACAATAAGGGGTAGGAACCATTTCCTTTCACTTTGGCACTTCACATTCCTCGATCCTATAATAAACCCGTAGATGTAAATGAGTATGTTTAAGAATAAAACTATGGAAAGCTTTAAAAAATACTATATTGGATCAAAAAAATATAAGATGCAAAAATATACAAAGCAAGAAATCCTTCATTTATACCCCTAAGAGACAATGTCTTAACTCTGAGAGGTTCCATATCTCAAATGAATTTAAAAAATCAAACAAAACCTCTATCAAGGGCTTCTTGGGATAGTTGTGCATCGATGGAGGGGTGATTCCAAGGGATCAAATACCTATAGTTTCTCGGGTAGCAATAAGGGGTGGGAACCATCTCCTTTCACTGTGGCACTTTGCACTCCTTAGTCCTATAACAATCCTATAACTGTAAATGAGTATGTTTAAGAATATACCTATGGAAATCTTTAAAAAATATTATGCTGGATAAAAAACTATAAGATACAAAAATATAAAAAGTAAGAAATCCTTGATTTATACACCTGAGAGATAATGTCTCAACTCCAAGAGGTTCCATATATCAAATAAATTTTAAAAATTAGAGAAAACCTCTATGAAAGGACTAGGAAAAGGTAGTGTATTGTCAAGAACAATGTCCTCGATAGTGCAAAATTTGACAAAACCTCATTGGATTGGAATATTGTGGTAAAGCTCATTTCTGCTGAAATCAACCATAATTCCTTTTCTAACTAATTACCAGGTCTAAATATAGGTAAACATGATCTCTGACCATAAAATAATTGACATAATCATTTTTCCTCTCATTGTCTAGAATATGTGGTTGCAATAGAAGGTTCATTATTGTGAATCATAATTTAATTTAGAGTTAAAGATTTATTATAAATTTGAAAATGAATAATGAAAATGCCTTAGGATGTTATAGATTGAGATGGATGGCTAGTGCTCTCCTCATCTATATCTCTATCATGATTATCCTTTGCCACCTGCATTATGACAATCTTTCCAATAAGGTCAAGATCTAACATATTATGAGAATGTAGACATTCTTATCTTGGAAAACATGGAACAAGTTTGAAAACACTAAATACATAACCAAAAAATTATAATTTCTAAATAAAATTTATAATTATATTTATATTAAACCACAAGAAAAAAGCACACTTCAGATAACTCAAATCATACATATGTAGGAAACACCTCAATCTTTCTTTGATCACCATGATAAATAAATTTTTATTTTTCCTAAGATGTTGAAGATGAATATTATCATCCTATGCAAGAAATTTTAAATATATAAGAACATAATGTAAAATCTTTATCCTTATTCAATAAGTCTAAATAAAGCATATTGTTTCCTCTCTGAGTTCTTTGACAACCTACTAAAGCACACTTTCTTCTATGTTACCTTCCAAAGGCACACTTTCCTCTCCCAAATCTGTGATACCATGATCAGACCCACTAGTTCCTTCTTGACCATTTCCCTAATAGTATGAATGTTAATATTACATCAAATTTGTATGCATGCACCCACTTCATTGAAATAATCAAAAAAGACATTTAAGAGTATAATTATAAATTACCATTTGATCCAATTTCTTTCTCTTAAGAAGCCTTAGTATTTTTCATGTTTCCTCCCTCTTCTTGTCAATTTTTAGATGACCACCTTGTAGTTGTCAAATCTTCATTTTCTTTCGTAGGGAGTGCTTCTTCTCCCAAATTAATACTATCTTGTTCAGGTCCACCAATGACTTGTTGGTCATTGCCCTATCACAAAATGAATTTTAAAATTACATTGAATTTGTATGCATGCAAACACTTGATTTAACTAATCAAACAATACATTTAATAATACAATTACAAATTACTATCTATTCCAATTTCTTTTTATCCTTCAACGTTAATATTTTTTCCTTCTATCCTCCCTCTTCTTCTCATTATTGTCAAACCACCTTATGGATTTAACCTCCTCACACAGAGTAATTCCTCTCCCAAATCCATAATACCTTGTTGAGACCCACCGGTTAGTTGTTGCCCATCACCCTATCATGGCATGTTTATTAACATTAAATCAAATTTGTATGCATCGAAACATATAATTGAACTAATCAAACAACACATTAAGAGTACAATCAAACATTACAATTTGATCCAATTTATTTCTCTCCTTTAATATTAATATTTTTCCTTATTTTCTCCCTCTTTTCCTCAATGGTGTAAGACCACATTGCAGCTTTAACCTACTCCTTTGCTTTCTTAGGGATATCCTCATAGTTTTTTCCATGGGCTTTGTATACATGTTCAATTACATACCTTCTTTGCATATTGTAGTGCACCCTCAATTGATAGTCAACATCATTCTCCTTCTTTTCAATATACTTTTTAATTTTCTTAGGGGGAGGAGGTGGATGTTGTTGTTGTCCTTTCACACTTCATCCACACTTTTGTGGTGTAATAAAAGGATGGTTGTGCTTCAACATTTTATGCATATTTAGCATTCTCAAATCACATAATTTTATGCCTCTACCAACATGACATGAACCATACTCACCAAAATAGATTGATTTATTTCCCACTCATTGAGTTCTACAATGATTAGATGCCTACATAAATAATTCCAAAAATAAAATAGCATACCCTATGTAGACATGCAGATTTGACATCATCGTCAATGTTCACCTTTTGATTAAATAAATCAAGTTTTATTTAATTAAATCATAAATCTCCTAAGGTCTATTAATTTAATCACCAATATTAAATTAAATGATCAATGCTCATTTCCTCTCATTCGATTTTAAAAGAAATACAAAAATCTAAAATCAAATGTCATATCACTTAAATCATCTATTAGATTAATCAAATCATGATTAATTTAATCCTAACTACATGAATCTTCTAGATTCATCCACTTGCACAATAAATCATTTAAATTGATTTATTAAAGCACCTATTTTCCCTCACAAGGGCATATTCCCAAGGAATATACCCTCATTAACTCTCATGTTTGACTTTTTGGACAAACACAATTCCCCCCAAAAACCCTCAACCACATGCATTTATGGCCATTTTCAAATTTGAATGGGCACATTGGCCAAAACTTGCACATTCCTCACCCTCTCACACCTTGACAAGTGGCATCTTGTCATTGGCTGGTGAATAATCCCACATTCCTCAAAATCTCTCAATCTTTCAATCTATAAAATGCAAAGCGTTACAACACAATTTAACAACACATTTTATGCAAGGTCACTCTCTTCATTTGAGAATCAATCTTGCTCTTCATCATCTATCATCTTGGCATCATCTTGCTTATCAAGGGGGTGGGAAAGGGCATCCTTTCTACATCATGAGGAGCACCACTCCCACTATGGAATGGAGTTTGGTTAACTTAGATTAGATTTGTATATTTTGGATTGCACATGCTTCTCCATGTTTTTTCTATTCTATGTTTGATCAGCAATTTCATAGAGAGAGGTTTGTTTCAATTTACTAACAATGGCTAATCCATCTTTTTTTAGTTTGTTGCATATTTTGCCTCTCACAAAATGACGCTAGAAGGAGGGCTATTCCAACAAGTATTTCAAGTATTTGCTTCATTTATGTATCTTGTTGACTACACTAGAGGATAGCTATTTAGGCTGCTTTCTATGATTACATTTGTCAGCCTTTCAACTAATCTTATTTTTATGTCAAAACTGTTGCTCATACATATGCACATGAGTATATATATCCAACAACAACAACAAAAAAAATTGTCATTTACATGGAATTTTCCATCAATAGAATCCTGATAATGTAAACATACGATCTGATGCATGAGCAAACAGTAAAATCTGTGATAAGACAGTAAAATCTTTGTTGTTGCTTTGTTGATTAATACATATTGAAAATGAAAGTAAAATCTTCTCCTTTTTGTATGACTCAAGCTTTGAGACTCGACTGCTGCTACTAACCACACATATCCATTGTGTTGGGAAGGTAATGTTGACTAATGCTTTGAATAGGAAGGCGAAGTCTCTTGTTTTTGATAGCCTCTGAATTTTTGAGCACCGCCTTTGTCTTAAGATAAGCCTTTAATCCTGAAATGCCTTGTTGCATTCTTGTGCCAAGCTGAGAGGGAACAAAGTTAAATCATCAACTACATCCTTATGGGATATATTGTTGTTGCTTTTGTGAATGTAGAAAAGTCTCAAATACTACCTTTGCGTATGAGAGTAAGCATTCCTTTATGTCGATTCTCTCTTAGCATCCACTAAGAAATGCACTTCTGGTTAATGTTTTTTAGTTGATCTACCAAAGTCGCCTGAGATCTGCACCTCATCTCTACCATTTCGGATAATGATTAGATAAATGCTTAAACATATCAGTAGATCTTACAAAAAATTAGGGGTTTTAGACCTACCAAGGATTGAGTACTGTCACTGGACAAAACTGTGTCTTTAAAGTCGCTTGGAACAAGTGAACAATGTCGTATTTTGGCTGGCAGTTTCATCCATCAATAATTTTTGTTGGGATTACCTCTTTGTTCATCACGAGCAGACACATCCCCATTTCCATTTTCTTGTACTTATTGCTAACGTAAATGTGTGTACGGGCCAAGACCTTAACCAGTAGTAGCTACGAGAGAATCCATGGAAGTCGCACTTTCTTCATCCTCTGTGAAGACTGTTGTTGCTCGACTTATGACCTGCTGACTGCATTTGTTCGAATCTCTTCAGTAGCTTCCATTCATGACAACCCTGCGACCACATCTCCCTCTGAGGCGTTTTGTCAATAGTTTCAAAGCGCCTATTCTGTCATAGACACGCAGGGCACACTGACAAAGACATAAATCGATCACTAAAGCTTTTTTCAGCAAGTTGATTTTGTGCATATCTTGCAAACGTTGCAGTCCAGGAGACCGCATCCTTTGGGACATCCTGTCTTATAGCTCACATGCCGTGTTTAGGTATCCACATTCATTTACCTTTTGCGCACCTGTCTACTAGTAGAGAGAGAAAGCATAGAGGGAAGCACTGAACCTTCACTCTGGCTGTTTAACATCGGACTAAGATAAGGGACCTTCACTTTCACTTCATTGCCATAGCGCTTTGGTTGTCTCCATTACTATTCCCTTATTATTTCCTGCCATTGCTACTGCTGTGAGGAGTCCTCCGAGTCTCACTATGGTGGGTGATGGGTAGAAAAGGTTTGAACGGTCAGCCCCAAGTGGGGAAATATATGTGAATCTTCACCTATGGCTGTATAAGTTGTATTGTTCGGCTGTGTTACATCATGCTGTGGTTCTAGTCGCGAGTTCAATTGATCTATGAAGCATACTGTGTTACATCACTAATCTATTACCAGTCAACTGCGCACCAAATAGAGAAGTGACAGCAATAAGACATTTATCATAGGTCTTCTCTTTGCATTAATTATTCCATCACTGACTAGGCGTATGGTGAACGACTTTTTTCAGCTACCACAGAGAGCTACAGTTTAGCAGTAATGTAATACGGTGTTGAATGCCATCAAGAATATAGATGTTGCCTTGTCGCCTATCCTAGGCTCCACTTCATGACATGTTCATAAAAAAATATGTTTGCAAATGTGATTTCTTAATGTCGCATGTTAACTCCTCAGCAGAATCTTTGCAGAATCTAATCTCTCGGTAAATGGCCTTGACGTGTTTTCTAAAAATAACATCTCTGTAGATTAATGTTTCGTATCGATGATATCCGCATTGATGGCCTTGGTACATGATATGGGCTTGCCTTTTCGGCAACGGCTACCCAGCCCCAGAAATGCACCGGGGCATGGATGCCGAATCCATCTATCATTCATGGACTTATGCATCCCTCGTACATTATTTCGTTTGGCAGTGTCAGATGGTCGTAGCCTGTCACACCTGCTACGAACGGTCTATCTTGGCTACCGTAGCATTCAGATGAAACCCCACGGCGCCAGAAACTAACAGGTTGGATTAATTAATGTTGGACGCGGGAAATTTATTTTTCAACAACTCTGTAATTTGAACTCCAGTGCCCGCCCAAATTTCCCGTTGTTCATCAAAATTAATGTGTTCTTCAAAAAATGAGTTCACTTCACTCCGCATTTGTTCTCCCTAAGCGATCTCCATTTTCTAAGAAGCGTAGCAACAACCAACATTTTGGAATTTTCATCTTTCGGGTGGACAGAGCAGCACCAGATAAATGATCCACCGCTCTTCATCTCTCACCTTCTATTTTTTTTCTATTGATTTTTTATTATATATACACTCTCTTTTTTGAGGCCGTGTCAAATACAAGAGTGTTCTTTAGAATATTGTCTTTGATTATTTTTTTTCTGTTTGATTTGATTCAGTTCTTGGAGGAGAGGAACCGTAGGCACTGCTGCAATGAAAAAGAAACCGAATCAGAGTACTCTTCACTCTGCAAACACTTTGTTGCCTTTCCCCTCAAATAGAGGAGCTTATGCACATTCTGGAAGACGCGGAGGAAGAGCGGAGTGTTGCTGACGAGGAGATTGTGTGTGGATGTGATGAAGAATCTCGAGGAAGAGATCTAGTCAATAAGCAAACTTTTTTCACCTCCGACTAGATGCTTTGAACTGACCCCAGAACTCGTGATGTTGTAGAAAAGCTTTGCAAAGGACCAGCATTTGTTCTTGGACAACTTTGTTGTGTTGATGATCAAGACTCGACGTTTTGACTGGAAGTCAAGGCCAAAATCGTAGAAGTTGGAATGTTTGCAATCCCACTGCTGCATATTCTTACGAATAACCATCAATCCAGTCTCTACAAAATTTGAAACAATCTTTAACCATCTCTATGTGATTCTTCTGTCATCTTAACAAATTCTTAAGCTTACCCATCAGCCTAATCTTCAGTTGCTAGGAATAATCTATAGCTACGTCTATAACTCTTTTGGGCGAGTACTTTAACAACAAAGTCAAGCTTTGCATTTGATTGGATTTGTTTGTGATTAACACTGATAAATTATTTTCAGACTTTAGACTTGTGACATTTAATCATTTAGAATAAAATATTTCTTAGCATATAATCTTAAGATAAATAATTATTTTAAAATTTTAGGGTTGGAATATATAGTTATTTGGAATCATTATTAAAATGAATGTTTAAACTAAATTATAAATAAAAAATATTATATGAAATTGAATCAATGCAAATGTAATTTTGTATTTGATTTATTAATACATAGAAAGATTAAAAGTAAGATGAATGATTTAGAGTTAGGAATTTGATTGTATGTTATATTGAATCATTTCCACTATGGGAAAGTGATACAAGCTAAAGTAATATGTATAGAGATTTGATTCAAGCCTAAAAATTTGAAGTTTGATGCATGGATCTTATATGTGTTGAAGGTTGATACCGACTTGTCTATTTGCCTCTTTTTTGTCACTTATTTTAGCTATTTGGTTGTGTTTGGTAACACCTTTGTGAAGTTTGCTAGATAAGGATCAATTCTCCTTTTTTTCAAACTCCTACAAAATTGAATTTAATTACTTTTGATAGAGAGTGAAAAATAAATTATGTAGAGAATGTCCTAGATGTTGGTGTATGTAGGTGATGCAGTATCATGGTATAATGTTGATTCTAGTTGCTCATATGAGATGATTTGAAATGAATTAGAGTTGACACAAAATGATTAGAAGGAAGGGTTGGGTCAACCAAAATTTAAATTTAAACTTTAGAAGTTCTAAATTCATTTTCATAAAGCACAAATTGATCTCATTCACTCAAAAAAATTGGATATATGAACCTGGATGAGAAATGGATAAGTTGATGATTGAAATCAATTAATAGGAATGAGTATATATGGAATCAAGTAAGGTTTGGTTTATGTGTTATATTTGAACAAAAACCATGCTAATTATTAGCTTTTATTATATAATTTAATGAATGAAGTCAGAGTGCCCAAAATGAGGGTGAAGTGCAATATATGTATTTTCACCATTACAATTTTAATAGAAGTAATCTATTACAATATGCAAATTTCTTCTCCATCCTTTCTATCTCTTTATACATTTGGTAAATTTTCTTTTGTCTGTTTGAGGTTATTTATAATGTAAAATCTCTAAGTTTCAAAATTTTCTACAAGGAAAGTGTAAGAAGGGTTTAAACAAAGGAATAATTTAGGATTTAAAAATATTCAAACATATTAATACCAACAACCTCTTTCATCTAAATATTTATGTTACTCATTATAAAATTTGCATGGTCAAGACAAATAACTATAGCTAGTTGAGCATATAAATAGGTTCAGTTTGTCAAGAGTTTGAAGTCATTCTAGTTGACACATCCCTTTGTTCTCTCTTTTTTCTTAAGCTAATCTCCAAAGTAAACATAGAATGGATCCTCCAAGATAAATTAACATGCACATAAATATATGATTACACAAGTGTAGAAACACACACACATATGTATAAACACAATATTCCTTAATGGTCATTTGGCAATTTTTTATTGTCACAATGGCCAATAGTTAACATATATCTTGGTACTAAGTGATGATGGGATTTTATATATGTAAATCAAGGAGGCATAAAAGGAACATAAAGTATATGAGGAAAAGGTAGAGGAGAAATAAATTCCTAGAATTGATAAGAAGAGAAACCTCTCTTGGAATGTTTGAAGCAAGAGTCAAATCACAAGTCAATAGTATTTAAAGAGAGTGGATATTTGTAATTGAGCCAAAGAGGAATTCACTAGTTATGTGAGCTACAGACTCAATAATAAAGAAATCAATAGGTTTGATATCCTTCTCATTGGTAATAGATATGGAAGCATTAGGATCCATAGGCTATTAAGAATAAATCATGCCATATTAAGAAGAGGGAGATGTTAGTGGTGCTAGTGGAACAAAAGGAGGTGGCATGCAATTTTTCTTAGTTTGGTAGAAGGAAGGAACCAAGTAATGTTCAAGTTTTCACTAGGTTTTTTATGGGGCTACCATGTCTATGTGGATGAATTGAAAATTTTTGGGAAGGATAGGTGGCAAGGGCTAGGTGGAAGGATGGGTTTAGTTTAGGCTATCTAAGGAGAAGAGGAATCTTGGAAGATAAAAATACAAGGAAATATATTATAACCATAGTGAAAAGTGGAGGCTCAAGAGGTTTGTCAAAGGGTGCCACATCAAGAGTGTCTAAGAGAGAAGGTTAGGTATATGGGAGATGAAAAACATAATTTATTTTAATTTTAATATGTTTCTTACTATGAGGTTTTTCTTCAAGTGACAATTGAGAATTAGGTTGTTAGCTAACTAGAGGAGTTGTGGAAGATATTAGGATAATTTTAGACTAAGAAGTTTCTTTAGATGGGGGTTTTGGTTTAGGTTGGGATTAGTCTTGAAATTTGGATTTATATTTATCTTTAGGTTGTGGCTTAGGGATATGTTGGGTTAGGTTTGGGTTTTTATTTTTGGAGGGTTAGTGGAAAGGATAACATAAATATTGAAAGGTTGGGAGATGGAAGTATGAGTGAAGGAGGTGGGATACCATGAGAAGAGTGATGAGAAAAAATGGTAGCCCTTTAGGTAATATAGATCTAGTATGGGGTGTTGATAACATCCATTATTAGGATGGGATGCCTAGAGAGAGTTTTAAGGAAGTGGTCCATGAATGACTGTCCTACCTGTCAAAGATAGTATGGTAAGGAGAACGACGAATGGTGATAATCATATTTTTATGAAATGAATTAGGGAACTATTGAATGAAAAAAGGAATAGCATGCATCATATCAATTTAAAGATAGCTAAATATAATATGATATCTATTGGAGGTTGGGATGATATGGAACATAGTATCTAGGATTTTTGGTTAGACCTAAATGGGCAAGATGATAAAATTTGAGAGTGTGAATTAATATTCCATTATAATTATATAATAACACCTTAGAGTGGATATAGGAATCCTATTACAAATGAGCACTATACAAATTTTCCTATGTGACAATATTGAAGATGTATGTTGGGTCCACTATAATGCTAAAGGAGGGCTTATAGAGAACATTGCCCGCATCATACAAGGGACCATGATAGCCATCATTACGAATCTAATTAGAAGAAAAGGTGATGATATTGGAAGGGGGATTTCAATTTGGATCTTAAATTAGAATGACAAATCTCAATAGTATTGATTATATTTCAAATAGGGAATATATTAGAGTTAGAAAGCTGAATTGATAGATGGTATAAATTTTCCACAATCCATGAAGTTGTGCATAAGAGATTTTGGATTAAACTATGTATTTTTTTAATCAACATTTTTTATCACACTCAGTGATCCATCATCAATGATGGATCACTAAGTGTGATCTAAAATTTTGACTTAAAAACATACACAATTTAATCCAAAAGCTTGCATACAACATAATTGATGCAACACACTCAATGGTAGAGATAAAGGGATGAGTAAACTTGGTATATATAACATAAATTACACACATTTTTCTATGGAATGTTGCAAGAATACTAATAAGTTTCTAATAAAGTACCTTGAGTTTAGGTCATATATTTTTAGAAGATTAAAATTTGTATTGAGAGATTAGATAGGAGGGAGTTGGACAATATTATTTGATGGAAGCTACTATAACACAATTTGAAGTGGATTTAAAAACTTATTGACGTGATGTAATTACACCAAGATCTCAAGGATATAGCCAACATCAAGGAGGAAGGTGACACTACCATATCAAATTGGTTTACTAAGGATTTAGGGTAAAAAAATTAGAGCAAAGAAATTATTGTTCTTCTTATTGGAACTATATTTAGAAAGGTACAAAGATGTGCTTGATGAGATAGAGTGAGTTCAACTAGGTTTGAAGAAAGAAGTGCCTCAAATTGAATCATTGTCTAATCATTGTCCCTTATAGTATTATAGTGGTGAGGGAATGCTGAGTATTTTATTAAAAAAAACATATCACAAATTTTCTTGAAAATATTTTAAAATTAATATCAATTAATTGCTGGAGTTTTTTTACAATAATTTCATTTATATTGTGTAATTTCAATTAGTTTAATTAGTTTTTAACTTTAATCAGGTATTATGGCTGCGAATGAAAATCTACAAATGCCAAACGCTCCACCACCTCCGCAGCCACCAATTGAAGACTTAATTGGTGAAAAATTGGGGCAATTGAGGGGCATTTGTGAAATTTATCAGACAATGCCTCGATTGAGAGATATGACAAACACATTGAAGGAAATAATTAAAAATATAGAAACCCTCTCCACCCAACATAATTCCTTTTATTCGTGGCAAGAAGACATGAGGGAATATTATTGATGTGGATTGTCTTACGATGATGTGAAAGATCTCCAAATAACCAAAGCCCAAATAACCTCTTTATTCATTGACCTCCACACTGGTTTGCCAGTTAAAACAAAACTTTTCATAAAATGGTGCATGTATAGGGACATTGTAGCTAACTTTTGGGATCGTTGGTGTATGGTTTTTGATAAACCACCGAACAATAATTCTGATATACCATTTTACTTTATTAAAAAATTATATGCTGAGTTTGTGTTAGGGCATCATGTCAATTACTTTGACATTAAACCCTTCCAAGGCGTCGGTGGAGGTATGGCCCAGGATAGACCAGGGGCAGTTAGAGTATTCCTACACCCAAATGTTCCCCTTCCTCCCCTTCCTCCGCCTCCTCCAATATATCATCCAAAGATTATCTAGGATGCATCCACATAGACTATTCAAGCTATTCATTTTTTGAGTGGTCATTTGGTTTCGCATGCTTCTACAGTAGCTCAGCCACATTTTGGTGATGTTGGTGAAGGCTCGAGTGCTGCTGCATCATCCTCCTCAGGTCCACATATTTGTGTGCCACATACTTGCACTATGTGCCGCCAAATATGCTTGGGTCCTCTTGTACGACACATTGAGCATCCCTTGGACACTTCTGATTATGACCTCCATGATGTGGACATTATAGATTAGTCGCAGGGGAGTGGAGTGCACCCTACAAAGTCCTCTCCCGCTAGAGAGGGAGATGCTGGAATAGTGACACAGGTAAGATTTAAGTTGTAATTTCATAACTTGCATTTTTTTTTAAATGAATATTAATAAGAGATAGTATCAAGTACTAATATTTATTTACATGGTCTATTTAACAATTGTTGTCTAAGGAGGAGTTCACACTTACTATAGGATTAAAAAGAAATGAATTCCATTAAGTTTTGACCAAGTTAAGGTGGTCAGACATACGACTTTTTATATTTTTAAAAAGTTGTAATAAAAAATTCATAATTAATTATTTATTTGAAAAAAAATTAGAAAAAAATATGCATCACATCAGGACATGAGTCCTCTACTTATATCTAAAATCTTATAAAAAAATATTATGATTTTATTATGGTTAGGGTGGTCAGACAAACAACTACTTCTTATTTTTCCCTTGAAATTTTAGTACTATTGCATTGAAATTTTAAATTTTCACCAAATAGATTTTTTTTTTACAAAAATTAACCTAGTAGTTTAGAAACTACATTCAATTTTCCATAGATTCTATTCTTACATATTTTAGAAATAATATAGATAACTTATTCAAATTTTTATGTCAAGTTTCCCAACTCTGATTTTCTGAATTTTCATTGCCACTTAAGGACCTATTTTTCCATGATGATCCTGCACATACCCTAAATTAATGAATTTATGCATGGATTTCAGATGTGTATAATTTTAGTATTCTTTTTATTAATTATAGTGATTAACTATGAATGTGTCATTAGAAATAAAGATTAACCCTTGCAACACAAAGACCTGTCGACCTACAGAATAAATATTTCCAACCTATAGCAAAGGGGTGACAATTCAACACATCAAAGGATTCAATCAGACATGACATCAACATTTTTACTAGAATAGGATGAAGACGATGATTGGGAGTCATGAACAATGTTATCCATGTGGCATTCCATTTGGTGAATAAATTTGAAAGGAGAAGAAGTATGTTCTATATAGGAATAATAATCATTATTAGGATTCCCTATCCAACATGTTCCTATGATATAGAAAATATACTAAAATAAATGGAATCCTTTCTTGATTTTTGCATTCTTGATTCTAGTAGTTAGTTATTTCTGAAGGAAAATGTAATCGAATGGTTTATTCATCATCATGCAAGTGCATTTATACAACAAAGCGAGAGTGGTTGAATGGTCGGTTGCAGAACAGTTTAACTTCCTTCTCAAACACACGGCCATACAATGTAATATACCTAATTATGCTAATATTCCCCCCTTATTATATTGTTCTTGAAACCATAAAATCACTTTTCTAAAGGACCCCCCTTAAGGATTACATGACAAAACTTGTTGATACAAAATATATATACATCTTTGTGAAGATCTTCATTAGAGAAACAAATCTTTAATTAAGTGGAACTCCATCAAGTTGCCTCGTGACCCTCAGAAAGGTGTAGCTTTAAGATGAATTCTCAACTTCTTCCTCCCATGAACTCCCGAATCATAAATTCTTGAATTATTTGACAACAATCCATATCGATCTCTCCAAACACATGGTTCCATCAAGTTTTCTGATGACCCTTGAAAGCATATAATTCTTGATCATAGTCTCATAAGCTCATTGGACAACCATCCATATTGAGCTCTACACCAAATCTCTTACATGTCTTATGCTAGATCAATCAAATTTCATGAAGATATTTAGTTCCAGATGAAATACTTGCAAAATGTATAGAATAAAACTTGAAGATTCTACAAGTATAGAATTGGTGAACACACACACACACATATATAAATGCTTACTAGAATTATCCTGAGACACTAGTGCAGTAGGAATCTTAAATAAAATCAAAATAAATTTCCTCTTTGTAGGACCGAGTCTGCACTCCAAACGTGAAGAAATGTGTGCTAAATTTATCAACAGAGCGGTGTCACCTATTGCATAGTTTGGTATAGTTCTCCATATAAATGAATTTCTTGAATGATAGTCCAAACAACACTATGCTCAGTCAAGGACAGGCTTGGTTTCTACTCATACCTCTTTATGCCATCTTTCATCATTGCCTTCAAATGCCCTTCTTCCTTCTCATACTAGGTTCTTTATGCTAGCATCAACATTTAAAATACTACAAGATCATATATTAGCTTTGATACCATACAAAAGTGAATGTAATTGAATGGTTTAATCATCATCATGCAAGTGCATTTATACAAGAGATTGAGAGTGATTGAATGATCGGTTGTAGAACAATTTAACTACCTACTCAAACACCCGGCTATACAATATAATATAACTAATAATTATGCTAATATTTTCTACAAGCTTTAATGAAATCGAGTCCTCAAATCTAGGATTTGTAATTTTTGTGTAAGAGGATTCAAGTTATTGGTATGATGATATGCACAATGTTATAGTTCTAGAAGGTCCATAAGAATGAAATTTAATAACTTTATTCATTAGAATAATCTTTTAAGTCCATGAGCTCATAGGAGAGATGATGTATAAAAATTATTACCTTATTTATCTCATTAGTCCTAACAAAATCAACGAGGATAGAGGATAATCACCTAAAAGAATGTATTTGATCATTTTGCATAGATTGAATAGGAGTATTTTTTAATGAAACAATGATATTACATATAGGAGCCAATTTCCCACCTTCTATGATCTTTATTTCCAATTTGGTAGCCAAATGGTATGATTTGGAGAAAGGCTAATTGCAGTTTAGGAAAATGCATACCCCTACATTTTCACACCTATTTGGGCCTGCCTTGCTATATTTATCTTTATTTATTTCTTAATTGGCCTTATTTTGCATCCACAAGCCTAATAAACTACATCTTTTTATGGCTAATCCCAACAAACCTCAAAGGATAAATGATAATTTAATGATTTTGGCTATGTTCCTGATTTTTTGGTCGGGACTAAGATGCCAACGAAGGTGTGTTTGTCCCCTAAAGGTCTTGGGACCTTGATTTCAAAGGCACCTTAAATGGGCCCCTTTTTGGAGTTTGTGCCCCAAGTTTCAAGCCTTGGGACTAAGACGCCACCTAGGGCATCTTAGTCCCCCTTAAGTTATTTTTGGGATTTAATTTCAAATCCTGGCAGGATTTAGCCTCCTTTAATTAGTGATTTCATGTGTCGACTTGTTGTGATGTAATTTCAGGATATTAAGCATGGATAAGTATAAATACAAGGTTCATTCACTCATTTTCACCCCAATCATTCAAGTATTCATTCCTAAGGAAAGTTTATGAGATCAAGAGCAATTCATCAAGCATTTGGGGCCATCATCAAGATTCAAGCATCATATCAAGGATATTCTTGCATCATGTGTATTTTTGGGCTAACATTTGTGATGTAGGGTTTTGATTCAAGCAAGCAATTCAAGTCAAGATATATCAAGCATTCATTGGATTCGAGATCTACATTCAAGCTAGCCACCTCACACAAGATTACAGACTTCATAACAAGGGTTTGTTTTAGGTTGAAGACTTGGAGATTATTTGAAGTGCAAAGTTGAAAATTTGCATTGCAAAGTTTTCATCTCCATGGAAACTCACCTACAAGCCAAGTCTATAAGTTTTAGGATCTAAGATTTGAGAAGGAAGTGCATACATTTGACCTTGGGATCACATTCAAAGATTTCAAAAATTCTAGATGGGAGTAAGTCGCCACCTAGGGCATCTTAGTCTTCCCAAGTGTATTTTTCAGAGATTCTTTCAGATCTGATTTCAACATCCGAAGATCCCGCATTTGCCATGAAAAATATCAACGAGACTAAGACGGCAGTAAGGGCGTCTTAGACATCCCTAGCATATTTTGACAACTTCTTTGAATTTTCAAAATCCTCATCACATTTCTAGACTTCCCAGGTACACATACCCTAAATTTTTGTTGCTTAATTTCATCATTTGCATTCATGATTTGACTTGCATTACTAGGTTTTGTGAGTTGAATGTTAAGTTGTCTTTTCCAAGATATTTCTTGGTGGTGAACCTCTCTAATTTTAAAGAACCCCCTCCTAGATATTCCCTATTGAGAATTGACTCACCCTTTGGGTTGATAGTCAATCCAATTTGGGATCCTAGGAAATTCTTGAATGACCTAAGGAAAAATAGGGGCATCTCAACCCCCTATTTTCTTTATAGTTCACTAACCAACTCAAACTTGATGACAATTGAAATTTAGAATCTAAAGGTTTTAGAAAGTATGGAAATATAAATCCTAAATGCTTAGCCTCTTGTAATTGAGATGCCTAAGAGTTGGTTTATTAGAGGCAAAACTAATTTTTCCATTGAAATTTTACTATTATTGATACATTTTACTATTACTCATTTCTATATTAATGTGTTGATTACATTTAATATTATGGATTATAAAGTTGAAATACACAAAATATAAACATGATATTCTTTGCTAAAAAGATATTTTATATTTATCTCCTATTTATCTATTAGTGAAGATTATCAATCAAATTATCTTACAAATAATTATAAAATTATTTTGAAGAATGAATTACTCTTCTAATTTCTTATAGTCTAAAGATAGAAACCGTGTAATTTATGTCAAAAAAATTATGGTGCTTTCTTTTAATTGACCAATAGGATTCGTTAAAAATTTATATATTATCAAATATAGCACTAGATATGTACAAAACATACATGCACCTAGTATTAAACTTGAAACGATAAGACTTGACACACTTAAGTTAAGAACATTGGTCATATACTATATTCTCTGACAACAATCATTCAACTAGCACACTTTTAAAAAAAAAAAAAAATTCATGTATATTCCCTTACCTCTTACCCTTGTTCATAATTATTTGTGAATAATACACCAATTTCATTCACTTGACTCTAATGTCTTGCATTAATGTTTTCCTCAAATATCTCACTATAATAGTCAATCTCAAAGTACTTTGATGCCTCTATTACATGCAAATATAACATAATTCAACCATGGGAGGGAGGAATGACTATGTAAGGTCACACATTATGTTTACTAATGCATGTATTCTATGAGGACACATGTCAAATATGGGCATTCTTCCTCACATTTCAATCATAATTTTCTACAAGGACATACTCTACTTTGCACAATCATTGTTTTCATTAATGAAAGAGACTCATTTTTTCATCAAAGTAATGTCTATCATTTGCAATCCTATATTTTAATTAATGAAAGAGACTCATTTTTTCATCAAAGTAATGTCTATCATTTGCAATCCTATATTTTATGATGTATATAGGAGAAGAGTGGCTTGATCTAATTGAATTTGTTTCATGAGAAATTTAATGACAATCCAGTGGATTTACATGACAAACATCACATCTTAAACACCTACTTTATCAAAGATATTATGTTTCTATAATCCATTGCAAATGAATTATAATGCTTTAAAAAAAAGAATCATAAGTGATTTAGATATATTTAAATTCAACCCACTTTATTCTAATTAGCTACTATGGTGAAGGTATAATAGGTGAACATCCATGGTTTGTTTGTAATTGAACTCTCAATTAGTTTGAAATATACAAATAAATGTGTAAAATAATTCATATAAGAAAAGTAGTGAATCCATTTAAATATTATGACACTTTAAATATATAATTTTAAAATCTTATATGTAAATCTACGTCAATGATTTCATTGAGATTTTAATCTACATTTTCTTTAATAACATAACCAATATTTTAAACAATATTTATCTAGTGTAGATCTAAAGGTGTTTGGAAATTATAGATTCTAAAATTAAAAATATATATTTGATTGTTAAATACTTTATCAACATTGATGAAGTGAATTTTTTAAAAGAATATAGAATTAATATAACCTTGGTTAAGGGGAAATGGTATAGCTTTGTCTCAGACCATTATTTTATATTGAAGTATCCTTCCCTATTTAATCTATTTGGAAAGCTCGGTAGCATGTATGCCAATTGTTAGATTGAAAATAATCTTTTCTGGGACATGGTCTTGCCTTTGCTTCTTCATCAATTTGATAGAATAACCATATTCAATTCTATGTGAAATCTATGACCACCAACTATTTTGGACCAACTTATCATTTTTAAAGAAAGGATTTCAATAGTTTAGTGGTACATATGTGTATTATCTTCATTGCAATTGCCTCAATTACCAAGGCATTAAAGTCTATTTTGATCTAGATAATACTTTGGAGTAGCTTTTAGATACTATACAATCTTTGGTACTAACTTAACTCAACAATTAAATTATCCACTCCAACCCCATGCAATTTCTTTAGAGATTGGTAGCAACTCTCCTTTAGATATTTTCCATACTTCTCCTTACAACAAATCTTCCTCCTCCTTTTACCCAAGATAGATCTTTATTTCCTTACATTAAAACAAATGCATGAAGTAAATTGATCCATAAAAGCTAGTAAGGAGGGTTAGGAATTAGGAGATTGATTCTAAAGCTTTGTATTGAGTGGCTAAAAAATAACTTTTGGTTTTAAAATATAAATCTTGGAAATTTCCTAGAGCCATGAAAATAAGTGTAAATATAGATGTGATAAATTATTTACATGTGATAAATATATAAATATGAATATCTTAAAGATAAAATAAATAAAAAATGGATAAATATATTTGAAATAAAATATTTATAAAAATTAAACTATAAACTTAAATTAACATAAAAATATATCACCCATAAATATAATTACTTTCTTAAAATAATTTAACTGTGACATTTGTTAGATAATGTGTCCTCTTAACATTTAGAATTCTTTTCTATATTAGATTATTACAAATATCTCTTAACAATTCATTACTTGCATAGGCTACCACTGTATGTTGATTGGAACTGTAATCGCTACATCATCGCATATTCATTGCCAATAAATCTACCATCTCAATGTTTACTATCTTATCGTTTTATTTCAAGCATGGGAAAATTGAATGTTACATTTGAGCCACTTTATGCAAAATTCTAATCTAATTTTTCCTTTTAGATGCGCCCAAAAGGTCACATGTTGTTTTTGAGGGTAATCTAAAAATAATGCATAACTAATGCATGGTGAGTTTGGTAAAGCACAGAGAAAAGAAATATCAGCCCAACAATTAGGAAGAAAAATCAATAGGCACATCATTATTTATTTTTCTTGTGATTCTTGTACCAACGATGAAAATAAGAGGTATTTCGACTTTAGAGGAAGAACAAAATGAACTGAACTTGATGGTGTGTGGTGGGGTTAAGTAGCACGCAAACCCGTTGTATGCCTTACAGCGTGGTAGCGGCCCTTAGGGATGAGGAGTGGGGGATCGTTTACCTGGTGCTGCTCTGTCCACCCATAAGATGAAAATTCCTAGAAAATGCTAGTTGTTGCTACGATTGTTAGAAAATGGAGATCGCTCAGGGAGAAAACAAATGTGGAGTGAAGCGAACTCATTTTCTATACTATTAAATGTTTAAAAATATAGAGATATAGCCTCTAAAACTCATATCTCAAAGATAGCTAAAAGGGTAGATATTTCTAAATGATAAGTGATAGTGCCTTATCTATGGACACAAGGTTCCTCATTTTTATTTTGTAGGATGGTGAAATCTTACACATGGATTGTATAGATTTAGCCATCCTCATAGAATAAAATAGATCATTTACTCCAAGCAAATTAATAAAACTAAACCGAACATGCATTAGAGAAAATGAAATACAACCTATTCTATGGTGGATTGGTGCCCTCCATGAAGATGTGAGAGAGCCCTTTCCCAATCCCTTTCTAAGCCAAAGTGAAATAGACAATGAGTTGCTATGAGCTCAAGTTGCCTATAGTTTAGATGCATTCAAAATGTGTTGTTGAAATGAGAGAAAATGGCTTGCATTTATAGGAGAAGTTGATAGAAGAGAGGCCAAAATTAGGCAATGTGGGACTAAATCCCATCCAATAGGATAGAGACACTTGTCATAATGGGATTGGTCAAAGCTTGTGCAAGTTTTGGCCAATGTGCCCATTCAAATTTGAAAAATGTCAATAAATGCATGTTGTTGAGGGTTTTGGGGGGAATAATCTTTGTCCAAAAAAGTCAAAGATGAGAGTTATTGAGGGAAAATAAGTCTTTGTAATAAATCAATAAATTGATTTATTGATGCAAGTGGGTGAATCTAGAAGATTCTTGTAGTTATTATTAAATTAATCATGATTTGATTAATCTAATAGGTGATCAATGTGATATGACATTTGATTTTAGAATTTTGCATTTCTTTTAAAATCAAATGAGAGGAAATGAGATTTGATCATTTAATTTAATTTTGGTGAATAAATTAATAGACCTTAGGAGATTTATGATTTAATTAAATAAAACTTGATTTATTTAATTAAAAGATGAATATTGACAATAATGTCAAATCTGCATGTCTACATATTTCAATGGAGATATAAATATGTGTCACCAAAAAATGTAGCCTTTGACACTTTTCACTCATTTGGACCTTTGCCTATGAATTTTAACCCTTTTCAGCCTCTTTTTACCCTTTTCCAAGCCTTGTGCCAGAGTGTTGTAAGGTGTTGTAAAAAAATTTCACACTTTCCTAGGCTTATCATCACTAAATCAACCCTTTGTTATGCTATAATGATCCCTTAATGCACTTATAGCTCCTATCTTAGATGTGTTTCAGAAGACAATCCTGAAAAACATCATTAACCACATGATAATTCCTGCCAACCAATCAAATTTTCCTAGGTGGACTAGGTCGCCACCTTGGGCAACCTAGTCCTATATGGCTAAAAATTCAAATTTAACTTAATTTTTTTTTGGTATTTTGTCTCCTAAACCCTAAGGTCGACTTGTATGGTGTTATTTCAAGAAAATAAGGGCATAAATTTTATAAATAAGGGTTTTTCCCATCATTTTGCACCTCTTCTATCTCATTTTTCTCCTCACTCAATCTTCTCAAGCACTCTTATTTCCTTCTTCTCAAGCAAGTTAGAGTTTCTGCATACTAATTCATCAAGACATCTTTCCAAGGCATTCAAGGGATGAATCTTTTCCACAACTCAAGATATCTCATCATGTAAAGGCCCTAAGTCCATTTGTCTTACATTTCATGCTTTATATCTTTTTTCTTCATTAGATTTAATTATCTACAAAGGGGCTTAACCAAGGCAAGCCCCCATACTCTAACAATCAACATTTATTCTTCCTTCTTTGTGTGTTTGTAGATTTAGATATCTTGGAAGCTTGGAAATCATTCAAGAGTGGATTGACGACTTTTTGGAGACACCTCCTTGTTGGTTAGGTTAAGAATCTACACAAAAAGACACCTATAAACCAAAAATCAAGGTTTCAAATCCGAACACTTGAAGAAGTAGAAAGTGCAGACCGAGACCTCCAGATTCCACTTTCAGACTTCTCGAGAGGCTGAAAGGGACTAGTTCATCATTAGTGGTGACCTAGTCTCACCATACGAGAATTTTTGGTTTTTTTGTAGATCTGAGTACCCTTTTGGCATAAACGGGTTCTAGTAGATTTTCATAGAAAAAGGACTAGGTCACCCAGAATGGTGTAAATGTCCCAGTGGACCTCTACATCAGATTATTTAGGTTTCCATCCCTCTTCATCCTCTAGGTGCACATCTTCCTTTACCTTCATTTCTATAGTTATTTGTTTATTTTGCATATCATAGTGTGTTTTCCAACATAGTTTCATTTCCTATCTTCTACATTCCAATAGTTAATTTTTTATTTTCCATTCTAGAATTTAGGGAATTACACGCACATCACTTTAAGCCCATAATCCCTCCCTTTGAATTAACTCACCAAGAACACCTTAGTGTGAAAGTGATTCCATTTCCTAACCTAGCTCCTAGGTGGAAAACCCTAGGAGCCTAATGGGGAATCCTCTTTCCCTAAGGTGTATTATTTTTGGTGGTTCATTTTGGTGAGCCACACATCCTACCCCCTTCTTGTTTGATTTGGATGTTTTTCATCCTCCTAGGTTTTCATTGCATTGCATTATGCATTGTTTAATTTGTATTCTAGGGTTTAAAATTTGCATTAGTGAAAAGTGCATATAGGTTCCATTTTTGCATCTTAGAACATTACACATCTCTGAAATTTTGCATTTTAATGTTAGGTCTACATCACCCAATATAGAAACCCCTTGAATCCATCAAAATATTCTAAAAAATCTCAAAAAAATCACTAGGAGGACTAAGTCGCCACCCTGGGCGACCTAGTCCCTTTAGGCCTCTAAAACTGTCCTTTACAAAGCTGAAAACCCTATTTTTATGCTTTTGTTTTGTGTCATTATCTATATGTATCACTGGGTTGTGTTTCTATAGCATGAATTTCATTAAATCTAGCATCAATTAGCTCATTTCATGCATTGCACATTTTCACTTTTGCATTTACAACATTTCATTTTCAGATCATTGCATAGTGTAAGCAGCCAATTGCCTTCTTTGAAATCTGAAAATTGCATTGCATTCCATATCTTTACATTGTAGTTTAAGTTTACATAAGCTTTTGTTACATTTTAAATAGCATTCATGGTACTTGCAGATAGTATTAAGTTATTTTCATTTGTTGTATTAATTCCTAGATCATTTAAATTAGATTCTCTAGAACAAACAAACACAACATTAACAACATCACATGCACCCACTCACAAACTTAGAGATAGAAATCCCTTTAGTAGTGATGACTTAGACATGTTAGATTAAGCCCTTGATGAGTTCATCTCTTCTAACTCATCCACTAAAGCCTTGACCGATGAGAATATAAACATTGATAATCATGATAATCATAATCGTTCTTCTCCTGATATCTCTCACATTGGTGATGAAGGTATATTAGTGACAAAAGACACAACCATTGAATATCATGATGGTCTTGCTTGTCTTCCTCTTCTCCCTTCCCCTTTTCCAAACATTAGACAACACAATGAAAACATCATCCCCTTACCTCATCTCTATACCTATGACCCTCAGATTTGTTCTTCTCATATCCCTCCTTGATGCAATGAGGATAGGTCAGTGTTATAAGATATGCCTTTTACAAGTCATGTGCCTCTTGACCCTCCCTTCCCTCATGATCCCACCCTATAGGATAATCTATTTGAAACTCATAATTGTCCCTCTTCTGATGCTTTCCCTACCTATGCTAAAGACATCTCTCCTACTAGGGTAGATAGTATGGAACAAGAGAATGAGACTTTTGACATTAAAATAGAACCCTATCCTAATCATCCCACCATTGATCATTTCCCTACTTGTGACGAATTCATTTTAGAATAACAAATCCTTGTATGTCACGTACATGTGGTTTGTCATTCTCCTAAAATCTCTCCTCCTAGGGAGGATATCATGATGCAAGACAAGGATAACATTGACTCTCCTTCCCAAAGGGATGTTAATATTATTCAACCTCAACTCATTCTTTATCCCCCTTCAAACAAACCTAAACCTGAATTCACTCTCTACCGACCTCAACATAATGTGTTGCAGCAATTGAGTCATAATACCATTTCTCATATACATTACACAAGAAACAATCCTCACCCACCCCAACCAACTTTAACACCCTTACCTTCCTCCTCTCCCATCTTACCTACAACCCCTCACTTGTAGTCACTCATTAGGGAGTATGACCTTGTTGACCAACTAAGGAATACTCCTGCAAAAATATATTTATAGGACCTTATTCAAGCCTCGCCTCACTATCACAACATGATGTAGGATGCCTTACAAATAATTATTGTCCCTTCTAATGCACAAACAAATGATATAGCATCTATGATTCAAGGCTTACATGTTGACAATTTTTTCCACCAAAGTGAGCTCCCTCCTTTGGATGTGCAAAAACAAGTTGAAGCTTTCATGATCATATCTCAATATAAACGCATAGGGATCAAGAAAACCCTTGTTGAAAATGGCTTTGTTTTTAATGTGTGTAGTGTCAATCTCTTGGATAGGCTCCATATTGATAAATCAATCATCCAACCTACCTCTTATCTCTCAGTGGATTTGATAGCAAAGGATAAAAGTCGCTTGGTGTGATCACTTTACCTCTCACAGTTGGAATAGCCACATTAGACATACTAATCCATGTTATGCCAAATAATGTTTCATATAATCTCATTTTGGGTAGACCATGGATTCATGCAATGAATGGAGTGCCTTCCACTCTTCATTGCAAGATGAAGTATATCTACAACAACAAAGTGTACACACTCGACGTTGATCATGAGCCTTACAGTGTCTTACACCATGAGAAAAACAAATCAAAACCCTTCACCACTTCAACACCAACCAAACAAGCAAACCCCATTCAATCAAATTCCTTAGATGATGATTGGGATTCCTTAGAATCCACCCCTCCTTTACGAGGAGAATCCAAGTGAACTACCAAAAATGGATATTTCTACCAAAGGAAAGAGGATTCCCTTTACTAGGCCCCTAGGGTTTTTCACCAAAGGAGCACTTGGTTTAGGAATAACACTCTTTTACCTTGGTGATATGGTTATTTTTGGTGATTGCATTCAAAGTAAGGATTGGATTAGGGTTGTTTTGTGTGTGATGAGTGTGGCTGAAAACTAAAATTAAATGATGCTAATCTAATATATGAAATTTAAACAAAGAAAATGTAAACTAAATGCAAGCTAAACTATATGTCCTAAATGTATGCAAACAAAAAGTAAACTGGAAATTTTAGAGCTTGTGCACCTGGGAATGGAAAGTTGTAGATGAGAGACCCCAGAATGATCTAGAATCAGCTTGAAATCAGCAGAGGGAAACTTACGCCAAGTTGGGCGACCTAATCCTCCTGTTAGGAAATTTTCTTGGATTGGATTTCGGGGAAAAGGGTACCCAAAAATTAAAAAACCCTTCTTCAAGCTTAGCATAGGGACAAGGTTTCCAATAGTGGCAACCTAGCCCTCCTGGTGCTTTTGGAAGATTTAGGGTTTGATTTTGTGGGTCCCAGTTGGTACTTTCCTTTTTTGTAGCATTCTGTGTCTGAATCTCCCAAAAATGACCTGTAACTTGTCCTTTTTCTCCTCCTAGGTTTGATGTCTTGATGTGACTTGAATGGAATGTTTGTACTTTCTCCAACACTTTGAATCTTGTTAAATTTGAGTACAATTTGAAAAACACATGCAAAGACAAAGAGAATGTTGGGGGTTAGGGAATAGGGGTTTGCCTAAGTCAAACCCCTTTGATGGTAACTAAACCCAAATGAGATAGAAATCAAAGGAGAGATGCTTGAATGATAAACAATGTAAATGCTCACCAAATCCTTTGTTGATGAAGTTTGCAACATGTAAGAACCAAAGCCAATGGAGGTTTCTTGAGA
Source organism: Sequoiadendron giganteum (assembly GCA_007115665.2). Taxonomy (NCBI): domain Eukaryota; kingdom Viridiplantae; phylum Streptophyta; class Pinopsida; order Cupressales; family Cupressaceae; genus Sequoiadendron; species Sequoiadendron giganteum. The sequence goes on from CM021108.1 coordinate 110,063,656, forward strand.
TGCCCTTGTGCTTGATTGCTTACTTGGGAAGCTTGAGTGCAAGAGTGATTGTCAAGATGAAAATGAGCTTGGGAGAGTGGAAATGAAGGTGAAAACCCTTATTTATACAACATATGCCCTAATTTCCCAAAAAATGTCACATGATAGGCCAACACTAGGGTTTTAGAGGAAAATTCCCATTAGGTTTTTGTCTTAAATTTTAAATTTATGCCAAAATGGACTAGGTCACCCAAGGTGGCGACCTAGTCCACTTGGACAATTTCAAGTAGTGGTTGGGAATAAATGGTGTTAAATGATGTTTATCAAAACACACTTAAGTCGGGCCTAAAAGTACATTAAGGGGAAAAATTAACATAAGAAAAGGGTGAATTAGTGGATGATAAGCCTAGGAAAGTGTTAAAATTTCTTACAACACCTTGGCACAAGGCTTGGAAAGGGGTAAAAGGGGGTTGTTTAGGTGAATTATGTTGAAATGGTCTTAGAAAATTGGGAAGATGTGTTACAACACTTGACAACACCTTAGTAAAACATTGTTAAATTATTGTTGAATTGCAAGCTTTCAAGACTAAATCAAGGCAAAACAAGGCCAAAATCCAAGGGAAAAGGCCAAAATGAGTGAAAAAGTGCCAAAGACTACACTTTTTGGCGACACACCAAGATCACTAACAAAGATTCTAAAAAGGGAAATGTAGTCTTGTCCACACATGACTCGGTCGATCCTTCGAAAGCATCCACCTCATCTACTTTAGATAGTGAAGCTAGAAACAAACCCTCACCTGATCCAAAAGTGTGGGAAAAGCTCTATGGAAAAGGTTATGAGCTTATCAAACAAATTTTCTATAGTGGAAAAGGTTGTGGTGCTAACGAACAAGGTATGGATGCAACCCTATCGAGTCTAATATGAAAACATCTAATCATGGTCTTGGATTTTGTCCTTTCATCGAAATCATCAAATCTTCTTCCAACACCAACACCATCTTAAACCACCCTTCTAACCCAACCCTAGAAAGTGATCCTTTGAAAGAAAAAAAGGACTCTTTGCTTAATTCCAATTTCATCTCACAACCCACTACTGATTTATATTTTACACACTCCTCTAAAGGAGTATACAAAATCTCACAATCTATAGCGCCTTACATAGGTATGACATCCTATACTAAGCAAGACACTTCTTTGTTGAAAATGAAAGGAACACCTTCTCCCATTGATCAAGACAATATCTTGTTGAGACTCCTCTATGATCACTTGCTCTCTCTTCCACCCAGAACTCAAAAGAAATGTTCCAACAAACATTCCTTTTGTGCTTACCATTGAATTCATGGTCATTCCACTAATCAGTGTAAGGCCTTGACTAGCAAAATTCAACATCTTAAGGATTTTGGTGCTCTCCCTTATGTGGGGACACCTAATTCCTCTAATGGATACTTATTTTCACTCTACCTTGCATCTCATTCAATCCCTTCGGCTCACTCTTTTCCTACACTAAGTAGGGGCACGGGGTTCATTAGCCTCTTCCCTCATATGTCACTTGTTGTTGTCTCTTTTGACTACTCATTAAGCTTTCATGAACATATAAGAGAAATCTTAGGATGTGGACGACATGTCTTAAGATTGACTTGCATGTGACATGCTCTCCCCTTCATGACGTAGCTTATCAGAAACATATGACTCGACATAGGGCTTTCTGACCAAGCTCTCATGTCATCCTCCTCTTCTTCTACTTTAAAGCAATTTCTCACAGTACGGTGTTTAGAAATTTCTTTAAAGTGGGGGCATACATCAACACTCACATTTCATTATGTGATTTCATTTTTCTCATGATTCCCTCTCTTGGAAACATTCATACAATGTTTCTTAGGATGAGACACTTCCATTTTTCCTATCTTGCATACAATATGAGTCTTACCTCTCTTGGATACAAGATGAGTCCATTTACACTTTTCCTCTCTTTGTGACACATAATGTTCCTTAAGATGAGACATTAAACGAACAAAGAAAAATCCCTTTGGAAATTCCTTACATCATTTCAAAAAAAATTCTTTTGTGTCGCCTTATCAAATTTATCATGAGGTATAACTTTGGTATAGTTAAGTGGGAAGCCCAACCAATGGCACGACGTTCCCCATGGCCACCTTTTGGGACCACTCACCCTGCAAATGACTCAATGTTTTGTGGCCCCAGAGTGAGCACATCATCTTCTTTTTGGACAAACAACCTAGATCTGATCCACAACTAGTTGGACAAACGGTCGAAGCTTGATCCAAATTTTCACTTCTCTTCTAGTTCTTTTCATTGCATGATCATGTATCTCGTTTTGCTGTAATTCATTCACCCTTGAATGTGTTCTTTTGCATTGATTTTTTTTTGACTTAGAATCTAGAATCCTTGGGAGCTTGACCAACTCCTTCTTCTTTCTAATTCTTCACCATCTAAATCACTTGGCTACTTTAGTGTGAGTTTGAAGCAATTTCATCCTCTCACTAAAGTGGGGGCTAAATGTGTCACCAAAAAGTGTATCCTTTGACACTTTTCACTCATTTGGACCTTTTCCTATGGATTTTGACCCTTTTTTAGCCTCTTTTTACCCTTTACCAAGCCTTGTTTCAAATTTTTATAAGGTGTTGTAAAACATTTTCAAAATTTCCTCGGCTTGTCATCACTAAATCAACCCTTTCTTATGCTATAATGACCCCTTAATGCACTTATAGGTCCTATCTTAGATGTGTTTCAAAAGGAAATCCCAACAAACATCATTAACCACATGATAATTCCTAACAACCAATCAAATTTTCCCAAGTGGACTAGGTCACCACCTTGAGTGGCCTATTCCTATGTGGCTTAAATTTTAAATTTAACTTAAATTTATTTTGGGATTTTGTCTCCTAAACCCTAAGGTCAGCCTGTATGGTCTTATTTCGATAAAATTAGGGCATAACTTCTATAAATAAGGGTTTTTCCTCTCATTTTGTACCTCTTCTATCTCTTGTTTTCTCCTCACTCAATCCTCTCAAGCAAGCTAGGTTTTTTGCATACTAATTCATAAAGACATCTTTCCAAGGCATTCAAGGGCTGAATATTTTCCACAAATCAAGATCTTTCATCATGGAAAGGTACTAAGTCCATTTTTCTTATATTTCATGCTTTATTATCTTTTTTCTTCATTAGATTTAATTATCTACAAAGGGGCTTGACTAAGGCAAGCCGCCATACTCTAACAATCAACATTTATTCTTCCTTCTTTGTGTGTTTGTAGATTTAGATATCTTGGAAGATTGGAAATCATTCAAGATTGGATTGAAGAATTGTTGGAGACACCTCCTTGTTGGTTAGGTTAATAATCTACACAAAAAGACACCTACAGACCAAAAATCAAGGTTTCAAATCTGGACACTTGAAGAAGCAGAAAGTGCAGATCGAGACCTCCAAATTCAACTTTCAGACTTCCTAAAAGGCTGAAAGGGACTAGGTCACCATTAGTGGTGACGTATTCCCACCATACAAGAATTTTTGGGTTTTTTGTAGATCTGAGTACCCTTTTCGCAGAAACGGGTTCTGGTAGATTTTCACAAAAAAAGGACTAGGTCACCCAGAATGGCATAAATATCCTAGTGGACCTCTGCATCAGATTCTTCAGGTTTCCAAAACTCTAGGCCATCCCTCTTCAATATACAGGTGCACATATTCCTTTCCCTTCATTTATGTAGTTGTTTGTTTATGTTTCCTAGGTTATTTTGCATATCATAGTGTGTTTTCCAACATAGTTTCATTTCCTATCTTCTACATTCCAATAGTTAATTTCTATTTTCCATTTCTATAATTTAGGGCATTTCACACACATCACCTTAAGCCCCTAACCCCCCCTTTGAATGAACTCGCCAAGAACACCTTAGTGTGAAAGAGAGTTCATTTCCTAACCTAGCTCCTAGGTGGAAACCCCTAGGAGACTATTGGGGTATCCTCTTTCCCTAAGGTGTATTTTTTTTGGTGGTTCAAAATATACAAATGATTTTTTCTCCTGTTGCAAGTGCACAAGGGATCTCATATTGCTTCACTCATCCATAGATCAATATGGTTGCATTGATAGCACTAAAAGCAACCTGAAAGTTTCAAGGCATTGAGCTCACTCGCTAAGAAGAAGAGAGCCTTAGAAGGAGAACAAAGTAGAGTTCACTGAGGAAAGTTAGATAGGGGTGGAATAATTAGAAAGGTAAAAGGACAATTATAGTCTTGGATAGTCATAAAATATAGTTAACTAACAAACTCTCATTCCATGAGATTACAATGTTCATGAGGTGAACAACATAGAGGGAAAGGGTGATAAACAAGAAGAGGACAATATTTATACTTACCAAGGCCATCTATGATCATGTGAAAGGGACAAAATAGTGGGTGGTGCTCATAGTTTTATTTAGATGTTTGAACTATGCAACCAAATTGACATTAAATTATTTATAGTCAAGTGGTAAAATAATGTCCCCAATAGATTTTGGGAGGTAATGGAAATGATAGTATTAACAGTATTAAAAGAAAAAGGAATAAAACGGCTTGTTTTCCATTATAAAAAATTATCGTAAACAGATTGAATGTACATCATTTAGCCTAAGAAGTTACAAATGATTATCTTTCATAAATAAGAAGATCACATACACACAATTCAATAATAGTTTAAAAGGGGTAGTGGTATTATTTTTGTTCCATGAATCACTTCCTAGAGGTTATTATGAGATGAATACAATGATAATCAGGCCATGAAGTATATATGAACAAACATAGAGTGCAATCAAAAGATAATCTTGACACACGCCTTAAAATGAGAAAAACCAATTGCATTATCAAAATGAAGCCACTAAAAGCCAAGTGTGTGGGGTTTTATCAAGAAAGGAGGGGTTTTTGTCAAAGCTTACAAGAGAATGAAGACTTGAGGAAGGATATTTATCTTAAACAAGTTCAAGGATGATACATTGGGGAATATAATCAATTAGAAAGAGGCTTTTGCTACAAATTTGATGGCATGCAATATGAAACATCATCACATGGACAATAATTATGTCATAAGGCTAATCTAGGGATAGTTTTCGGACTTGAAATGATGTAATGAAGACAAGACGCTATATTAAGGGGTGAAGGGAGTATTCAGACAGAGGATAATACAAGTTAGCATGGGTTGTAGGCCTTTAAAGGGAAAAGAAAGATTTTTATTCCTTGTTCATCACTTAAAGGTAGATCTTAGACTACAAATGGAAATCAATGTTGATGTGTGGAAATCAACAAAGGATCCATGAATACAATAATGATAGTCCTAGTGATGATAGTCCACATATAAAATAAGAATTGGTAGACTTTCTAGATGGTTGAGATCATTGATTTATCATTTCATTATTTTAGTATAGATAGTGTCTTGAAATATCCATAAAGAGACAAGGAACACATTTTTTGTAAGAACTTTGAATCTTGAAAACCTTCAAGGAAGAAGGTTGTGTTCAAGGGAGAGTTTCCCTTCATCATCTACATATGGAGATGAGTGTTCTAGACACCAAAAAAATGCTATAAAAAGGCGTTTCAAGAAGATGGCATGAAAAGATCCACTGGTTCAGTTTTCCTTATATTTCACTTTAGCATAATGTAAACAACATTATCAAGGAAATTTATTTTCTTATATTTTTATTAATAGGTCTGTAAATAGTATTGTATTTCTCTTAGCATTCAGGCTCAAATTAACTAAGATTGATCATAAACACAATGTGTATTTGACAACGAGATGAAAAAAAGGAATCATGTTGGAAAACACAATATATTTTTCAAAATAGTCTTTAATTACAATTTAATCAAATATACAAGACATGGCCAAACAAGTATATCTCACTTAATATTTTTAGTCAATCATTATATGTATCCCATCTACACTCTTCTTCCCATCTGAATTTTCTACAACTCAACATTATGAACATGTGGTCTTTCTATTTCTATGTGTCACAATTCTCAAGATTTTTTATCTACATAAACAACATAGAGTTCGGTAAACTATGAATTATAGTAAAGGAAGGGCTTTCAAAAGCTGAATTATTCACATTTTACTATAGAGAACAAAACCCCACTATATTGATTTTATTAATTTATGCTAAGTTTTCATATCGTCTACCAAATGGGGTCAACATATAATTAGAAAATTTCAAAAACCTTGAAAGCAAACACAAAGATAAATAGCATGCAAGGAATAGAGGAAATCAATAACCATTACAACATGGAGTTGGGAAAACTATGAATAGCAACAGATTAAAGAAATTTCACCATAGCCATAAACAAAGACCATGATATTATAAACTAGAACAAAATTTGAATCATTCATAGTCTACAAAAAAACCAATACCCTAATAGACCGATTTCAATAATATATGTTAAATTTTCATATTGCCTACAAAAAGATGGGGTCAACATAAAATTTGTAAATTTAAAACCCAAAATAAAAGCAAAGGAAAATATGTGAAACTTTATGCTTCGTATGACAATGGCTATTCTCCTTAGAAAACGACATGCTTGAGGCAATGAAATGGGGTTTTCGAGCAGTCGTCGAAAACCCATTAAAATTTCCAAAACTCCTCCATTTACTCTCTTTATAATTTCAACGAAAAATGACAAACTAATAAGCATTTATGATAGATATACATACCTATTATATGCAAGATGAAACAATTAGTCAACTTGTTTAGGGTTCATAGTAAGAAATCATAGTTCTTGAGCTTTCTTCTCTGCATAAACAACATGGAGTTGGGAACACTATGAATAACAAAAAATTAAACTAGTTTGACCATAGTCATAACCAAAGACCATGCTATTATATCGTCTTGTTGTCGGTCTCTTCCAATTGTCTACAACACAGTATGCAAGCTGCTCTTCCCTTGTGAAATGAAACTATCTTACCAAAACGTCGAATGTGCAAATGAAAACATGACACTTTTTGCAACCATCATTTTTAAAAATTGTTAGTGCATATGGGCCCATGTCATTTTATCATCCATTGTTTTTAAAAACTCTTGACATACAAGGCCACCTAACTATAATTAGAAATGACATGAGATGAAATGTCTATCTATCTACTTCCCCTCTCTAATCCACCATCATCATGCCATCATATGAAAGATGGATATAGAGAGAATAGATTTAGATACCCCCACACATTCTATCACATGACTTGTACGTAAAATTTACTAATAAAATCCTTCAAAATTTTGACTTTTTTTTGGGACAAAACTAGAGTAAGCCCCACTGTACTTAAACCCCTATAGCACACTATCTACAAGACCTAAAACACTGCACATTGCCTACAAGTAAATAAAAAAATAATTTTTTTAACCAAACATTATAACATTAAATCAACATAAATATGAGTGACAACACAAATCTTAGGTACATACTTGTGATATTGGAAGCAAAGGCTGTGAGCATCCTTTGTCATGCAGCTTTAGGGATTCAACGCTCAAAAAGATAATAGATTAAATTATCCATCAAAGCAAAGCATTTGTGTCTACATTTTGTATGGAAGCACAACACTACAATCACAGTAGCAAATCCCACTCCGTAACTTAGTCCCAATCCCACCGCCCACCATTGATCCATTACATCTGCACCTTTAATAGGTGTATTGTTCAATTCTTTGTGATTATCTTTGCTGCCCAAACTAGGACTTTGTGTTTTGTTTTCAAGGGGAGGTCCATGAAGATTGGGATTTCCTAGAAAAGAAGGTGCTTCAAAGGTTGAAAATTGCTTCCCCTGCGGTATTAACCCAGAAATTCTGTTGTCGGAAAGATTCAACACTTCAAGGAATGTGAGGTTTAAGAGTTGGGAAGGAATCTTCCCTGACAACTTGTTTTCTGAAAGATCTAAAGACTCCAACTGAACCATGGCTCCCAAGGACTCTGGGATTGAGCCGCTCAAATTATTTTTTGATATGTTGAGAGAAATTAAACCTTTTAGGAGTCCCAATTTTGGAGGAATACTACCCGACAGGTTATTACGAGACAGATCCAAGAACTTGTCTGCGCTGATTATCTTCGTGTATGGAGTTGACCTTCCTTTTATCCAAACCCTTACTTCATCCTGAACTTCTGATCCATAAACAGAGTGCTTAAAGAGATATAATCCGTTTACATAAGAAAAGGTGTATTGTACATCAGGACTTTGGGATTGATTGACCATAGCATATAACTTGCTTAGATTTGGTGGAATACTTCCTGATAAATGGTTTCCAGATAAATCTAGAATTGGAAGATTCTGCAGTGTCATCAGCTGGGGTGGAATTCTATCTTTAAACTTATTAGAAGCTAAGCTGAGAATTTTTAAATTCGTCAGCTTTTCAATCCAAACAGGAATACTGCCTTCAAATTTGTTATTTCCTAAATCAAATAATTGAAGACCACTGCAATTTGCAATGGATGAAGGAATAATACCTTGCAACCTGTTGCCATTGAGATTTAGCGCTCTAAGAGTCCGCAAATTTCCCAGCTCCTCTGGAATCTCCCTTTGCAAAGCATTTTGAGCCAATTTTAAAACTGACAACCGAGAACACCTCCCAATGTTTGCAGGAATCATACCTGTTAGCTTGTTCTTTGACAAGTCCAAATTCGCCAAATTATTTGAATCTGTAAATGTAAAATTTGGAATTTCTCCAGTGAGATTATTCCCTGACAATGCTAGAGAAGATGATGTGCCAATTCTTGCAGGAATAGATCCATTAAACTCATTATCTGACAGATCTAATAAAAATGTAACAAAATCAAGAGCGGGAAGGGAGCCGTATAATCTATTCCCATGCAAATCCACCCCCAAAAAGTAATGGGATATCTGGCGGGGTAGAGAACCTTCCAGTTGGTTGTTTGAAAGATTGAGCAGGATAAGATAAGGCAAATCCCACAGCCACAAAGGAAGATTCCCCACAATGTTGTTATTTGAAAGATCTAGCTCCTTCAGTAGATATTGCTGGGACAAAAATGCAGGTAACTCGCCTTCTATATTGCAAGACCCCAATCCTAGGAACTCCAGGTAGGCAAACTGAGGAACCCAGCTTGTAGAGATGCTAACGAATAACTGATTTTCAGAAAGGTCCAGCTCTTGAAGGCGAGTTAGATTCTCGAATAGCTTAACTGAGACATTGCCCCTCAATCCGCTGGAAGGAAGTGACAATGCTTTTAAACTAGCCAGCTTATAAATGAGATTCGGAATTGTTCCTGACAGTTGGTTATGGCCTAGACGGAGTTCACTTAATGCAGGAAGCTCACACAGAGACGGAGGAATCGGACCAGTTAGCTGGTTATTAGTAAGGTCCAAGGCTTTCATAAGAGGACGGTATACCGCCATGCAAACTGTTATAGGAGAAATCCAAGGTTTCAACTTTTGAAAAATTTGCAATGGAGGGGGGAATCTCTCCTGATAAATTGCAATAACCAAGAGAAAGCACGACAAGAGAGGAAGAGTGGTTTAGAATAAAAGAAAGATTTCCTTTCAATTGAAAATTAAATTTAAGCATAAGATTGCTCAAATTTGACCGGTGCATGAAATTGGGAAGGATGTAACCATTTAGATCACACTCTTGGAGATCAAGTGAAACCAGTGAGGACACGTTCGCAAACCAAGAGGGAAGTTCAAACGGGAATGAATTATAGCTTAAATCTAGATGCGATAAATGAGTGAGGTTTGAGAGATCTGGAATATTACCTGAGAGCGAACAGAGAGACAGGTGAATCTGGGTCAGATTGGCAAGACCGCTAAGGGCCTCACCCCACTGCTTCGAGGACATTTTCAGGTTCACTTCATTCATTCCCAAGAATTCTAAGCTTCTCAGATTTCTGACCAATACATCAAACTTACTACTAATCAAGTAGCCATTATCTGAAATATCCAAATGACGCAAGCATGACATATTTCCCAACTCCGGAGGGACGTCGCCGCCAAATGAAGCATTTGCCAAGTTAAGAAATGTAAGTCTCCGCAGTTTTGACAAGTGGGGAGGAATAGGCATACCTTTAAAGTCATCCCAGCTGAGATCCAAGTGCTGTAGATGCTGCAGATTAAACAGCGATGGACGAACCTCCCCACTCAACTGGTGACTGGAAGCATAAGGACGACTACTTAGATGAAGGCGAATGACATGGGATGTATGATAATCGCAGCCAACACCCTCCCATTGGCAACAATTGAATCCCCGCCAAGAGGATAATCGACCCGAGGAAAGGTTAAGACCAGCCTTGAAATCTAATAGAGAAATTCGTTCATCTTGTAAACATGCTCTTGAAATTGGCAAAACACTTTGCAGCGTTATTATCCATAGCAGCAAAATCCCATAACCCACAGATATCTTAAACGTAAGTGGAAACATTGTGTTTTAATTTACTCAAAGGAGCCGTGCGTATTTTACATTTCTTTCCCCGTTTGGCTATAAATAACTAAACAACTAATGTCGGTCGTTAGTGCGTCGCTTCTTTCATCTCTCTCTGACTTGACTACTTTTTAAAATTCTTTCCCGGTCTGGCTATAAATAACTAAACAATTAACCTCGGTGGTCACTCCGCTGCTTCTTGTTCCTCTTCCACCAAAGAGTTTTTCTTCATTGAAAAGAGGTGTGTGCATTTTATAATTTTTCCTCGGCTGTCTTCTACTTTCATCTCCCATTGATATGGCTTACTTTAGAGGTGGTGTATTTATCATTTGTATTTCAAGCATCTATTTGACTTTTATTTGACCCTACATCTATCTTCATCTAATTTTATATAAAATTAAATTGGCCTTAGAAATCGGCTAGTGGATTTTATTTGACCCTACAATAATATAAAGTAGGGATACTATCTCAAAACATGATCCTCCTTCCACTTTGCCAAAAAGTATAATGTTGACGAGAATTCCATACGCATGGTGAGTGGAATGCAAACCATAATTTATTTGATTTTTTATGTCATATTTTCCACGAATATATAGAACAATAGGCAAACAATAATGTATTTTATTTTTTTATTTTTTCCATAAATATATAAAATAATAGGTAAATAATAATGTATTCTTATTTTTTATGTTATTCTTTCCCACAAACATAAAGAATAATAAGCAAATAACATATTCACTTTATCTCAATTTTTTTCCACAAACATAGAAAATAATAGACGAACAATAATGTATTCTCACTTTTGATTTATTTATTTTGACAAACATAGAAATTAATAGACAAATAAGATATTCTCATTTTTATGTCTTTCTTTTTCACATGAGAGAATAATAATGTATCCTCACTTTTGATGTCATTCTTTACCACAAACATAGAGATTAATAGGTAAATAATTGTTAGAGTAATCATGGATTAGCTAATAATTAATTAGTCTTTAATTGGTTAGTAAGCTATTTTTTTCTTGTGCACTTAAACTAAACATATCAGTGCTTTTTTCTTTTATTAGTTGAGCTATCATTAGATCATTATGTCTCATTACATGGGATATTGACACTTGTCATGATCTAAGCGCTTTCTCATTTATGGTTTGCTCTTATAAAGAACTCATCCTTATTGTATTATCTCTCTTCTTCTTCTCTCTTGGGATTCTTGAAGTTTTTCATTCTATAAATTTTTGTAGTTGACGATATAGCATATTGTTGTTTTTAACTCTCTTGTGTAGAAGGATTTTTTCTTTTTTCTTTGATTTTTTGGTTTGTGTTATTCACAATTCCAACATGGTATCAGAGCATGGATTCAGTGAACCCCTTCTCAATTTTTTATTTTTTTTCTCAACTAGGGGACTTCAAATCTAGAATCTCCGTTATTTTTTATAATTTTTTTAATTGGGATTTTTCCGGTAATATTTTAGTGCAAAAAGGACCTCACTGTTGCATTTAGGAGGTCAATTCAATGAATTTTTATATAAAATTCACTCTATTTTGGAGTCAAGAATCTTGGAGGCAAAAAAATTGCCACCTGGGCCTACAAGGCACTATACGGGCAAGTTTGAAAAAATTTAAAAAATAACTTGCTTTATAAGAGCTAGCACTAAATATAGCATTGATCACTATATATAATGTCCAACATTATACATAGTGTTGCAGCCAGTTATTAACATTGACCGACCAGTGATCCTTCCTAATGGTGCCCAAAACAAACCAATGGCTCTTTACTTTTTCTAGCCTATTTCCCAATGTCACACATTTTTTTAGTAGTTCAATTTTCTTGAGGAGTCTCAAGAAATATTCTAACTATCTGTATTTTTCAAGAGGGATTTTTTTCAATCACTGAGAATATTTCGCTAACATCAACAATACAGATAGTTGGAAAGGCCCTTCCAAACCCCCTTTGGCCCTAAAGGAGCATTTTTTTAAAAAATCGGTCATAACTTGGATGTATGATATCAAAATTAGGCAAACAATATATCGTTGGAAATTTAGTTCCATATACTTTCCAGTGGTGTGGGTTTCATCACCATATTTTGTGGCTAGTACATTTAATTGACTATCAAAGTTAGATGTTTTTTTTCATTGCCAAGCTCATAAATTTTGACCTATTTCTCCATTTTTTGTGATTCTAGTAGTGTTAGAAATATGTTTCAGAGCTCTTTACATCCATCAATGCAATTTTCCATATTTTTCTCCAAGTACATTTTATTCATTTTTTTGTGTTTTCACATTTTGATGAATTACTTGGACGTTTAAACTCCTAGAAACTTTTTATTTGCATGGGATGAATTTTTTTTAGCTCTTCTACATTTATTTCCAACATTTTATCCTATTTGGGCATTGTAGATATCTTTTGTATACACTTTCTCTTTTGTAGATGTATTGAGATAAAGTGCCACTTTGGTGTATCCTTTTAGGGGATTTTCACACATCATATTATACCTTTTTGTACTTGCACTATTATATAAAGTATCACATGGAGGATTGTGTAGGCCTTTTTTTCCATCACACCTTTATTGAGTGAGTGTCCCTTCTACAACAATAGTGAATCTAGTGATTATTTCCTCATGTGTGTGTGCCTTAGTTTGCACACCCTTTATATTTGTAGGTTCTTTCATGTGTATGTTCAAATGTCCTTGATTATCCTACATGCACTTCTTGGTGACACATAGTTTCAATGGACTTATCTTGGCTCTCCCTTGTCAGCATTATGGGAAGTTTTTACTATTGGTGCTAATGGTTCCTTGGTTTTATTTTAGAGTGAGATATACATCTAGTTCTTGTTCCTATAGGAAAAACTTATTTGACTCTAAGATTGGCCTCATTATTATAATAAATTGTTATAAATTAATTGTAAATAGAAACTATCTTAAATTACTTAGCCAACAATTAACTCCTCAAATCATGACAAGATAAACATTTTAACATTCAATATTCAACTAACCCTCCACCATGCATACCCCACATTTCATATCTCTACCACTTCATCAATATCTAAACTTGCGGGTCTTGAATCTACAATGTCTAATTGAAATTCATGGTCACTGAGTTATAGGGTGCATGGGATGAAAGGAAGCTTTATGACAACCCTCCACCACTTTAACATGACTCAAAGTCTATGTGATTTCACTATAACAAATCCCTATGATTTTCTCCATTTTTTGCTCCATTTTTGCTTCCACCCACTATTTTAATGTATTTTTTTGCAATTTTTTGAAAATGTCGGTGCTATTTATCGGGATGGCATAATTTTTGGCATTTATTGCATCAATCAACACAAGTCAGTACTAATTTAGGCACTAATTAGTGCCTAAAGTAACGTCGCCTTTAGCGCTGATATCAGTTTTGAGTGTAGTGTCACCTTGAGCATCGCCTTGAGCAATGCCTTTAGCTCTGAGTTTAGCTTCAAGTTTAGCATTGTGCTTAGTTTCAAATTTAGCTTCGAGTTTAGCTTCAGGTTTAGCATCGGTTTAGACACCCCTATGTCGAAGAGACTTATTTATATGTCTCATCGACAATGTAAAATAGTGAAATGTCAACAAGATACGGGCATATCGAGGAGAGAATCACTTATGTCACATCGACAAGGTATGTCTACAAGTGCTCGATGAAACACAACTCTTAGATATAACGAAGTATTGTCGATGAGACATTGAGATATTAGTAAGACAGATAAGATTGTCTCATCGACACTCTTCAAGTAATGATCAAAATCATACACCACTATACCACCAAGAAGGTGAGCAACATATGTGGTAGAGCAGTATACACTGCAACCCTACAGCAAGAAGCCTTGAGCAAGGCGGTAGTGTGGTAACTAGCAGAAGGGAAGAGCAAAACACTTTTATACTGCAACAATAATCACAAGTCTCCCCGACATGGCAGAGTTACACCGATATATAAAGAAATACCACCGAAGGAAAAAATTGATGAGACAGTGGTATATCGGCAAGAAATATTAACTTGTCTCATCGACACTGAAAACCAACATCAGAGGAACATAATATCTAATGTCGATGAGACATTGAGATATCGCTATGACAAATAATATTGTCTCATCGACACTCTTCAAGTAATGATCAAAGCATACACCGTTATACCATCGAGAAGGTGAGAAACTTATGCGATAGAGCGGTATACACCACAACCCCATAGCAAGAAGCCTTGAGTAAGGTGATAGTGTGGTAAACAACAGAAGGGAAGGGAAAAACACTGCCATGCTGCAACAGGTATAATAAGAGATGGCAATAGTATAGTAATCGTGGCATCATTATAATTTATAGCAATAAATGTAGAAAATCACATCACTTGACAAAATTAAATGCTATTAAATTATTAAGAGTTGCCAAAACTAATATGACTGAATACCATTTCATCCACACATAAGTGAGTTTTGCCAATATCGCACTCAATTGCAGTGCACTAGCATGGAAGGAACTAAGGATGTGAGAATAATAAGTCTTGCAAGCGTGAAATACTTGGGTAAGTGCATGAAAACTCTCTGAAAGAGCTCTATTAATATAAAAAATCTTTCAAATTTTTTTCATCTGAAGCCATAGTAGAGAAAATTGAAACATGCCTCCTAAAAGAAAGTGATCAAAAGTAAAAGAAATTTGGCCTAAAAATAAAGATTAAGAACCTAAACTAAAGAAGAAAGAACTCCATCCTAAAACAAAATAATTAGAAGTAAAATAAAGTTAGCCTAAAATTAAAGATGAAGAACCTAAAGTAAAGAAGATATCACTCCATCAGTCCATATTAGATATACTTCCAGGGTCTACTAAAGAGGGTAATAAGAAGTTTCTCGTGGACACTGCACAAAGTTGTAGAGATTCCCTCATTTCCAAATTTGGATGGGATCTATTTTGGTATTTTTACAGTAAGAGAAATGAGAAGATTCTAGTGTCAAATTCTTGGATGTTGGATATAGCAAGGTTGATTATCCCAAATGTGTTTATTGATGTATAATTTATCAGATTGCTAGCCAAACACTATCACTCAGCTACCAAAATAGTAAGGTTGCCAAACGGCACAGTATTGGTAGAAGTAACCAGAAAAGCCATCATTGAGTGTTTTGGCTTAAACAAGCAAGCTCTGACCAAGATAAACCTATAGAAAAGTGAGGAGGATTATGCTATGTTAAAAAAGACTTATAGAAGTGATGAGGTACCCTTGTATATGAAAAGAGGCATTGGTAATAGAACATTCCCCATCTCTACTACCACTATTGAACCATTTAATGTGACGTATTTTTAGTATTACTTTGTGAATACATATTTAGCTATTTTCCAAGTGTTGGGGATAGATTCTCAAGATAAAATTCCAATAGGCCTAATGATGATGGCCATGAGAATTCAAAACCCTGAAACTAATTTTGATTATGACTTTTCTTTACACTTTGAGAAGGCGTTAGATGATGAATTCTCCCAAGTTATAGAGGATAGAGCACCGATTATATTTAGACACTATTAACTATTATGTCATTTGATATTGTACCATAATAGGGACCATTGGACTAAAACAATGGACTTGGCTATACTAGATGAGCAAGGGAATCCCACACCTGTCCAGAAATGGTGCTATATTTGGGACAATCAGTGCAATAATTCAAGCTTTGTTGTATTCTACAAAGACTTTGTACACAAAATCCTTCAATTTCTTGGGTATGCAATACCAATATTGTCAACCAAAATGTTGCAACTAGTGATACCTTTGGCTTTAAGACCAGAGCAGGGTCATACACACAATTTTGGAGATTGGTTCTTCCTCCTGGAAGTTACAATAATAAGATTTTATGGATGCCCTGTTGCTCCACACATACTACCAAAATTTGTGCCCCTCAAATTAGCATTGCTTGAATTTATGTGGAAAATGATGAGGATGGAGAAAGATGTAATGCACAAGCAAAATAAAGGCACTTTCCTGCCAAACCAAACCAAGTGTGAAGATTGGACTATACACTCAGACACACTAGAGGAGTTAAAGTATTATTTGAAGATAAGATATGTATTGAAATCTGGAAAAGAAAGAGCCTTTGAACTTGAAAATCATATGAACAACATAAGGCACAATCTTCTTACCAAAATGGCAGTGCCACACCAAGTGTATTTTGAAGAAGATGTCATAAGGAACTGCATTACTTATAATGGTGTATTTAGTAGAAGGAAAAAATGGGAATATATGAAGAATCTTGAAGAAAAGACAAAGCAAAGGTCCAAGGATTTCCTAGGATAGTTGTTGAGGAAAAGGACTCATTAAGAGGATAGAATTGATATTTGGTAGATTTGAAGACTTTTACAAAAAGAAGGAAGCATATCTCAAAGAACATGATAGTGGTGCAACTGCAGAGCATACCCCAGGTGAAACCTTTGAGCCTCCCATGGAGCAGTTACCTCCCAAAAGATAGAATATAGGAAGCATTGAACAATTAGTACCTTATGAGGATACTGAAGAGGTGAGTGATACTGAGGAAGTAGCTACAGTACTACAGTCATTGAAAGGTGATATTGAAGTTGATCAGCCCATCCTTGAGACCAGTGCCCATAAACATCAGAAAAGGATGGGTGATGTAGAAAAAACAAGTACAGAGGTACATGAAGATGAAAGGGAAATTGCAGCCAAGAGATTCATAGAAGATGATGAATTCATTAAGACTCTTGAGTTTAAGGATTTCTGGCTAAAGACGAAGATAAAATAATTTCAAGAGAGGATGGAGTTAGTTGAAGCAAGAATTGAAGAACCAGAGAAAAATTAAATGGTAACATAGACTTTCCAAGAATTAAGAGTTGACAACATTGACATTAGCCCCTAGAAGGCTAGAGAAATGGTCTTGAAGAGCAATATGTGCATTTTCCCTAGCTTCGAGAGTTATATAAAATGTTTTTGCTTGATCAAGTGTGATCCAATGCTAGTTATAGAATTTGACTCCGATGAAGGTGTGAGTGGAACTGGGTATAACCCAAAGATTGAAACCCTGGCCATATGGATCAAACAAAAAAATACACAGAAGCCAAAATTATTGGATGTAATTCAAGGAATGAAAGGGGTAGCGATGGTAAGGACAATACAAGATACTACCCCTTTAGAGGCAGCCACAATGACCATGCATTCGTCCATTTTCACTCAAGCAACTGTTAAGGGATCTTAGAAGACAAATTGAAGGAGTGTGAAAAGGAACAAAGGTTCCTAAATTATGAAGTTAATAAACTGTTCATGGAGAATGTTAAACTGAAAGAACAATTAAGAGGAGCAGGACCCTCACAAAGCAAGGAGATGGTGTTAAATAGGCCTCCTATTGCTCCAATGGATATTGTAAAGAACATTTCTATAGAATGGGTAAAAAATCCAGAGAAGGAAGTGGATGATGTAAAGAAGGCCAGCAATCAAACCCAAGATGAAGTGAAAAGACGAATTTGTGAAGTTATGGAAAATATTCTTGAGCACAGGATAAAATCAGTTATGGATAAATTGGAGAATGTGCATGATAGTTATAAAACACTTCAGCATGCAATGGATCAAATAAAGAAATATATGCTTGTATTAGATCCTTTTTTCAAAAGGTGGCAGCCTATTCACCACACTTTGGCTAAGTTATGCAAAGTTCTACAAATAATTCCTGATGCACCCACAGCATTAAAGCCAACTGAACAAACTGTGAAGATTATTATTGATGAATTTCAGTATGTACAAGGGTTTGATAAAAATATTGTAACACGAATGGATTTATTCCAAACCTGGAAACAATGGTATATACCTGAAATCATGAGAGATGGTGATCAGTTGAAGGACTTGGATAAGTGGAAGAAAGAATTTAGTCATGTTTTTTGTAAGTGTCTAACTCATATACAAGAGGATGATGATACCAGTCTTCCCAAGCTAAATCAGATCATGGATGGGTTGATTGTTCTTTATGCGGGATACCTAAATTTTGTCAATGATACAAAGGCATTACTAGATAGTTGATGGAAAAATCATCTTGTAAACATGCAAAAGATCTAGGAATATAAGTGGCCATCAAATTTTACGGTGTATTAGTGGGAGGAAAATTATTTGGTTTCAAAAGAATAGGACACTGAGGTGAGAGTATTTGGATGTTCATCATG
The DNA here is from genome assembly GCA_007115665.2 of Sequoiadendron giganteum. NCBI lineage: Eukaryota > Viridiplantae > Streptophyta > Pinopsida > Cupressales > Cupressaceae > Sequoiadendron > Sequoiadendron giganteum. The sequence goes on from CM021108.1 coordinate 110,082,177, forward strand.
GAGAGGAAGAATTTTCCAGATCAATGATCATGGGTCTTCTACATTGAATAATGGAATCATATGTCAAAATGTCTTAAGTCTTGTTATTTCCTTAATTATGCTAATGAAATAGTTGTTGGTTTCAGAAGAATAGGACACTGAGGTGAGAGCATTTGGACGTTCATCATGGAGAGGAAGACTTTTCTAGATCAATGATCATGGGTCTTCTATGTTGAATAATCAAACCATATGTCAAAATGTCTTAAGTCTTGTTATTTCCTTAATTATGCTAATTAAATAGTTGTTCGTAAAAGAAGTAGTTAT